>OY998183.1:27641058-28241058 GCA_963921935.1 Galeruca laticollis | reverse complement strand
TTCCAATTCTAAAACCTGGGAAAGATCCCGAGGATCCTGAATCTTACAGAGGAATGTCGCTTCTCTCATGTGTTCTAAAGACCTTTGAGAGAATAATCAAAAATCGACTAGTGTGGTGGATAAACCAGAGCCAAATATTACCCATAACCCAATATGGATTTAAAAAATAGTCCAGGAGGAATCGGCGCGTGAGTACCGAAAACTATTCCACCTCAATTTTTTTATGCGATCCTCTTTGAATTGCCCTACTGATGATATAAATGCATGTTGCCATGGGGCAACCTAGTGCCATATTGTTTAAACCGAAATTGTTTAAACAATTGGAAGAAATTGCTATTTTTCAACCGGACAATTTTTTTTATATTCTTTGTTGAAATACAAATAAAAAAGGTCCTATGACTTTTCACGATAAAGTTAATATTTTTAGAGGTTCGAAAAATTTCAAATTTGGGTACTTTTCACCCATGAAAAATATATTAAAAAAATATGATAAAATATAAATAATAATTTTTTTAAATTCTTTATACAATAGTTAATAATATTCTTAATAGAGATTTAAGAAAATTTCATTGTATATACCTGTTTTTTAATTGTTAATTTCGCGCGCTCACAAGTATGCGTCGCTACCTTTAAGTATCTCTCTCTGACTCATGCGCTGCATCAGCCTCTCTGTGTCCTGAATCATTATTTATCATTTATCTTAAAAACCATTAACTTTATCAAGATTGGTAAAGAGAACATTGTTATTACAATTTGACTGTCTCGACCCTTACTTCGAGGAATATGCTCATATTAGTGTTTTTAAATGAAACTCACGGTCTCTAGTTAATTCCACAATATAATAAAAGTTATTGAAAATTCTAAAAAATTGACAATTGTTTCGATAAATCAATATCATCGTCAGAATGACAGGAGTTACATTTCATTTTATGCCTACCTGATGTTTAGTAGTTATTTTTGGCTAGACCAAGAACTAACCTAACTTGTGATTGGCTTAATATATGTTTATATAAAAAAGAAGAAGATGTGATATTACAAATATTAAGGCTTAGATATTATTAGCCCTATGGTGATATCCACTAATAAAATTTGATGATTTTTTTAACCAAGTTTCTGATATTAATGCTACATTTATTTGATAATCAAAGACATTTTTCAAAGATTCCTTTTTGAAATATAATAGAACCGGCGTTCCATTGTAGAATGTTCATTTTATTCGTTGTCATCTAAAATTTGAGTTATTATTTGTTTTAACTTATTTTCTATTTCCTTATCTTTCAGTATCGACCCATCAGTATAAGTTAATATGTCTTTAATAAGTGTTTTTAGAGATTCACAAGTTTTGTTAATTTTTGTTTCATTATAGGTTTTCTTTTGAATGTTAGATTGGTAGTTAGGAGTATTAGAATAATTAATATAAAAAGGTTGGGATTGTATACTTGGTACCGATAGAATTTCCCTATGTTCTTGTCGCAAATCTTCGTCAATGGGAGTATTTAGTTAAATGTTAAATTAACTGTATATATGTTACCTGTATTTGTGCTAGATACACTTGAATAACTTCTCTCAACTTTTTTGGATGCTTCAACATAAGATATTTTCTGTTACCATAGATTTTTTTATATTTTTTAGTCTTTGGAACTCTTTACACTTGTTTTTTTCTGTGGCTAGATGGTTTTCATTGCAAAATAAGCAATTTATATCTGTTTTTGTACATTCATCATGTATGTGTGTGTGTGTGTGAAATGGAGGGTTGGCATTGGACAGAATCCGTTTGCCACAGAAATGGTGTTAAATTAGGTCCTAATATATTTTCGGTTTAAATTAATTTAGATATCAAGTTTGCTTTCTCTGAGAAAAGTGATTAACTGATCTAGGACATTTTTATTATTCATACTTAGCAGAGCGGTTAAATTAAAGGGTTGAGCTATATTACTGTTGGTGATGAAACGTAGAAAGTTAGGACGACTATTGCTATATTTTCCACAAGAAAAAAATATGTGGTTCAAGTCAGCAATGGATTCGTTGTCGCATGAATTGATGTTCGTTTCTGCTACACCAATTCTGTGAAGATGTGCTGGAAATTTAGCATGATTCAATTTTAACCTGGTAATAGTGACAGAGTACGCTCGGCTTACAGCAAAGTCATCAATGTGTGGGACGCGATTCGGTAAGGTTGGATGTATTAAAGTGTAATGATTGTTAGATTTTTTGGTAAATTCTATCCAACTCTTTTCCCAAATTTTACGTGATTCAATTTTTCCTTTGTTAATTATGTCACTAAAATCGTATTTACCTATGACGTTCGGTAATTTAGTGGCTTCCTTAGCTAAAGAGTCAACTTTGACATTCCCCAAAATACCTGCATGACCTTTCACCCAGATGAAAATAACTATGTTCCCCTGTGTGGACAGCTTGTGGAGAAGTTTCTTAATGTTACAAATGTTTAGAGATGTAGATAACTTTTTGTGGGATAGATTGCTAATAGCTTCAAGTACAGATTTGGAATCGGACATTATTAATGCATTTTGCGTAGGTTTTTGTTTAATTAACCACTGTAGTGCTTCTTCGATTGCAAAGATTTCGGCAGTGAAAATGGAACAAGTATCTGAGATTTTATATTGAAGTTTAGTAGTGGTATCGGAGATATAAACGTCCGAACCAGTACCGCTTGTTGATTTTGAACCGTCTGTGAAGATTTTAAAGAAGCTATCATATTTATTGATTATTTCGTTAAGGCGAGATTGGTTAACAGTATGGATTTCGCTGTAAGTCGGAAATATGACTCTTGGTCCAAAGGTGATATCTGAAAATTCAAGTTCAAATATGGGAAGTTTTTTATGAGGTGTGATCAGATCAATGCATTTATTGAAAATAACGTATGCATCCGCCAAGGGTGGACTATTTTTTTTTGTTCCAATATTTATTTGTTAAATTTTCTATAGACAGTTGAGGGACTAATTGATTAAGGGTATTGTTATAATTGAAAAACTTTAAGTAACATAGTTTTTTAAAAGCTAAATAATTTCGTCTGATACCTAAAGGGGGCTCTCTTGCCTCTGCAAGAATGGCTGGAGTGGGCGATGATTTTAAGGCTCCAATGCATATCCTTATAGCACTATATTGTACTTGATCAATTTTTTTTTAATGTACATTTGCAGCAGACCCATACAGGATACAGCCATAATCAAGTATCGACCGAATGTATGCCCGATAGAACAGGAGAGCGATTTTAGGATCAGCTCCCCATTTAGTTTTTGTGACGCATTTCAACATATTTATCCCCTTTTCAGCTTTAATCTTGAGGTGGTTTATGTGGCTACCCCACAGAAGTTTATTATCTAGTACCATGCCTAAATATTTGTATTCTGTTTTGATTGGTATTTTGAGACCACTCAGAGTGGCTTATCAGTGAGGTGCAATCTGTGTCTAGTAAAAAACATAACAGATGATTTTTCTGGAGAAATTGTTAAGGCGTGATCACTAAACCATGTATTAAGGCAATATACAATATATTTCAGTACTTTGACACATTGATTATAGTTATCCTGTGTGGTGTACAAACAAAAATCATCTACGTATGCATTTTACATCCGAATCAAAGATGTTATGTAAACTATAAGTATATACATTGAATAGAAGGGGACTAAGAGCCGCTCCTTGAGGTAATCCGTGATTGGCAACCTTTGGTCCATGCAATACATTATTATTGTCTTTAATGTATATTTTTCGATTGTGAAACAAGTCTACAATGTCGTATGAAATCTGAGGATGAACGTTTAAAGAAATTAAACTTTCAGTGAGAATGTTCAGATCAACCGAGTCATATGCACCTTTTAAGTCCACAAACAGAAAACCGACGTACAAGTTTTTCGAGAATGAATATTGTACATCTGAGACTAATTGGGAGACAGCTTCCATCGTTACCATTCCACGTCGACATCCATACTGCAAATGTGGTAGTTTTGAATTGTATTCTAAATACCATTCCAACCTAGCCTTTATCAAGCGTTCAAACGTTTTCATAGTACAGGACATGAGCGAGATTGGGCGATAAGAAGATATATTATTTGGGTCTTTTTTGGGTTTTAAAATAAGAACAATGATAGTTTCTTTAAGCTCATCAAAGACGCGGCTATCAAGCCACCATTTATTAAAAATATCTAATAGTGCATTCTTAGCTATCGATGGTAAAAATGTGAGCATTTTATAGGTGATATTATCACTGCCGGGCGCCGTTCCACGGCGAGATAAGAGAGCAGATTCCAATTCTGATAAGCTGAAATGATTACAGGGAAAATTGCTAGAGTGAGTTATTTTTGTTGTGCTGGCGAATGTATTACTAGCAGTAGGAGGAGCAAAATAATCTAGTAACTTATCTATCATCTCTGTGGCTGTATATGATTGCGAATTACAATATTTTTTGTTTGAAATTTTTTTGATAAAATTCCATATTTCATCGATAGGTGTGTTTTTATTTAAATTGTTAAGAAAGTCCTTCCAACTGTTCATACTTTTGGTCTTAAAAAAAGTTTAGTTTGGGATTCTATGTTTTTGTACTTGAGGTAGTTATCCCAGTTGGACAGATTTTTATATTCAAGTAGAGCTTTCTTTCTTTGTAAGACCTTAGCTGAACATTCTTCATCCCGCCAGAGGGGGTGAGGGGTTTTTATGCAGACTGGCTGGTTTATTTTCATTGATGATGAGGCCGAGTCGGAGATTATGTTGATCAGTTTAGTAAGAGACATATCATTACCAGTTTGAACTAATAAGTGGTTTTTGATTAGGCTTGAAAATAGTGTCTAGTCTGCAGAAGCGACATTCCATCTGGTTGAAGGAGAGATGTTCTGGGGAGTATAATTAGTATTATATTGTAATAGAATTGGGAAGTGGTCTAATCCCAAGGGGTCAGGAAGTACTGACCAATTCAATTTGCTTACTAAATTGGGTGATGCAACTGAGAGATCGATTGCAGATTTATTTTGTGTGGGCCTATTAAGTTTGGTAGGTGATCCATCATTAAGTATTATGTAATTGATGTTGTTTAAGGCGTCAACAAGTCGTGTCCCACAGACTTGATAACCAGCAGAACCCCAGAGGGTGTGGTGGCAGTTTAAATCTCCACAGAATATGGTATCGCCATTGAACTGTGAAAATAGGTTTTCCCAGTCCTTCACGCTAACATTATATTTTGGTGGTTTGTATAAAGATACCAAAGACAAGTTCATGTCTTCAATGAATACATCGCATGTTTCGATATTATTACTAAAATTCTGTTTAATAGATTTGATTTTGAATCTTATATTTTTGGATATTATAATGGCAACGGCCCCCTTGCCATCATTTCTGTTATTTTGTATACTGTTATAACCATATATATTCATATTAACACCTGGTTTTAGCCAGGTTTCACAAAGTATAAGAATGTCAAAAGTTTCATGAGATAGCAGGTTCAATAAATTTGGTTTACGTTTATTTATAGAAGCTACATTCCATTGAAGTATTTTCAATTGCCTAGTAGCATGACTCATCGCTAATACTGACGGTATCAATTGTATCGAATTCTAAGGCCGTTTTCTATGACTTTCTCTTTATATTGAACAAAATCATCCCTGTGAGGGTTTGGAATAATGGGAGCTGTTTTAGGTGCCTTTGGTACATCTGTTTTTTTTGAGGAAGTTGGTGGGGGTGTTATGGGAGGGGTAGAGGCTTTACGTTTTTTTGAGGGTGCAGTTGGTTTATGTAGCATATATGCGGGGGGAATGTACTGTGACTGCGAAGTTACAGGTAGAGGAGGGAAGTTTTGTGTATTATTAAAAACTGCAAATATGTTATTCGTTGTGATTTTTGAATATGTAGGATTGTTAACTATGGTTTCTGCTTCTTTAAAAGAAATATTTTTAAACGCCATTTCTCTTTTGATGTTATGTTGTTTTGTATACATAGGGTATTTTTTGGATATCGTAGGGTGATTGTTGGTTTGGCAATATATGCAAAAACTGCCAGGATTTGGGCATTCTGAGTCCTTGGTATGTACTTCAGTACATATTTGACACCTTTGTGACTTTGATTTACACAATTTGGCTGTGTGGCCATATCTCAAACAGCTATAGCATTGCACAACCGGGTGAATATAAGGCTCCACGGAAAATGAGGTTAAATTAATTTTAATTTTTTCGGGAATGAAGTTTCCTTCAAAAGTGACAATTATTAGTTGACGATCAACAAATTTGATTTCACCTTCACCATCCGTAACCCTTCTCTTCATACGCTGAACTTTGACCACCTTCATATTATCGCATTCAATGTTTTTGAGTAAAAAATCTTCAGAAATAAAAGTGTCTACCCATCTCACAAGACCTTTGCGGTGATTATAGAATGTGGGAATGTATGCAACCAACTGATTTTTTTCCATGATTTCATGGCCTACTAATGAATTCGCTATATCATAGTTTTTAAAAATTACTTTTACTCTACTTACTCCTATCGATATTATATCTACTATGTTTTGTTTAAATTTGTCTTCAGTTAACAAAAAATATCCTATTTTCATTGGAAATAACCTGCCGAAGTTTTTATTCATGTGCTCTACAAAAACATAAAACGGACCTTTATCTTTCATAGTGTATTTATTTGTTAAATTGAATAATTTTAAATCTTTATAGGAATCTTTGTTATTGATAGTGTCCATATCGTCAGAATTATCGGGCGGCCCTGGGCCGCCCGTATTTGTGTTCGTAATTAATTATTTAAACTTGTCTTTTCAAGAACTCGTTCCAGAACAAAAAATTGTAAATAAAAATAGAAAGGAAAAAGTTAATGTGATAGAATCACGAGGTACTTCAATTAAATTATGACTAACCGATAATATACCTAATGTGAAAATTAACTAAAAATAGGTGTACTTATCTAGAAATGATGTCCTAGTCAGGCACACAAAACATGTGTATACAATTCGACTGCCAATACACAACTGACATTCATCATAATTATGTGATTCTCTGCATTTTTTGCATCTTTCTTTTGATCTACACTGTACACTCATATGACCATATCTTAAACACTTATTACACTGAACTACTTTAGGTATGTATTGTTCCACCTCGTATACCAATTTTTCAATTATGACTCTATTGGGTAATGTTTGCCCTTTGAAGGTTACTATGATAGTTGTGGTTGGCTCTACCTCATTTTTTTCATTTTTTCTTACAATTCTTTTTACATGTGACACTTCAAAATTATATCCTAACTTTGGTTTAATTATTTCTTTCAATTCCTCTTCGCTTAGCTCCTTATCAACTTGTTTTATTACACATTTTTTGTGATTATAAAAAACCGGAATGTAAATATCATACTCTTTTCTGCCAAAGACGTAGCTTCTAAGAACTTATTTGCACTTGAATATGAATTTAAGTCTACTTTAATTTTTTTTGCTCCAATAATTGACATATTGATAATATTATTTTTTATTTCTGGAACTGCATTCCTGATTATCCTTGCAGTTGCTATTTTATGTAAGTTTCCTATATTCTCTTTTTTACTAAGAATATAAATGAAATACGAGCCACTATCATTAGAGCTTTATTTATTGATAAAATTATTTATGTCTCTTTTTTGTGTCCTACTAATTATTGTGTTGTTAGTTTCATGGTCGGAGTTTTTGCCTTTGTTTTCTTTTTTCTTATTATCAATTGCATGTTTTGTAATATTTTCAAAAAAAATACTAATATGATCATTACTTACTTTATCATTAATTCCTTTGTTTAAAGTTGGGTTATTTTTTGTTACCTTACCGTTCGAGGAGTTATCATCAATATCCATAACATTATTATTTTGTTGATCATTTTTACCGAAGCCTAAAAATCCATCCTGAAACCGAGGATCGGGGCGATCTCCGTCGGATTGGTTACTCATATTATTTTTACACTAACTAAAATTATTTCAACTTATTTATTTTCACTAATGTGAATTTAATTTATTGTTCAAATCTACTCTCTATCGCACTCCGTTAAACACGTCTATGTACTACTAAATGCAGAATTGTACTGAAAGATATTGGTTATTAACAGACAAATTTAATACTTCCGCTTTTTTTTTCAAATTATTTATAAAATTAGATACAAATATATTTACTTCTACGTCAAATCGTCCCGGCCTTAAGAGAGCTTGATCCAGATCATCCCTACGATTGGTGGCTCCCAAAACAATGACTCCTTCATTTTGATGAAAACCATCCATTTCACTAAGTAATTGATTAATGGTTTGATTAGCATATGGATGCAACACACTATTAGTACGTTTGGAACCTACTGAATCGATTTCATCGATAAATATCACACATGGAGACCGTTTTTTTGCTGCCTCTGTAACATAGAAAAATTATATCAATAATAATACTACAACACACACCTTGATGAAAATATTCAAATGTGAAGACCCTAAATAAATTTTTCTTACAATATTACCAACAAAAAATATAGAATGGGCTAGAGTACAGTACCACAATTGTAAAGAGTGACTCATCTATATAACGCTATGCTATTTTTCAACTCTACTCTTTATTTATAGAGGTTATAATTGTGGTATGTTGTTTTGTTTTAATATAGTAATAATATCTTCTGAACTTTTATTTGTAACGGTCTTAAATTTTGGTATGATTTTGTTTGAAGCTTGTAATATATCTTAGTTCATGTAATAAAATGAATGATCCATTATCTGTTTGCCATATAAATGCAAGATCTATCTTAGCGAATTTTCTTACATTCAAAGATGCAGTTATTCGACAAAGACAAATTTGATTTAATTACAGTTTCGGAGTCGTGGCTGAAACCACATATTGTTAATAGATCTCCGAGGAAAGGCGGGGGTACTGTTATATATATCAAAAATAGATTCAAGTCTAAACTTATTACTAATTTGAATAACATTAATTCCGAAGAATTATGGATTTCGTTTTGTTTTAATAATAAAAATTATGTCTTGGGTTCACTCTACAGACCTAATGATTTTCCTTATCAGGATTTTGCTAATGAATTTGATTTATGTTTAAGCACATTATCGCCATTTTTTGATTATGTTATTTGCGCGGGAGACCTTAATATAAACTTTTTAGACCCAAGCAGCCTACATTGTAGAACTCTGCAGTCACTTTTTGACACTTACAATCTTATTCAAATTGTTAACCAACCAACAAGAGGACCAAAATTACTCGACGTTATATTGTGTTCAAAAAATTTTAAAATGAGTAATGTAAATGTTACTAAATGTCCCTTAGTATCAGACCATGCCCTTCCACCTTGTTGCATTGGATCGCAATCTATCAAAAAACCTAAACCGTTTGAATTTACATTCCGCGACTTTAGGAATTTTGAACCGCATCATTTTCATCAGGATTTAATAGCTTCCGATCTTCAACAAATTTATCATCTTGATGACATTGAAAGTAAAATCAAAATATTAAATTCAACTATTTCAAATTTATTCCAAACACATGCACCACTGCGTCAAGTTAAAACAACAAGAAAAAAGTCTCCATGGTTAATTGATACATTGAGGGACATGATTTAATTGAGAGATAAGGTATAATTAAGATTCAAAAATGAGAATCATTAGAATTACTATAAATCTATTCGTAATGAAGTCAATCATGCAATTAAACGGGAGAAAAAGGCATATTTTGAATTTCAACTGAAACGAAAGAAAAATATCTGGAAAGAAATGAAAAAGCATAACATCATTCATAACAAAAAAAGTTCAACAGTTATTCCTGATCACTTACAAGATCCCGACTCAATAAATAATCATTTCATCAATGGCATTCATAACCCAGATGCTGCTATTCTAAGCCTCTATCTTTCAACTAAACTACCCGAATGTTGATAATTTTAAATTTAGGGAAATTGATGAGTTAAAAGTTTATGAAAAAATACTTTCAATAAATTCAAATGCAGCTGGACCTGATAATATTAATATCACTATGATTCTCTATTGTTGTCCACATATTTTATCTTTCATTACTCACATATATAAATTTTGTCTGAAAAATTCCGTTTTTCCTTTAATTTGGAAAGAATCTAAAGTTCTACCCATACCTAAGACGGATAATCCTGTTGAGTTCAATGAACTTCGTCCCATAAGTATTCAGTGTATCTTTTCTAAAATCCTAGAAAAAGTGATGGATGAACAGATTCGTCAACACATCACCAAATTCGACCTTCTACCTGAACACCAGTCGGGGTTTCGTCCAGGATACAGCTGCACTCCTCAAAGTTTTAGATGACATTTATTCTTATATTGATTCCAACCATCTATCATTTTAATCTTAATAGATTACTCAAAGGCATTCGATAAAATTAATCACTTTCTGCTTTTATCATTATTTAACTATATGTGTTTTGATAAACAAGCGCAAAAAATGATGCAATCCTATTTAGATCATAGATCTCAAAGAGTATTTATAAATAAAAAATTATCTAGGAAAATTTACCTATGGCGAGGAGTTCCGCAAGGTTCTATCTTATTTACCCTATACACATTCCAATTTTCAATTTACTTTAATTATATGGCTCACTATTACGCCGACGATACACAATTGTACGTGGATTTTAAAGAATCAGAAGTTGTAAATGCTTGTATGAAAATTAATGAAGAACTAGAGACTATTGTAGATATTTCTAATAAATTCAGCCTAAGCATAAATCCTTCAAAATCAAAAGCTATGCTATTTGGACGTAGAATTGAGAAAAATAAAGTCAAAAATAAAATACATTTGAAAATTAATAACGATAATTTAATTTTATCTAATTGTGAAAAAAACCTAGGTCTCGTTTTAGATGACTCCTTAACATTCTCCAATCATATCTCATCAATTATTCAGAAAGCATTTTGCAACTTAATACTTCTATTCTCACATAGACAATTATTTAATAAAGCAACCAAAATTATGCTCTGTGATAGTCTCGTGCTTTCACAGTTTAACTATTGTGATGTAATATATTGTTACGAAACAGCACACTGGTATAGTCCCTAAAACCGACTCTGTCTAAGCCAGGTATAAAAGTTAAAATTATGGCGGATACGCAGTTATAAAAAACTGTTTACTACTCTACGACTATCTTATGTAAACATTGTTTTTGTGACCAGAGTTATCTAGAAAAGGCCAGAATCAATTGTCCGGAATTTACTAGTAAAAATGGCTTTAATATATAAGGGGACTGATCAGGAAGAGTTAGGGGAGTTTATAATTTGACATCGTGAGTTAAACAGTAAATAAGTGAATATAAAGTATTTATATAAATTAGTTTGAGTGAATATACAGTTAATATAAATTAATAATTAAGTGATTAGTTAAGTATATATAAATTAACTGTTAGTGAGTTAGTGTTTCAATAAATTAGTAAGTAGCCATACCGAGTGTTTAAAATTTATCCCACCCGTAATAAAAACGTTTTAATAAATAAGAAAAACATTACAATATGGACCAGCCTTAACACAACTAGATCAAAATCGACTGCAGCGAATTCAAAATATGTGTGTTCGATTTATTTGTGGTATCAGACGTCGCAATCCAACCTCTAAGCATCTTGCAGACCTTGGCTGGCTGAACATAAAAAATAGACGTATTCTTCACGGATCAATACTATTTCATAAAATTATGTTTACCAAAATTCCTTTTTACCTATCGAAAAAAATTAAAAAGAGATCAGAAGTTTACAATATTAATGTAAGATTTAAAAATAAAATTAGTATGCCGAAACATAAAATCTCGTTATTCCGATCTAGCTTCTCATATAATATTGCAAATCTGTACAACATAATCCCCGAAGATTACAAAACGTTACCCATTTCTCGATTTAACTTAACATTAAAAAGTCTCTATTTAATAATAGTATAACGTTGAAATTCTAATTTTAAGCAGGTAAAATTGGCCTAATTCATTTTAATATTTACAAAATTAGGTTACATAACTTTTGTTATCTTAGCATGTAAGATATTGTACGAAAGGATATTTGATATTTAGTTTTGCGGTTACGTGGAAGAGCGCTACTTAGCTGGTGCTTCTAGTACGAAAACATCATCTAAGAGCGAACGTCGCCTTTGCTTGTACTTGTATTCTTATAACAAAGCAATAAGTCATTATTATTAATAATATATTTCCTACCATCTCTTTAAAACTCTGCTTATTTTTTCAGATACTTTCTACACCATAAAATAATTTCCTCTTTTTCAATAAGGGTACTATTCCCCTTTCTCTTTAAATATCTGAAGCTCATTTCACGCAAAGTACATAAAAAAACACATCTTGATATTTTTTGGGAGATTTTCATTAGATCGAAGAGAGGAAGCAATTTTCTTTACAGTTGGTAATTCCTTTTCAATATAAAATTCATGTACTGCATGGCGAATGACCTATTTGGTTATATCTTCCAATTTTATTTGTTTTCTTCATCTAGTCTCAGCCTTCAAAGTATTAATATCGTTTGTTTCATTGCTTGTTTTAATTATTCTGTACACATCTGGATCAAAGTCCTTCAAACACATTTCTGATAATGTTTTTTTTCTTCAGATGTTGAATTGTGACATTTCATTTTGATATATGGTTCACTATTACTATTTTCACTCATATTTATTTTTTTCACTAAATTTAATAATAAGTAAACGTAAAAGTGTCTTCCACTAATATTACAAACAATTCCGGTCTCTGCTTTATGGAATACCTATCAGCGCGCCTATGAAACTGTTTTGGCAATAAGATCAAAGTATCAATGGCGTTGTAGCCAATAACGTCGCTTTAATCTGTGAGACAGTCTTGATCTCAGACAATAGGTTTGTTCTCACAGGAGTCACAAACCATCAGAAACAGTCAGGATTCTGCGCAATACATTTCTCCGCATTCATACATAAGTTTCTGCTGGTTTGAATACAGCTGGACGATGTTCACACAGGTTTGACTGATGTTTTTCTAACTGTCCATCGTCCAGCTGTTTTCAAACAATCAGAAACTTATGTATGAACACGGAGAAATGGATTGCGCAGAATCCTGACTGTTTCTGATACTTTGAAACTCGTGTGAGAACAAACCTATTATCTCCGTTAGAAAAAGATATGAACTACAACCATGCAGATAACTTCAAGTTGAATCATACACGCGAACAACATTTTATTTTGCCTTCGCTCCGAAGACATTTGAACAGTTTAAAAATAGTCCAGTCAAATTATTGAAAATGGGCTTTTGTAAATTTGTAAGAAATTAAATAAATTTTGCAATAACCCTCTAATTTGTTTATTCATTAAAACTAAATATTTCTCCTTTGGTTGGTATTAAAAAAATCAACAACTATTAAAATCAACTTTTCTTTACAGATAAACGTCTAATTTGATTGGCCTATAAAATCTTTTGAGTCACGATCTACATGTATGTTACTGGGCTATAAAATAATACAGTTAATCAATATTAAAAACAATTAGATAAACTATGAGTATTCTTTAGTAGCTGGGTTCAACATCAGATCATATGTCACTGCAAACCAAAAAGATATTTTATTTAAAATTTGGATTTATGTCAATGATCTTAACTTTAATTTTATGATCGAGTTTCACTCCTACACATGCAATGTTTAAAATCACATCTACATAGTCAAATCAAATTGTTGCTCAAAATGGGTTAAATAAACATCTAATTATGTAGTGTGAGGATTGTTAGAGATCGATGGGGGAGCATTTCAATTTGCAGGGTTCTTCGAATGTCAGCTGGGCCCCTCTCGCTAAAAACGCGTTTAATTCGATATCTCAAGAACAGTTATTATTAGGTAAAAAATTGTAGACCTTTTATCTTCTACAGTTCGAATCGATGGGACGTTAAGAACGGACGTCAGTAGGTACTTAGCAAACCAGTTCGAGGCGAAACCAAATAAAAATATTTCTTATTAATTCACATATCTATTGTTTAAATTATTTATCGCAAATAATTTGTGATTTGAAAAGACTGAGTGAAAAAAGTCCCCCCCGGCGACGGGTGGGGGTTGAACAAATGGAAGCTGATAAAAACGTGAAAATGGCTGAACAATTACGAAGGAAAAGTGACTAAAAATAACCAGGGGAAAAGTATTTAATTTACAAAAAACTCACTTATGGCAAGGTATACATATTCGTAGAAAGCATAAGTGAAGATAATTTAGGTAAACTACAGCCAATGAAAGTAGGACATATCTTTCACAAAACTTTAGCTATACTGAACATTATTGGCATAGATAAGGTAGGTAGAAATATAATAAGAGTTCAATTGAAATCTGTAGCCGATGCTAACAAATTAATATGTAACGATGATTTAAAAAAAAACCGTTTATCCCGAATAACCTTTTACAAAGGAAAGATATTATTAGACATGTTGATACGATTTTTAATGAAAAATATTTGTTTGGCAATATTTTATCTAATATTATTGAAGTTAACAGATTCAAACCAAAAATTGACATTAATGGTGAAGCAGCGTATATTCCTAGGCAGATGGTGCTTCTTACATTTGAGCGTAACATCTTGCCTAGACATGTATATATTAATAGTGTTGCGTGCGTAGTGGAACCCTATGTACAGATGGTGATTTAATGTTTTAAATGTTTACAGCATGGTCATGTTGCAATAAACTGTAATAGTATGAAAACTTTATGTATAAATTGTACAAAAGAAAAAACAGACGACCACACTTGCCGAGACCCTCAAGATAGTTTTTGCCTTCATTGTAAAAATGATCAGCATAAATCTATTTCTAAACAATGTCCGAAATTTGACGAACAAAATTAAAAAGCGTATGGCAGATTGTAATATAACTTACCTGGAAGAAAAAACTAGCTTGAGAGGATCATATTCCTCTGTATTAAATACATCAAATAATTACTTAGTAGACTGAAAATTTTCCACCGCTACCAAATAGAAATTTTTTTTATAAAAATAATAAATTTCACAGTCATTTGAAGCTAACTCTTCAATAACTTCAGTATATTCTAGGCCGTCTACCTCACAGGCGGCTTCTCCTAACAAAAAGAGGAAAGCGCAGTCACCAATTAATGAAGGAGGCTTCCTTCCAAAAGATAGAGATGATGAATACGCGGGGGTTGCAATACTCGTTAAAAATAACCTTGATTTTAAAGAAATTGAAATTTCACATAATCTCAATCAGAACATTTTGATATACGGCATTCAAATTATGGACAATAACGGTGGGATATTAAACTGTTTAAGCTTATACTGTGTGCCAAAAACAAAAGCAACCATCAGCGACCGGGAGAAAATATTTGACTTACTGGATTCCAGTGTAATTATTGGAGGGGATTTCAATTCTTATCATCACATATGGGGTTCATACAAAATCGACACAAGGGACACACAAGTACTAAATGCACTGGAAAATACTGACCTTATACTAACGAACACTGGTAAAACCACTACTCTTTCCAGAACGAGTAACAAATCAGCAATAGATCCTTGGAATCAATTGAATGGGATAATGGTTTACATGATAAGGTTCTTTCTGAGATGGTGTCCATATTTTACGATATAATGTGCACTATAATAAATTGCTTTGTTGCACTGAAAAAGGTTTGCAAGAGGTTTTCATGTTGGTATACTCCGGAGTTAAAGAGGCATTTGTGCGAGAAAGAAGTGGCTCACAAAATTTACAAGATTACTAGGTGTCCTGAAAACTATATGGAATTTAGTAGATTAAGGGCTCAGTGTAAACTTTTATCTCGAGAGTGCTACAGAAATTATGTAAAATATACTGACAATTGTGTTACAGATAATGTTAAGTTTTTTTTGAAGTTTGTAAACAGTAGGAGGTTGAATAACACTATACCTTCTGAAATGACTCTTGGGGACCTTACTGCTGGTAATGGTAATGATATTGCAAATCTATTTGCTACATTTCTCATCAGTTTATTCAAATCAACCTCTGGCTGTGCAGGGTGTTCAGTTTTCTTCAATGGTAAATGTGTCCAATTATCATATTGCAATTTCGAACATCTATGCAAAGTTATCTAAACTTGATGTTAAAAAAGGCCCCGATCCTGACGGAACACCTTTCATTCTTCTTAGGGAATTTAGCTTCCTTTTATCTCGTCCGCCCTTTCATATATTTAATAAGTATCTTATTACAGGCGAATTTCCAGATTATTGGAAAACTTCATACGTCACTCCAGTGTATAAATTGGGTAGAAAATCAGACATCTCATACTATCATCCTATATCAATCCTTAGCATAATTCCCAAAGTCTTTGAGAATATTATTACAGATTATCTCACCTATGACTGTTCAAGTATTATGACATCACAACAATTTGGCTTCACTTCTAAAAGGTCTGCAGAATTGGGTTTACTCACATATGTTGACTTTTTGTCTGATGGTTTGGAGAGGGGTCTGCAGATTGATTATGTGTGTACTGATTTCTCTAAAGCTTTCGACAGGGTTAATCATGAGCTCTTGCTACATAAACTTTTTCTTTATGGTGTTGACAGTCTTGTATTACAATGGTTAAGTGATTATCTTACGAATAGGTTACAAATTGGTCAGAGTTCATCATTACTATTCTCATATTTTTCCAGTAACCTCTGGAATTCCCCAAGGGTCTCATCTAGGACCATTATTATTCAACATATTTATTAATGATATAATGCATTATTTTCAAGGTAGCAAAGCCTTGTTATTTGCTGATGACCTGAAATGTTTTAGGGTGATTAATGGTAGGGATGATGCTCTAATATTACAATCTGATTTAGATAGTCTATCAAATTGGTGTACACTTAATGTCTGACTCTAAATGCATCCAAATGTCATGTAATGCGTTTTCATGGAATACACCGCCCAATAGCTTTTGATTACAATATTCATAATGAAACTCTAAAATGTGCTTCTCAAACTAAGGACTTGGGTATTATATTGGACTCGACACTTAATTATAAGTCTCATGTTACCGCTGTTGTTCAAAAATCTATGAAGATGTTGGGTTTTATAAAGAGAACCATTTCTGATTTTACTAACATTACTGCTATTAGATCTCTATATCGCTCACTGGTCAGAACCCATATTGATTATTGTTCACCAGTATGGTCTCCTCATTATATTACATATAAAGCGAAACTTGAAGCTGTTCAGCACAATTTTTTAAGATACATTGCCTTTAAGATGCACATTTACATTCGTTATGATTTCTTAGAACGTTTTTTTAAACATTCCTACTCTGGAGGTTCGCAGAAGGCAAAGGGATCTGATACAGCTGTTCAACACAATAAATGGTATTTGTGATAGTCCCGAGCTTCTCTCTAAAATATATTTAGTTGTCTCTCCTCGACTTACTAGGCAGGTACAAACGTTTCATGTCGCATTTCATGGGTACAACTACGCAATGAATGAATGAGACAATAAAAAATCGAAAAAAGCAGGTAGAAATATACGTTAATAACAGTACGCTTGCAAATAGGAAATCGCAAAAACAAAGAGGTTCCTAAAAGCTAAAGCTAAATTACTCTGGCAACAATGGTGTGAAAACACACAAAAATACGCCCATAAATAACTTATGGGCTCAGGCTAGAAAAATGCAAACAAGATACACAGAAAAAAGATCATATTCTAGTGAAACATAAACACAAATCCAGAAACCATATTGAGAACTGTTGTCATCAAATCAGACATAGCGGTCGAGCAAGCTATAGAGGATGCGCAACCACTCAAATTGGTCACTAGCTTCCTATTGGCTATAGCTAAGACCAGCTGTCCCCAGTGATAACCTTTCGGGACTTAAGCTCACTTAGTCGGTGAGTGCGAGTGAGTACTACAAAATAACCGGGATGTTATAAAAAATTTGAACCAGCAAGGTTTCTGCTCCTATCCTAAACCTAGCAAATAAATAGGAAGCCAGAGAACAGGTTTGTAAACTTACCAATGTGTTCTATTGTTACTACAATAGATAATAAAAAAATAACAAATGACAAAATTGTTGACAGATTCTATAATTTAACAAGATGGAAAAAAAATGAAAAATGACTGAACTACCAAGTCACTGAAATATACATGAATAAAGAAAAAAGACTGAATGAAAAATATCTGGGCTATATCCACCACTAAGTTATCAGTGCTTACACTTAGCTAGAATATAACATAAGTCATAAATACAAAAATATACAAACCGTTAACCAAGGGATAGCTTTGGTACCAAGGCGATCTACAGAAAGTTCAGTTGTGCGTAAATCAAACTGATAAGTTTTAAAAAAAATCTATTTAACCTAACTTGTCATGTTACATCACAAAAAAAATTAATATTTAAATCCAGCTCATATATTAACATCTCGTCTGGAAGAATGGTGGTCGCCTCATCTTACCAGTCCAGGGGGAAAAATGTATCCCTCCAAAATAAAACCATTAAAAGTCCAGATAACATTCAATTACTACAATGTTATCAACAAAAGATATTTATGAAACTATTAACTGACTGACATAGCTTAAGGCTATATGTCCAAACTACACTATTATCAACACCAGGTGTGTTGTTAAAATAAAATGAGAATAATAAACTTAATAAAATTGAAGATTTCCCCCAAAAGTTATTATTTAATATACTGAGGTATTGCCTCTGTGGCTTAAAATAAACGGTTTTAAAGATTAAAACTAACTTTTCCGCATCTGTGGCCCTGAACAATATTCTATCATAAAATTGTTACTTGTATACACTTCGGGGGATGTATCGGTGCTAACAATCCGAGATTTCTCCAAAAATAACCAAAAATTTAGTATATCTGGATTTATAAGACCCGCTGTACTCGCTCTAGTCAACTTAAAATCAATAGGGTACATCTGTGAGACACTTTGAACAATATTCAGTCATAAAATTGATCAATTGTATACTCTCTGGAGGCTGTATCGTGCTAACAAACTGATAATTCTCCAAAAATGACAAAAGTTTGGTACTTCAAGTACCATAGCACCCGTTGTACTGGCTTTAGTGAGCTGAATATAAATAGGGTTCATCTTTGAGACGCTCTGAATAATATCGAATCATAAAATTGGTCACTTGTACTCCGGAGGCTGTATCGTGCTAACAAACTGAAACTTCTCCAAAAATGACTAAAATATCGTACTTAAAGTACTGCAGCAGCTGTTGTATTGGCTCTGGTGAGCTGAAAATCAATAGGGTTGATCAGTGAGATGTCCTGAATAATATTCAATCATAAAATTGGTGACTTGTTGAACGCCAGAGGCTGTATCGTGCTAACAAACTGAAATTTCTCAAAAAATTAGAATATGTCGTACTTCAAGTACTATAGCACCCGTTGTACTGGCTCTGGTAAGCTGAAAATCAATAGGGTTCATCTGTGACATGTCCTTAACAATATTCCATCATAAAATTGGTGATTTATTGGACTCCGGAGACTGCATCGTGTTAACAAGACATGTGAGGAAAAGTGGCCGACGACAACGACGACATACACATAGAATTTTTTTTCTAAAAACCGTTTTTTCGTGTTGTTATTGATGGAAAACGTAAAAATAACTAAAAATTTTTTTCAAAATTCCAACTTTTTTTGGGGTAAACCAATACTTTTCTCACATATTAGATAGGTTGGGCGGAAAAGTAAAAACTATATTTACATATCCAACCAGAAAATGCTTCTTTCCTAGTGTTCTACTAATTGAGTTAAGCTTTTACTTGAAAAATATGAATAATTATTATGTGAATAAAAGATATACCAAACATACATCATAACTAAGAAATTACTCATATACATAGCAAGTGATTGACAAAATGAAAAATTTCATTTATATGTCAAAAATTATCTGATATGTGATTACACCTTACTACATTACATAGAGATATAAAACAGAATGATACTTGTCAACTATCCAACTAAGAATATTGCAAATACATGATGTGTCAATATTCCGTACGTAACATGCTGTCTAGTGCTAATCACACGATCAAACAATATAAAATACTCCTTGACATCTGCTACCTATTCTGAGGACAAACCTCATGAAGAATATCAAATATACATCTATAAGAAGAATATTACTACGTAAAACCATATACTTTTAGGTTCAAAATGACAAAAATACCCCTGAACTGTATAAAAAATATATACTAATTTACAACGAATTGAAATATATTAATAGTTACAAATTTAAAACATTTTTCTGTAATAGAAAATGAGTGAAAATTGTCTAGATATGCCTCAGATTAACACATAAAATAGATATGTTTGTTTTGATTTTTTCTTGCCCCAAACAACGAGTCACATTCTAAGCTCACTTGCGGGCACTTTTACCACTTTGCCATATTTACAAAGTCTCTTTAGTTGCAGGAAAAATGAAATTAGAAATTTGATTGACAATTTGTTAAAAAATTTTGCAAATAAAAAAATGCATACTAATGTATACATTTAAGTCGCTGATTTTAAAATTAATTAAAAATACTTTTATTTCATTTAATAAATGCATATTCTTATATAAATTTTAAACAAGTATTTGTTGTAACTAAAAGTGGCAACATTGCCACCAGTACCTGCCTTATGTGTCTAGGGCAACCTAACCTATTTAGTAGTTTGGTCCTTGTTTAATTACCATATAAAGAGAGATGTAAATATCGCCCGAGTGTGCCCGAGGATAATTTCGAAAGTGCTGTAGTATATTGTAATAAATAATGTCAAACGAGTTTTGTTTATACAAGTAAAATTGTAGTTCTTTCGTTTTTATATGTTTTTAAGACTTTTAGTGACAAAATAAACTTTTAAGTTAATTACTGTATATCGTTTATTTACGATAAAAAGACGATGACGTTGCAAATATGGAGGGTAGAAATTAAGGAGGACCAACTCAGTGTATGAAAAAGTGTCCGCTGACAGGGAGCAAATTAAGGTGGCGCCATAGTAGCAAGTGGAAAGATTTTAAAAACAACGCCATACATTATTAGAGTAGGATACTAAATTAAAAAGGAAAGAAAGACTTCCGCTTTGTTACTGCGCTTTTTTAAATAGATTTCAGAAAATTTAATATCTGTACATAGCGTTATTGTGGTCAGTTATTGAACTGTAATTTGCTGCTTACAGCTGAACACTTTTTCAACTTGTCCCCTAAACAAGACGGTCCTCCTTACTTCCACCCTCCATAGTTGCAAAACAAAATATTGTGATGTTACCAAGCCTTTACTTAACGAAAACTAGAAAAGTCAATCTGATGTTAGATTGACAGTTCTTCTTTTTCATTGTTCCGTGCTTCGTAGGGCGTAAGTCAAAAATATTTATTTAAAAACAAAAGGCTTGTATGATAGGCTTGATTAATTTAATATAAATATTTATTCATGAAAAACTATGGATAAGATACAAGAAACAGTAACCAATCATTCTATATTCGAATTAACATTTAATTATTTTACATAGAAGAGGGTTAAATGACGAACTGTAGGTCCTTATACCTTATTCTATGCTCTATAGAACCATCTTCAAGAGCACTGCAAGGGTTTACGCTAAAAGGAATCAATACAAGCTGTAATCATCTTCATGCAAATTTAAATATTGTTTCTTTATACAATATCTATTATATTTATTATAATAAAAATAGAATGGAAAAGAAAAATATAGATACACAAAACAAAATTTTGTTACAAGATATAAAAATAAAAAATCTCCCATTTTATCAGTATTATTTATGTAGAGATATTGTGGTCGTTGTTTAATTTGTGTATTATAAAATAACTGTACCTAATTAATTTAATAATAGTTATTAGTGATTTTGAAAAGGTGGAAATAAAGCAAATTGGATAAAAATATACAAAAAATAAAACACAAGATTTCCACTACTCCACTACAAAATCATCACTACCTTCATCGTCACTGTCAAAATTAATAATAAGTGGAAGCACATCCTGTCTATCAAATACTACTTCTCTATCCCACCCATATTGTATAATTTTTTCAGTGTGCTCTACTGTCTTTGACCAAATATCAGGAGCCACTTTTTCTGAAGACTTTTTCCATACACCTATTGCTTGTTCTGTTGAAGAACCATCAGTTCCCACATGATCTCTATAATTTTTTTAACTATGCCCCAAATATGTTCAATTGGGTTGAACATACAGTGGTAAGGGGGAAGTCGAAGCACTTTGTGGCCATATTTTTCAGATAATATGTCAGCTTCATATACTGTTGGTGGTTTATTCCTACAAAAATGCATATATTTAAACAAAATAAGTTATCTAAGTATTACCATAATATATTGAAAAATGTTTATATCAACTTACCATTGTACTAAATTCAATAATTGGGTTTTGAGGAAAGTATTTTCAAAAGGAATATCATTTTATATCAACCAGTTCTGTACATCAGCCTTTTTGGTAGCTGTTGCTGGTACTTTATTGATCACTGTACTGTGATAACTTGCATTATCCATTACAATTCTGGCAGGTTCTGCCAAGTTCACTAAAATCTGGTATTCAGACCAATGCAAAAAAAATTCTCGGTTCATTTCACCGTGGTAATCACCATCTTGTTTTTTGGAAGAAAAAAACAGCCCTGCTCCAGGAATAAATCCAGAAGAGGAGCCAGTATGCAATACTATATACCTACAATAAGCAAATAACAAATTACTACTAGGTTTTATAGATAGACTGCATAGCTCAAAACAACTATTAATAATTATATAGATTTAAATAAAATAGTGTGACTAGTAAATATTTGAAAAGTTCTTAAAATGGCAGGAATGTTAGTACATCATAAATTAATTGCTAAATTTTATTATTCAATTACCTTGGACCACCAATTTTGGTTTTTTTCACGCTTCTATGATTAGAATCTTGCCAAGAACGTCCAACAGTACCGTCTTTAAATATCCAGGTCTCATCCAAAAACACAAATTGATATACACCTTCCCTTTTTATCGTGACATATTCATGTAGAAAATCTACACGTTTTAATGCAATATGTGGCAACTCCATTAAACCACGACGAGGATCATCTTTTTGGTATTTGAATCCAATATTTTTCACTATCTTCCAGAGTGATGTTAAACAACCATTAAAGAGTTTACGCCTCTGCAGTTTGTCTCTTAAGGTTTTCAAGGTTATGTGTTCCACTGAAAAAATATTGTGTTAGTTAATTGTGAATAAAATAAAACAGTAAATTCAATATACTCACTGTTTCCATACATTTCGTATATAACATTTCGGGAAGCATTTTAATCAAAGTTATCAATTTCAACAGTAGATTTTATGCGTTGTCTGTTTTTAGGTGGGCTTTTAGGCTGTTCACCTCTATTATGCTTGGCGGCAATACGGTTAACAGTTGTAACGCTAAGTTGTAAAGCTTCTGCATCTCTCTACAATATAATTACTTCAATTTATGAAAGAATAATATATTATCAAGTTTAATTAACCTAACCTAACATTAAAAACATTTACATTTAAATATGTAACCATAATATTAATAATGATGAATACAAATATCGAATACTATTACTTACGTCTCTTACAGCAGTAAGCGGGAGAAGCGGGCCCCCATTTCGGCATTCTCGTTCAAAATAGCTCAACAAAGATGTTACCATCTCTTGACATTTTCTGTTCAGCTGCTTCGGCATTTTATTAACCACACACTTCAGATTTGCCTAAATAATTAGTTATGAAAATAACTGTTTTTTTAATCTTAAAGAAGCAATGAATTTAAAAGCACCAAAAAAACTTGTAAATATTAGACGATGATCGAATGTTAATAAACGTCAAAACAAACTTTTTTTAGTAAAGTGTTGATAACTTCAACGGTTAGAGATGTAACCCATTTTATGCAATATGAAAAAAAAGTAAGAGGTGATATCCATGCATTGAAAATATACAAGGTGTTCCATTTGAAGTAGTTGATGTTTGAATTTGGCCAAAGTGATCTTTAATATTTGAAAACGCTATAATAAAATAATGGAATGCCAAATATCATGATTAATAGTTCAAGGTATCCTAAAACACTGTTGTAAACATCACTTATTTAAATTAAACTGATTCGTCGGGATTAAGCTCCTACATGAGCTATCATTTCCGCAAAAAAAGGAATATCTTAAGAAAGGAAAAACCTAGGCACATGAGATCTTATCAAAGTTGACGTAATTTTCCTTAATTCGAAAATGTGATCACATACGAGGTCTGATAAAAAAATAATCGTTATTTTCAATTTTTTCAAAAAGTATTTATTTATTCATCAATAACTATCTTGTCCCCTTCAAAGTAATCCCCCTCAGATATAATACACTTATGCCAGCGTTTTTTACAATCCTCGAAACACTTCTGAAACGCGCTTTTTGGTATCGCCAACAGCTCCTGTTTCGATGTTTTTTATCTCCTCAATCGTAGAAAAACGCTTTCCTTTCATCGGTGTCTTCAGTTTTGGGAAGAGGAAAGTCAGCGGGAGCCAAGTCCGGTGAATACGGTGGTTGAGGCATGATAACGGTTTTGTTTTTGACCATAAACTCACACACAAGCATCAATGTGTGAGCTGGTGCGTTATTATGGTGCAAAATCCATGATTGCTTTTTCCACAATTCTGTGCGTTTCTGAAGAACTGCTTCGCGCAAACGGCACATAACTTCAAGGTAGTATTCCTTATTGACCGTACGACATTGGGGCAAGAATTCATGATTCACCACACCATTGCAGTCGAAGAAAACAGTGAGCAAAACCTTCACATTTGACCGAATTAGACGTGCTTTGTTTGGTCTTGGCTCTTCTGGACGCTTCCATAATTGACTTGTGTTCTGCTCATAGTAGACTCGCCAAACGCCACAGTCAACATTTCAAATGTCCTTGCGCATTTAATTTCATTTTTTACACAAACCTTAATACAGTTTCTTTGATCCATTTTTTCGAATAGTAAAAAATCGAAGAGCACATCAAAACACGACTAACCCATTTTTCTGTCAAAAACAAACTGACAATCCAAAATGGCTGATATTGCCAACATATATAACAGACATGTGTACCAACATAAGAGAAAAAAAATGCGAAAATCGAACATACGTAACTTACGAAATTTGAAAATAACGGTTATTTTTTGATCAGACCTCGTATAGGGCATTTCGTCAAAAAATCGTATATTTGATAGATTCAATTACTTTTGTATGTCTATAAATAATTTTATATTGTAGCTGTAATTGATGTTGATATGGCTATGTGAAAGAAGTTTTGAAAAATGTCAGTATTTTCCCACTAGGGACTGTATAAATATATGTAACTCACCCTGTATTATTTGTAATTTATTAGATTCTATTCCTATATCTTGTTTTTTTGACAATATCACTATTCATCTACTCACTAGATTTTATTACTAATAATACTATAATATACTCACTAAATAAATCTCTGACTCTCCTGGCACCTTGTCCAACTAATACTTCATCAAACTCAGGACCCGCAGCATGAAAAAAAGGCACACCAGCTTCTCCAGCTACAGCTCTGGCAAGCAGAGTTTTGCCTGTACCTATTTAATTCAAATCTTTAGTTAATAGAAAGCCAATACACAAAGTTTACAGTATTTACAAGATTCTTGGAAAAAGTAACAAGATCTGTACTCTCGATCAGGTAATATTTTCAATGAAGTCATGTTTAATAGTAATTGAAATTAAAAATATAAAAACCAATAATTTACGTAAGATACAAAATGTTATAGTAACTATATAATTCATTTTAATAATTTTAATAGTTTATATCTAAAAACATTTCTAATTACTATGAAACGTTTGATACAAATATAGCTCCAGACAGATGTTAAATTTTGAAGTTTTCATTGCATTTACTTAAATTTCAAGGTTATATCAAGTTTTTAAAGCTTATAATAAATTGTATAGCAACAGTCAACAAAATGGCTAATATTAGATAGGGTCAACCTACATCAGTACAAAACAGCAGCACAGAATACCGAGGGGGTAACCACCGAGGAGATTTTGTGCTTCTAGTGGGAGGAGATCCAGGAAGATCCAAGGAGATCCTTGGAGATCCAGGGAGATACGAGAAGATTCAAGGAGATCCGAGGAGATTTAAGTCAATTTGAGTATCATTTTTGCATACGCAAACTGTCTGATGTACACATCCCTAGAATGATACAGCTAGTAGCTACATCGTCGTTACCGATTTTTCGTTATTTCTCCTGTATTAAGATTCAACCGTCTTGTTCGATTTTGATACTCAGTAAGAAGGATTCACCGGACAAATCTCAACTTCGCCAACGCTACTTTTATACTTATTGTTTATCGAAAGATTTTCGTTTTTACTTAGTGAATTTGTTCATTTGTTGTGTATTTTTCGTTTGTTTCTGAGATCGATTTCGTTCTGTTGTGCTATTAAATGTACAAGAAAATAAATAAATTGAATACTTAATAATAATTGTATTATTTTATTACAGGTTAGTTTCATATTTCTGAATTTCTTGAAATTATAGTTACCTATCAATATATTTTTTCTTAAAAACTGATTTTATTTTTATTTTGAAAATGAAAGAAGATAACATAGATTCTGAATCTGGACGAATTGTCTGACGTGACCCCTGGTTTGCATTCTTTCACTAGAAAAATCCCTGCCGAATTTTAAAAAAAAAACACCATTTTCAAATATCAAAAAAAACTTATATTGAAAAAAAAACGTTAATACCCTGTATTTTTTTCGTCTGAATTGCCATACGAGAACACAAGCTGTTCATTATTCAGGTGTTTGTATGATTTTCGTACTCAATTTTGAGGGTATAAAATAAACCATGATAATTTTCTCGTACTGAGCGAAATCATCAAATCAATATAATATATATTATCATCGAGAAATCAACACGAACATTTTGGAATAATGTTAAATTAAGCATACTAGCAGTATACATCCATATGTTCATATCTAAAAATTCCGGTATCTGAATCTGAAAAAAAAAGAGTCAGAAATTTCATTTCAAGATTCTTCTGATGAATGTGAAAGTACAGAAAATTTAAAGGATGAAAAAAAAAAATTTAAATGGAAAAATATTATGTTATGTATGATACAGGGTGGTACATAGGTAAGACCATCAATGAAAAATAAGAAATTAAACATAAAATAAAACTTAAATTTCTGAAAGAAGAGTTGGAAGATTTTGTATGGCCTAAGCAGGACGATATGCAAGAAGTTGGAGAAGATCAAATTTTTTATGATCCAATTCAAATTCTTGGATGTCAACCATTAAAACTGTCTAGATCAGACCAAGTGAAGATAGTGAGTCTATACAAATCTTCAAGAAAAGAGTTCAACATGAGATCTTAAGACCGTTTTGTTTTTATACATTTTTATTTAAACAACTGTCAATAATTTTTAGTATTTTTTGTTTTTCGTTGAGATTTTTCGAGAATAAATATTTTTTGTTTATTATTTTTATGTTTTTTTCTATGAACTACTTGGCAACAACCTGTGTTGGATTGTTTCACCATTAAAAATTAGCATCATCCACAATATTGGTCAACACTGTATCTGCTACATCACACGTATCACTTATCATTGAATAATAATATTCCAAATATGCTACCTTGCTATACATCAAACTATTGCATACTTCAACTTGAAGAGACATGAAAGCTTTTAGGGTATCCTGTCGCAATATCTGAAAGAAACTTAAATACTTGAATTAAAAAATGTTCTTTAATGAAAATGATTCTACATAAATTTGCACAGGAGCAATTTGGGTAAAAAATGTTGCCAACAATAAATAAACAAAACGTGAAATTAAGGAGTTGTTGAACGTTTCGGAGTCTACATCAGACTCATTCATCGGACAAACTTTAATTATCCTCAGAATCGCTGTTTTTCTTTCAAAATCTGTCGTCAAATTGACATTGGTAAACACACTGAGAGGTTAATTCACTGTACCTTGAAATTTCCTAATGCCAATTCGGTTTTCAATAGAGATATCCAAATGTCTACTCCTTTCTAACAAAATACAGGTACATTTTCTCTGAAAGACCATGAACATATTCTGTTCTAATTCCATTGTAAATTTTATTGTAGGTTATTTAGTATTTATATAGCAAGACCAAAAATTAATTTAATCAAACATCCATTGTTTCCACATAATATCAACATACAATTCTGAATGTTCATAAATTGCTCCAAAACAAATTGGTGCAAATATTTATGCAGGAGAATTTTCATTATTAAAAATTTCTAATTCAATTCAGGTATTGGAAGAGAAAGCCCTAAAAAGTTTTCAATATGTAAAATCCTCCCACAATATATTTCAATGGATATCTTGAAAAGGAACATTTGCCATCTATAGTTATCTTGACACGCTGCCAACAATCATATAAATAAGGAACTATAAATTTCAATACATATTTCATACAATTCCACAAGTTTTAATATTTTTCAATCAAATAATATCAATTATAAACGAAAAAGGCTTTAAGAAGACCCCGTAACTATATTAAGAGGAGATACGAGGAAATCCGAGGAGATCCTGATGGGAGGCAATCTTTTACCACAAAAAATGTCCAGTGGTTACCCCCTCGCAGAATACTTTATGAGATGGCTAGTTTCTCATAACCTATGAGACTGAGCATCGTCAAGTAGATTTGGAGTATTTAATAAAAACAATACCTTTTTTCTGTCACAAGATAGTAATGAAAGCATCCAGTATGATTAAGAAATGAGTGCATCATACAGATAATCTCTTCGTTACTGGGTATTGAGCACATTCTAAAAATCTAACTGTAACTACAAATTTATTGTATCATTTAAAAAAATGATTACCCTGTAAACTGAGCAGACCTTCTATGAACACATGGCCGAAAAGTTTAGCCATAAATCATTTGTACTAGTTTTCTTACCTGGGGGACCAACTAACAAAACACCTTTAGGTAATTTTCCACCCAAACTTGAAAACTTATCTGGGTTTTTCAAAAATTCAACTACATCTTTTAATTCTTGTTTTGCTTCATCTACACCTTTTACATCTTCAAAAGTTATATGTATATCTTCAGGATCTACTTCAACTTGATTGCCTAACTGTATCCTGAAAAACAATTCACAATTGATTTTAAAAATGTATTACATACCAGGGATAAATCTAACATACAGTCAAGGAAAAACCACGAATTGATCATTTAAGAAGCCCGCTTATATACAGAGTTTCAAAATACATTGTTTTGCTTAATTGGCACAACTGACCTCTATAAACAAGTGTATTTTGAGCATCAACTGTGATTTAGTTTGTTTCCAATGCTCCATTTTGTCAGTACATTCCAAGTATATTTTGCAATGTTTACAATGCATGAAGCAAGAATCTTATGAATTTTGTATTGAAAATGGAATGTTGTGTGTGGAAGCCCAAATTTTTTTACTTAAGACTAACTGTGAATAAAATTTATCAAAAACACAGGTGTGTACAGTGCAGGATATGTGGTGGAAGATTTGACCTGCGTTGGCAAACCATAAACATCAATATAACGAAGGAAATGACTGAAAATTATCATTTTATCTGAAGAGGTAGATAACTGCTGCAATTTTTGTGCATTTTTGTGTCTCATGAAATTAATCAACATAACATGTTCTGTTTCACAAACTGAGTAGTCTCAGAGACCAATTTCATAGAACCTATGAACATGCATATTTTTAGACTGTTTTTTGGATTGGGGTTAAGTAAACATTAATTTGGTTATTTTTTATGAATTTCAGCTTTAATATTATAAATTCAGTCATATAATAGATACCAACAGATAGAAACATAAAAAATTATGAGCATTTTTAAATCAAAATTAACAAATACATACTGAAAGTTATTTATTAAGTATTATGAAAATAAAGGTCCTTATAATCTGAAAAAAAAAAGATTGAACTAAGTGTTCATTTTCATTTTACATTCTAAGCACAGTGGAGTTAGATGTTCTAGGCACATGAATTTATTGCAGAAATGACGCAGCTATACTTGGTTTTCTGTTTGTTTTGGTTTAACAATAATTACAACTTCTCTTGGGAGCTTATTATTTTCAATAGCATAAATTTCATAATTTCTCACATGAATAGTTGTTGGAAGACTGTTATTTGATAATCGATATTTAACATGCTTCTCGAGAACAAGTTCGATATTTGAACTGGATCTTTCCTCTCTCGAGCTTTACCCGTCACTCCTGGCAATTGTGTAATAACATTTATCGCAAGTGTCCACGTTTGTCGTTTTTGACTCACGTGCTTTTTCCACCGTGTTCCATTCCTGCTGATGAAATATGGTTCTCAAAACCTTGTACAAGGTTCTGACTGAAAGAAATCAACTTCATTATCAGTTTCATTCTCCGAAATGTCTTGCTCAGACTCAGATTTGTGCTGCATCATTTCAAAATCACTGTCTTCTAAGCCGGTGTCACTATCTTCTGCTACTTCATCTTCGGGATCATCCATACATTCTTGCTAAAGCCTTTAGAGTCTTGTTTGTTCCTTTTCATAACTGCAAGCAGCCATTTTTATTGTATACTCTGTTGAACAAATGACCCAATGAGTCTTACAAATACTTTTCTGGGTACAAAATATAAATGTATACACATATTTTATCATGTAGAATAAATACTGACTTACCCAGTATTTTCAGCAAATCGGGAACCCTAAACTAACAGCGTTCCACAAAACCAAATGTGCTAATAACTAAATGCAGAGATGAGCTCGACGACTGCCACATTAGCACTAAGCATATGATGTCGAGATAGGAAACTACTCATGTGCACCGAACAGTAGTTGGTAAGATTATATTATAGAGATAAAAATTTAAGAGGCCAGTCTTGGTGACCGTATGTTAGTTATGGAGGGTTAATTGACTACAATCAAGTAAATGCACATCACGCTTTATCTACATACTGAGCTATGTATCCAAACTATACATTGCTATATACCTACCTAAATACAGATCCACTGGCACTAGCTACAAGACTGAAAATGATAGCTAAAAATATAAAAACAGTCAACACTTGTGTCATTATTTTTAAATATCTTGTAGATTTTCCAGGTTTTGATACTGAACTATTTCCCATTAAATAACCTTCTGCAAATGCAACTTTTAACCTCTGTTTTTCGCTTTCATTCAAAGTCTCATCTGTAGTTAACATCTGTTTCAGTTTCTCTGGAGAATTTGGTGTTTTTGAATGTGTTGAATTTGATCCTTCAGATCCCATAAAACCCAAGGCTTGTTTTACGCGATCTGTTAATGGAGGATTTCTATTTAAATCGGCTTTTATACTTCTATCAGTCTTAAAAGTTCTTAACTGAGTTTGAAATAAGCTACTGTTTTGAATTAGTAATCCATTCACTATTTTTTTATATAGCCTCTGGGGAACATATATACAATTCTTTTTAAGAATAATTGTAGGTACTGTCTTATTTAAACAATTCTCTGAGAAACCATGTTTGTTTTCAAAAAAAGTACTACTTGAAGTGTAGGAAACTTTAAAATTGTTCATAAAATGATTTTCAAATAATGATTTAGTATTAATATACTTTGCAAATGAAAAATCACAATTTTTAACAGCTTCTAAGAAACTGTCTAGACAGAGGAAAGCTTGAGCATGTATGGATTTTTCAGGAGACTTATTTTTCAAATAAACGGAGTGCCTGATATTTATCTTAGACGAAAACTGCGTTAATGTAGCAAATGCCTAAAACAGATGGATATCAAAGGTTAAGTTGATTTATTAGAAGATATCAATTTTTCCAACTTACCTGATTATGGTTTTGTAGTGAAAACATTATATTTTACATAAATAATGAAAATGAAATGTTATTTGGATGAGAAAAACTACAATTTTGTAATGATGAAAATAACCTATTTGACAGCCAAAGTGTCCAACTTCTTGCAGGATTGCAATTGCCAAAGAAAATCGAATCACTTATTATCATCGATTATTTTGAAGCTATAAGAAATAACAAGTATGTGTAGAAATAATTGCCATGAAAGCATGAAAGGCAGGTTACTATCAATATATTATAACGAACGTTCATCAGAACGGTTTGTATTTTTAATGTATTGTACGTTCTAAAAAGAGATATGACTGAGCAATCTTGATTATATTAGATCGAATATCTAATCTAAAGAGAAAGCGCTACAGTTATACGTGGGACACAACGAGACAAACAGAATATCTTCAAATTTCCCGGGTAAATATCAACCCCATTTTCGTCAGATATATACGTTCGGTATTTACATTGCGGACGCGACGGAGTTTTGGTCACGTGATCACAGATAAATCTGAGCAAATTGTTCCAAATAAACCATATATTTAAACTTCAGAATAACAAATAAAATAGATATGTTTGCTTTGATTTTTTCTTGCCCCAAACATCGAGTCACATTCTAAGCTCACTTGCGGACACTTCCACTGCTTTGCCATATTTACAAAGTTTCTTTAGTTGCAGAAAAAAGAAATTAGACGTTTAATTGAAAATGTGTTAAAAAGTTATGCAAATAAAAAAAAGTCACACTAACTTATGCATTTGAGTCTCTGCTTTTAAAATTAATCTTGAATTTTATTTAAGAAATGCATATATTCTTATATAAATTTTAAACAAGTATTTGTTGTATCCTTAAGATACATTTATTGTTATAACTAAACGTTGCAGCATTGCTCAAAATTTCAGTACCTGTTTAATGTGTCAATAGTAATCTATTTAGTAGATTTGTCCTTGTTTAATTACCATATAAAGTGAGATGCAAATATCGTCAAAGTGTGATTGACGATCATTTCGAATGCGCCGTAGTATTATAGTAAATGGTTGGTGCGTTCTTTTTGACGAGATCTCAGATCACTTCAGTTAAGGTGATCTGAGATAAAGTGATGTGAGTAAGCACCAAAAAGAACGACATTTCAATTGAAGCGCGAGATCTGTCGATAGATTTAAACTATACGACAGATTCGTATCAGCATCTAATACTGTTAATTAATGTATCCATAATTTGTAACAAAAGAAAAATAGATTATGTGTGTTTATTGTTTATATGTCAATGGTTAAAACCTTAGATAACCTTGGCTAAAACTACAAATAAACCAAGCAAATCAAATATTTCTTCATCCCCTCCACTTTATCTCCGACTCAATTCCAACTGATATTCCCTCACAACACATTCAGCATCGGTGAAGGGGGAGGAATAATCTCAAGTGAGTAAAACAAAAAGAACGCTCACATTAGGTGCGTTCTTTTTTACTGAGATCTCAGATCACATCAGTTAAGGTGATCTGAGATAAAGTGATGTGAGTAAGCACCAAAAAGAACGACATCTCAATTGAAGCGCGCGATCTGTCGATAGATTTAAACTATACGACAGATTCGTATCAGCATCTAATAATGTTAATTAATGTATCCATAATTTAACAAAATGTAAAATATTTTATGTGTTTATTATTTATATGTCAATGGTTAAAACCTTAGATAACCTTGATTAAAACTACATATAAACCAAGCAAATCAAATATTTCTTCATCCTCTCCACTTTATTTCCGACTCAATCCCAATTGATACCCCCTTACAACACATTCAGCATCGGTGAAGGGGGAGGAAAAATCTCAGCTCACTTGAAGTGAGTAAAACAAAAAGAACGATCACATTACTGATGTGATCTGAGATTAACTGAGATCTCAGTCAAAAAGAACGCACCTAATATGTCAAACGAGATTTGTTTATACTAGCGCCATTACGATTAGAGAAGGGCTTTTCGGAAACGGTAATCTTAAGTAGATCACTTATCAGCTGATTGTGGATTCTAACCCAGAACGAGATTTTTATTAGAGTTTCCGAACGACGCGTTCTGTTTTGTGAGGAAATGTCAAATTTAATACTTAACAAAAACTTTTTATTTTTATTACTTTAGTTTCGTGGGTTGATTTTTCATGTACTTCTCTCCATACTCATCTTATAAAGCTTTAATTCGTTTTCACTCATCGTTAACACTAAATTTTAATACCAACAAGCTATTTTTTATATCGAAAAGCCAAAAAATATAAAAACCGCAAGTCTGAGCAATTTGCTAACTACGTGGCTTAAAACACATAATAACTTTTTATTTAAAGAAAACAAAACGAAAATTTTAATACCAATAAGCTATTTTTTATATTGAAAAGTCAAAAAGTACAAAAACCGCAAGCCTCAGCAGCCTGTCCACTACTAGGCTTAAAGAATTAATAACATTTTAGCTTGAAGAAAACAAAAACAAACGAAACAATCCGTCAGCTGATCGCATTTACCCACCGATGTACTGTAGAAAGGATCCAAACATATGATTATGATCCGCTCAGTTCGTTCAGTTTCCGAACGTGAGTAAACGTGATCCGGATTACTTTCCGAACGTTCAGATCATGAATGGGTTAACCCGATCATAGTTTCCGAAAAGCCCTAATGTAAACATTTAGTTCTCTCGCTTTGATGTGTTTTTCAAAACTTTTAGTGACAAAATAAACTTTTAAGTTAACTAATTTAATGTTTTTGGATTATCATGATTCGTCGGTGCCAAGTTTGTCAGAAAAACAGCCGAAATTAACAAGGCCATGTATCTACAATACCATCCCCACTTTTTATAATTCATTCATTATTTCACTAGTGGCGTTTAGAATTGTTAGCCGCATAAATAACGTGTTTATGAATGAATGGCCCTCTCTATGTTTATTATTACTCTAAGATTTAAACGAACTTCTAACCTAGTTTTTACATGTCCCACTGTAAAAATTTGTATAAAAAGTTTTATAAACACCATTTTGATAGTTTGACAACACAAATTTTTATAATAATGATTTCTCTTGAAAATATTTTGATGGTGCTTTTATTTTCATGAAGTCACATAAATGTTTTTATAAAAATCGTAGATAAAAATAGTGTTGGGAAATACGGTGATTTTCCGGTAACCGGTGAAACGGCGACAGTGATTTCTAAATCATTGTGATTCTAAACGGTGATTTGAATCACTGCAGTGACTGAGTATAAAAAGCAAAGGCAAATCCAAAATATAAGACCAGCGAGTGGTGACTAGCGACGCATACAAATATATTATTTATGCATCTCTTATCGGTTTATTTTAAAACACTAAATATTATCCTGATAGCAAATTTATTTTAATATTTCTCCCCGAAAGAAACAAAACAATTCAACAAAAAAGCGGTACGTTTGCCCTTATCGGTTTCGGGTCGGGCTGCATGTTGGTATTTTCTCTTTGACTTTGTGGCGCCCGCCACCGCCGATCCATAATATACCTATATTATCTATTCCGATTGCAACCTTCTCATTCCGTAAAAGCAAAAGTTTATATGCCTAATACCTATAATAACATCATATCGGCTTAAATCACCGTTTTTACTTCACATAATATTTGTAAATAATGATATCGATTTTCGATCGGCGCGGTTTTCCAATGCTAGTGTCGATGACGCCGATATACGCGAGATTAGTGTGACGTCACAATTTGAAACTGTATCCAAACAAAAATTGTTACCATAGGAATTTGCATTTGAGTGTAGATTTTTGATTATTTACGCTACGTGTTTTTGAAAGGAATAAATTGTGTAAAAGTGAGTAATCGTGTCTACTCAATATAAAAAATAATAGTTTTGATAATGTAAGTTATCCCGTAGTCCGTATTTTTGATTTTAAAAGCTATATTTGACGTTATATTTACTGGATTATTTGATTCATGTGAAAATATGAGATAAATAATAGTGATTGTTTGTTCTAGTGTCATCAAAACATGTTTCAACATTCTCGTGAAACCATTTTTAATTATATTATGAGCGTGTTAGTGAAAAATGCTTAATTGAAGTATCCGAATGTCGAAAACTTAAAACCACTCTCAAGAGACAGGAATTACATAATTCATTTTGATGAAGATATATTAATGATAATTGAAAAATATAACTATTATCACCAGATACAAGGTGCATTACATATTGCATGAGAGGACATGTGCTATTTAATATCATGGATACCAAGTGACATTATTGTGAGAATTGCTCGACATCAAGAATGGAAGAAAAATTTACATATATTAATAACATTCTACCTTTACAAACTTATACGATTTATATTAACATAATAAAATGTTTTCATAATTATAAATTTTGATTTGTGGTAAGAAAATTAAAATGAGGAAACGCTGCAAATTTATATGATTGAAAATATGCCATTTAGTCTGAAAACTCAGAACATCATGTCACAACTTTGCCTCAATCAAATCATATTTGTACAAGGTTCAGAGTTTCTGTTGGTTGCTTTCAAATTTTATTTGATCTGTAAGCTCTTTTTTCAACTACATGTGTAAACATATTCAATTTTAGTGTTTTTAAATGAAACTCAAGGTCTCTAGTTAATTCCACAATATAATACAAGTTATTGAAAATTCTAAAAAATTGACAATTGTTTGGATAAATCAATATCATCGTCAGAATGACAGAAGTTACATTTCATTTTATGCCTACCTGATGTTTAGTAGTTATATTTTTGGCTAGACCAAGAAGTAACCTAACTTGTGATTGGCTTAATATATGTTTATAGAAAAAAGAAGATGTGATATTACAAATATTGAAGCTTAGATATTATTAGCCCTATGGTGATATCCTGGATATCATTTTTCCAATTAAGATCAGTATAACTGTGCAATGATATAGAAAACCAGGAAAACTATATCTGCTGATCTTTACAATTATCACTTAAGAAGACAGTTTATTAGTGGAGAATTCCCTAGATTTAACTGTTCATTGACAACTTCATATTGTGGGTTTCTTAAATGTCTTCTAATTTCCAGTTCTTCAAGGAAATCCAGTTCTTGTTTCTTTTCACAAATATGCAGCACTTCTAGTTCTGTGTTAGGTGTCAATGAATGATTGGTGTCAAGTAGATGTTTTGCGTAGTGTGATTTATCTGGTTGTTTTAATCTGTAAGCTCGTAAGTGCTCACTGTATCGTATTTCAAAATTCCTAAGGGTCTGACCCAAATAGACAGCATTACATTCTGGACATTTGAGTTTATATATACCTGACTTCTTTAATAGTGGTATTTTTGTTTTTACATTTAACAATTTTGTACTAACGTTACTTTCTGTTTTAAAAGAAATTGTTGCATTCGTTGCTGAAGATATTATCTTTGAAATATTATTAGAAATATTTCCTGCATATGTGATGGTTTTATAAGTTTTAATTTCATCAGCTTGTTTAGGATATGTTAGTTGTAATGCCACTTTTTTCTCTTTTTTACTAATTAGTTTATTTATCATATCTAATGGATAACCGTTAGATGTTGCTATTTGTCTAATTGTATTAATCTCTCTATCAAAAATTACATTTGTTCATAGGAACTGAAAAAGCTCTATGTATCATTGAATTATATGCTGCTAGTCTGTGTGAGACAGGGTGGTTAGAATTGAATGGAATTGTCACATCAGTCTGTGTTGGTTTTCGCTAAATTGAATAATCAAGTACATTATTAACTCTTTGAATTTTTAAATCAAGAAAATTGATTGAGCTATTTTCTTCAATTTCTAATGTAAATTTAATTTTCGGGTGTAAAATATTGATGTGGTTGAAAAACACATCTAATTGTCGCTCACTACCCATAAAACAAGCTAATATGTCATCCACATATCTATACCAAAATAAAATATTTTTCGAAATATTACTTTCAAAGATCTTTCTTTCTAAATTGTCCATAAAAATGTTTGCTAAAATAGGTGATATAGGGCTTCCCATTGGTAAACCTTCATTTTGAATATATATCTTATTGTCAAAAGTGAAATAATTCTGATTAATGCATACATCAAATAAATTAAGTATATCTGATATTATTCCTGGATTAATATTTTTATCTTCTAGTAATTTTCTTACAAGTATTAGACATTCTTTAGGAGGAATTTTAGTAAACATATTAGTTACATCGAACGATATGAGTTTATAGTTATCTTGCAAGTGGATTGATTTCAACTTTTTGATTAGTTCTATTGAATTTCTAATTGAGTACTGAGATTCATATCCGTAAGTATTGAGTATATTGTTGAGCTTTTTTGCCAATATATTATTAGGAGCATTAACATAAGAGACTACAGGTCTAATTGGTTTCGTTATTTTATGTAATTTAACTGTTCCATATAATTGTGGACAATGAGGATTCTTATGTATGATAGACCTCTTTTCGTAATCATTTAAAAGATAATTTGAATTATTAACAATATCCCTTACATTATTAGAAAACTTCTTTGTTGGGTCTGCTTTAAGAACTTTTACATCGCTGGATTCTATAAAGTTATATACTTTGGAATTGTAATTTTCAGTCGTCAAAATGACAGTAGCATTCCCCTTATCGGACTTTGTAACTGTTAGGTTATTATTCTCTATCTTCTCTTTTATTGCGTTTAAAACTGAAATGTCATTTTTTGTTTGACGTTTAACTTTTGAAGGTTCAATATTTTTGATTAAATTGGCAATTTTTAATTTCTCATAAAGAAAATTATTTGAATTAGATTTTAAAGCTATTTCTGACTCTGTAGCTAAAATTTGTTTAATATTATTCGTAAATTTAGGTGGTATGCTGTACTTTAAACCTTTATTTAAAAATTCTATTTCACTATTTGTAAAATTAGTGTCTGAAAGGTTTTTTCAAATCGTGGTGCAAAGTGTGTTGGTATGTAGGTACTTACAGTTTCATGATGTTTTGAGTATTGAATTTTATGTTGTGTGTGTTCAAGATTCTGTAGCTTCTTTTCTTGTTTCTTAAATTTCATATGCTTCATAGTGCTGATATTTTCTCTAATTTTGTCATCCAAACAGTCAAATTCTACTGGATGTAATTGGAATGTGAGTTCTGAATGTACAACTTTTATGTAGTTGTCTAAGGAGTCTCTAACTTTGAACCATTTCTTACATTCAGATTTTATCCAAACTCGTTGAGCACATTTTATAGCTTTTTGTGCTTGTGGTGTTTTAGTGTGATATTTTATATTCACATAATTTGGTATTACCTTTTTTCTAAGGCATTCTTGGTTAAACCAAATGTTTTGTGATGCTTTGTAACGTTTTTGTAGTAACTTCTAGTACAGTCGGGTCAAATCTTCTCTCGAAGATTTTTTAATGAAATTGACTGTCTCGACCCTTACTTCGTGGAATATGCTCATATTAGTGTTTTTAAATGAAACTCAAGGTCTCTAGTTAATTCCACAATATAATACAAGTTATTGAAAATTCTAAAAAATTGACAATTGTTTCGATAAATCAATATCATCGTCAGAATGACAGAAGTTACATTTCATTTTATGCCTACCTGATGTTTAGTAGTTATATTTTTGGCTAGACCAAGAAGTAACCTAACTTGTGATTGGCTTAATATATGTTTATAGAAAAAAGAAGAAGATGTGATATTACAAATTTTGAAGCTTAGATATTATTAGCCCTATGGTGATATCCTGGATATCATTTTTCCAATTAAGATCAGTATAACTGTGCAATGATATAGAAAACCAGGAAAACTATATCTGCTGATCTTTACAATTATCACTTAAGAAGACAGTTTATTAGTGGAGAATTCCCTAGATTTAACTGTTCATTGACAACTTCATATTGTGGGTTTCTTAAATGTCTTCTAATTTCCAGTTCTTCAAGGAAATCCAGTTCTTCTTTCTTTTCATTCATTCATTGACACCTAACACAGAACTAGAAGTGCTGCATATTTGTGAAAAGAAACAAGAACTCCATCTCCAATAAGCGAAATGCGTTCTATTAAGAGTGAGACGTCCGACTACACTCTGTGTGGCCATGTTAGTTATGCGCAAGTGCTGTATTTGCCGCATGTAATATTTTTAATCGAAGATATTTGTGTCAACAAAAACTTCGTGTCTGATTTTTTATTTGACCAAATAAAGTGCAATTATGTAATTACATTTTTTTTCACTTCTAAGATAAATCTCAAATAACGTCTATTATAGTGTTCTCTAGGTTACTTCAAAAGGAATAGAAATGAAGTAGATAAACATGAAATATATAGTGAGCACGTAACCTCTTCGATATCTACACACTAATATAGCCATACATATTGACAAATTAAATGATTATGGAGTACCTCATGGGATGATTTGTTTTCAAACGGAATTTATTTTTATATACCTGTAGACCTATGAAAATTTAAATTAGAACCAATCTCATTACATGAAAAGCCCCGTCGTGGAGACATATAGTTTTTCATAAAAGTCTAAATAAAAGAAACACGTAAAAACACAACTTAATGATAAAACAAGGTCTAAAAGCGTCAAAGCGGGAATGATACAGCCAATGATATTAAACCATACAACGTCTCGTGACCCGCATGCGCGTATTGATCTTGGCCACAGACGGTGCAGACATATATGTGGGCACTCTAATTATATCCACGCTTCCCTGACCGCTAGGCGCAGTATATTTTATTTATATGTATACGCTAGTTTTAAAATGCGAAAAATCATCTCGTTTATCTTTTAAACGTCACATCACGGGTATCTTTCGTATTTTAAATTCCGTGATAATTTTGTTCAGTCTTATTTGAGTAGAGGATGGGCTACCTTAGACCAAGGTCATTGTGTGTGACGTCACATGACCACGCCCTATGACGTAGCTGTCATCTGTCATCTGTCACACGTGTCATCTGTCAAATGTGTCATATGTCAAATGTGTCATATGACAAATGTGTCATCTGTCAAATTTGTCATCTCTCAAATGTGTCAACAATCATGTATTCTATACCATATGTCATAAGTGTCGTGTCATCTGTCAACAGTCTTATGTTCTGTGTCGACTCTCATGTGTTCCGTGTGTCATCTGTCAACCCCCGTCACGTGTACCAACTGTCAAATGTGTCGTATGCCTGTTCTGTGATTTCATATTCTCTATGATTTGTCTATGTACCGTATTGCGTTCCGTCGTATGTGTCATCCGTTTGTCTATGTGCCGTATGTACGTTCCGTCGTATGTGTCATCCGTCAAATGTCTCATCTGTCCTATGTGACGTACGTGCCGTATGGCCATCCGTCAAATGTCTCATCTGTCATATGTGACGTGCGTGCCGTATATGCGTTCCGTCATATGTGACGTATATGTCGTATGTGCGTTCCGTCGTATGTGTCATCCGTCAAATGTCTCATCCGTCCTATGTGACGTGTGTACCCTATGTGCGTTCCGTCGTATGTGTCATCCGTCAAATCCTTGCCATCTATCGTCGTCGTCGTCAACCTACATTATCCAACAGGTGTCAGTAATACAGTTACCTTATCCTGCCATCTGTCGTCGTCGTCGTCAACCTACACTATCCAACAGGTGTCGGTAATACAGTTACCTTATCCTCCCATCTGTCGTCGTCGTCGTCAACCTACACTATCCAACAGGTGTCGGTAATACAGTTACCTTGTCTTGCCATCTATCGTCGTCGTCATCGCCATAACGGCACTAACATATATCTATTTGTTATTCACCAGAGTGCCAAAACGGCCGTGGGTAGCTGGGGTAGCGAAGCTACTTTTCCCGTATACTGCGCATGTTTTCCGTTACATATAGGCCTAAAAAGACACATTTCAACATTCTGCGCACGTACTAAAGGCATTTCCCCATATCTCTGTTATTATTTGTCGGATTGGAGTCTAATAAACGGCAATGTGATTTTTAGAATATTATCGTATACAGAATGTACAGAAAAAGATGTCATTAGGCCACTAACGTATATCTTTGCTATTATTGGTCGGATTGAAGTCAAATAAACGTTATTATATTTGTTAGATTATTATCGTATACAGGATGTGCAAAAGAGATGCCATTAGGGCACTAGCACATATCTCTGCTATTATTGGTCAGATTGAAGTCGATCAAACGCGCTGGAAGATGGACTTATACCAATAACAGAACCAATTTCGTGACAACATAATGATTGTAAAGTTATGCGACTTAGAGGACTGCGATAGAAATTCTTAACTTGTTAAAAAAGAAATATGTGGTTCTTTTTTAATAGTTATATACGTGGAAAGTTTGACGAATTGGTTTCTGTAAAACACGGTGTTAAGGCTAAGCTGTCTTTCCTCTTACTAACTAACAACAAAGTAGAATTGACGGCCGTTAAACTCGATAGGCTACTTAAAGAAATGCCAAATTTTCCGACAAACAACTTTTTTTAACTTTTGCATCCAAGAAGAGTACAAGGAAAGGTGCAACGTTATTGTAAACAACGATAAAACAGCTGGCAAAGATTTCCTCACTTGACTCACATCTAATGCAAAGTTTAAAATATACAACAAATTTATTTGTCAAATAACCAGTCCTGGATTTAACAAGAGCATTGGAAACCATATTATAGATATCGTCAACAGCATTACCAGATTGGAGTAAAAGTTAACAATATACGGTGGAGTGAAAAAGATAGAAGAAAAAATATTATTGAATTTTAAACAGCATGCCTTCGTACAAATAAATCGTATAGGTAAGAAAACCACATTACTTTGCTTTATAAGGGGGCACTTTGTTATTATTAATCAGATTAATGTTGAATGAACGGTATTATGTCACTACGACGATGTGTAGTCGTAAAATATTATACAGGGTGTAGTCGTAAAAATATTAGAGTGTAAAGGTATACAGGGTTGTGTAAAAGAAGCAAACTCCACGAGGATGAGAGAAGTCGGGGCATCCTCGTCTCTGGTTGGTCAGCGTCCTGGTATATGATTGGACTCGTTCTCTGGTTGGTTAGCGTCCTCGTGTCTGATTGGCCAAACTACATAATCCACCAGATGTCGACAATGCAGTTACCTTGCCATCTATCGTCGTCAACTTCGTACAAATAAATCGTATAGGTAAGAAAACCACATTACTTTGCTTTATAAGAGTACTTTGTTATTATTAATCAGATTAATGTTAAATAAACGGTATTATGTTAGGTACGTCACTACGACGATGTGTAGTCGTAAAATGTTATACAGGGTGTAGTCGTAAAAAAATATTAGGGTGTAAAGGTATACAGGGTTGTGTAAAAGAAGCAAACCCCGCGAGGATGAGTCAAGTCGGGGCATCTTCGTCTCTGTTTGATCAGCATCCTGGTGTATGATTGGACTCGTTCTCTGGTTGGTTAGCATCCTCGTGTCTGATTGGCCAAACTACATAATCCACCAGATGTCGACAATGCAGTTACGTTTGCCATCTATAGGCATCTGAAAATAAGAATGCAGCGCCAAAGTGGGCAGTCGTAGAACTATAAATCTTGACATTAGATTATTGTGTTGTATTGGTTGTGTGTATATTTGTATTACTAAAATTTGATTTTGCAATAAATATAAAAACTTTCAGACTTTTATAGTGAACGAGTGTGTTACTGTGTATATATTTTCAATTTTTGTAAAGGCCATAGGTACGTACCATCATGCGTTTCAATTAAGTGAAAGTTATCCAATATTAGAAGACTGTTGAAGAAACACTTGATTGTTCATATTATATGTCAATAGTTCAATCAACATTATTATTATATATTATTCTAATATTACTTTTTTTAGGTACAAATGGCAAGACTGAGTTTAGTAGAATACTTGGGGTATCTTGAAGGCACAAACACTTCCAGAAGTGTTTATGAAGGTGAAGATGTTTTAAATGCTGGTCACATAATATTATGTGGGAAGTTGAATTCTTCCACCCATGATAAAATTTTGATTTGTGCCTTCAGAGTAGCGCACTTAATTCAGACCCACACCACATTCAAGGAGAACTTCATTGTGACTCAAGGAACGGCAGTATTAAAATTAAGACCATGTTGTGTTCATGTAAAGCTGGAAATAGCGGAAGATGTAAACACATTTCTGCTGTTCTAATAAAGTGTACAAGGTGGATCATTTAACTAATTCAAAAAGGCGCTATCGTGCCAAGTCTATTTTTAATAAAAATAAAGTATGTGATTATTGTGTTTGTTCATTTTCTGATGTTCATTGTTTTGTTTTAGGGAAAACCTTGAAGATCTTGAGATCATTTCACAAACGGACATGAAATGTGTTTGGTCAGCTCAAAAACACATTACCAATGAAAAATATAAAGCTGTTCCCATAAAAGACATGCCATGTTTTCAAAATAAAATTGAGCAGTGTAAATTGGAAGTTGATGACAATAAAATCTATAATTTCTTCATAAGCCAATTACCTGAATCTGCAATTTCTAAACATAAGTAAGTTGTATAAGATAGCCTAGATCATATTAGGTAATGGCTGGTAAAATTAAAACATTGTACTTTATGTTTTTAGTGTTGGAAGAAGAAGTTTCAATCACAAAATTTTGGTAAAAAAAGTTGGACCTGACAATAATGATCTTCAAGCAATTTTGGATAATGCCTGTCAGTCTATTATCATGTTGGAAACTTCAATTATACCAGTCTCTAATGAAAATGAGTGTTGTATAATATTGTGTTCAGATCTTTTCAATGAGGTTTCTGATACAATAATCAACATATGTCAACAATCTAAAGAGTGGCATGAACAGAGGAAATATAGAGTAACGGGTAAAGTTATATAACCAAAATACATTTGTTTAAAATCAAACTATATATATTTATTTATAGGTTCACGAATATATGAGTTGTATACATACTCCAAATCTGAGTGGGATAACAAAGCATCAAGATATTTTTATGCTAAAGGCTTCAGTAATAAGTTCACCAAACATGGAGTCAAGTACGAAGGTGATGCGAAAGATGCATTTATTGCTAAAAAGTCCTGCCAAGTTGTCTATTGTGGCATGGTTGTCTCACACTCAAATCCTTGGCTGGGTTATTCTCCAGACGGTGTCATTTTTGAGGACAACAGACCTGTTGCTCTATTAGAAGTGAAATGTTTATATGAAGGTAATGTCCCCAAGAATTTTCATGAAATGAAATTAGCACTCGATGTTTTGTATCACACATTTTTTTTCATATTTCCACTTGTTAATAAGGTAGTGAATAAAGGAACTTTATTTTTCAGGTGCTACTAGGAGCATAAATGAAGTTCTGCAAAACACAAATTTTATTGAAAAAAGAGAGAATGGATATTTTTTAAAAGAAAAACATAAGTATTACGGTCAAATTCAGTTGGGAATGGCATTATTAAATGTACCTACTTGTTATTTTGTATTATATGCTTCTTTTGATAACAGTGTAGAAATATTAAACATAGATTACAATTATACTTTCACTAAAAACTTATTGACAGTGACAAAGAAAAAATTTTTTGAAAAAATGTTACATGTTATTTGCAAGACAAATAAACTTTATAGTTGAACGGTTTTTTCACTTACCTGAATTGATCATTCCACTTTACTCTTAAAATTTTGAACAAAGAATAACGAATACTAATATATTGAATATATTTAGGGATACTACAGAAAGTCACATATTTACTTTTATTTCATTTATTAACGCGTGAACTCAATTTACATATCTTCCCAAAATAAATGTATATGCTATTTAAAACTAAACATATTGATACCTTGTTATCCAATTATATTATGGCTTGACAAATGAATCATCAAAAATAATGATATTTCAAATTTTAATAATCTAATGCCTTATAAATCTATGTTCTGCAAATATTGAACTCGACAAATTGGTTATAGCACAAGCAATTGTGAATATATCTTTAATTTTTTTCACAAGAGACCACTGCATTTTACATCCTAAAATTTTGAATATCTTAATCCGTTGATTGACTCTTTCAATGTGTACTCGAGCAGCTGCTACTTTAACATTTAACAATGCTTCCTCAGTACTTAACTGCTTGTTATCTTTCAAAAAGGGTGGCCTAATCAATTCTATTTTAAACTGATTACAAATATCATCTATTAAAAAGCCTTTGTCCACCATAATAGCATCCTGTGAACTTTCTAAATTTAAGATCAAGTCACTTTGCTGAAAAATAGTTTTATCAGATGCTCTTCCGCCATATGGTTCACTAATAAAAGTAATTAAACCTCCGGGAGAAACACCTGTCATAAATTTAACTGTATTATTAGATTTATACTGAGAGTAAAACCTAATTCGGCAGCAAAGGCATTTTGGTTTTTGTATAAAAATTTCGGTACAGTCTAGAATTATTCTAACATTTCGGAAAGTTTCAAAACATTTTGGCATGTTTTTCTGTACTTCATGAAAATCTGGAAATCTTATTACACAACTCAGAACTCTACTTAAAATGGGTAGCATTTCACAAATGTACTTTTGGCACAATTCTTGTGAAATGCCAAATAAAAGAGATAATGTCACATATGTAAGATCACATTTCAATTTTGTAAGTACTAAAACAATCCGTTGTTTAATTGTCAAACGATGCGACCTTTGATCACTGTAAACAGATTGTACTGCTTCTACTATTACATCTAATAGTTTTATATTATTGAGACCAGTAAAACTGTTTAGAGCACTATCTGTCGTTATCAGGTCACACAAAGAAGACACTTTAGGGGTATTCACTTGAACTTCAAAATCCTTGAAAGTTTTAGGCCCATTATAATCTGGCTGGCCCTGAAGAAGCTGTAGTAGACCTTGTGCAGCTTCGATTTCATCTTGAGAAGCTGTTTGTGCAGCAGGTTTGACTTATTCACAAAAGCATTCCTCAGCAACTTTTTCTTTGTTGAGACTTCTTTGTCTCAATCTTTCAGTTCTACTACTAAAACATTGGGGTTGTTCCTTTGTAGTAGTAGATACAACAGGAAGATTTCTGGAAGGCACAGCAGTCTTTTTCAAAAATTTTCTTTGCTTCGAACTGGAATCTGTAAAGGATTATCCCCATAAATATAACCTATAATTTTATGTGTAATCAGTGCTTACCTCGATAAAAATAATCATCATCGATAAAATGCAGAGAACATACTTTCATATTTCTTGTAACTGGTTTACCGATTTTGAGTTTCAATTGCCAACCTTTTTGTCGATCCATCAACACTTTACTCCCCAATTTCCCTTCTACCCAAACACGATATTTATCACCAGCTAGAGGAAAAGCTTGGAAATTTATATCTGAATTTCTTTTTTCCCAGGAAGAACACTGAGGAACTGAACAATAGCGATTCGAACGACTCATTACTTTAAAATTATTTCTAAAAAAGATTAATATTTCCAGAAAATAACACAACCTCAAAGCAGAATAAAAGAACTATGTCAAGATTTTAAGTTACTCTGATTGCCACCAGGCGGCGTAGCGCTTATTTTGATTTGGCTATTGTCGTCAACCTACATTATCCACCAGGTGTCGGTAATACAGTTACCTTGTCTTGCCATCTGTCGTCGTCGTCAACCTACATGGTCCACCACGTGTCCTTAATACAGTTAACCTTGTGTCATCTTCTATCTAGCTGTGACGTCACCGGAAGGTCGAATGGCGATAACCTAACATAGCAAACCCACGAAATCTTGTGTAGTGGAAGTAAACCCAAATTATTATCGGATTGGACTCGTTCTCTGGTTGGTTAGCGTCCTCGTGTCTGATTGGCCAAACTACATAATCCACCAGATGTCGACATTGCCATCTATCGTCGTCAACCTACATTATCCACCAGGTGCCGGTAATACAGTTACCTTGTCTTGCTATCTATCGTCGTCAGCCTACATTATCCACCCGATATACAACTACTCTATTGGAAATTTCCATGTAGAAAACTACATAATCCACCAGATGTCGACATTGCCATCTATCGTCGTCAACCTACATTATCCACCAGGTGTCGGTAATACAGTTACCTTGTCTTGCTATCTATCGTCGTCAGCCTACATTATCCACCCGATATACAACTACTCTATTGGAAATTTCCATGTAGAAGGCTATACTCCTTTTAGAAGATTGCATAATTCTACTACAAGATAGTAAATTGTACTTCCAGAATTCTCCGTTATACTCTGTGTCGATTGCAAAAATGTGGGTAAAGTTGTCAAGAAAAAAAGTCTGCAAAACAGTTGCTGTCTTGTGTTTAACAATATGCTGCAATATGTTTATTGGGGTAACAACAATACAAGAAAGTTGACGGGCTTACAAATAAATTTACTACTAAAAAAGAAATCGATGCAAGGAAAAAGGTTATAAATTACATTCTCTCTGCATGCACCTTTAAGAAAGGAGAACAGAGACAATGTTCGAATTATACAAAAGTGTTACATTATAGCTGGAGAGACTTACTTGTCTAGAGCCAGCACCCATTACCATAAACAATAAAAAACAAATATATATTTTCTAAGTGTTTACAACAACAATAGAGCAGTTCTTATTGCAGATGGTTATGTTACAATACTTTATAATAAATGTATGGAGATAATATGTTTGCCTACAGAAGAAACGTTTTTTTTAACATTTACTACAAATGGTATTACGTCTTACCTAAGACAACACATTCGCTAAGATAGAAAATATTTATAATTTTGTGTAACAGAGTAAGATGGAATGTATCGGTAGAATTGTAACGTAATTGTAAATAATAATAATAAAACAGTTGGCATGGATTGCCTTTACTTGGCTCACCTCTAATACAAGGATTAAAATATACAACAAATTTATTTGTCATAAACCAGTCCTGGTGTTAACAAGAGCATTGGTAACCATATAATAGATTCCGTCAACTACCCCAGATAAGACTTCTTACCTATTAATTATATAGAGATCGTAGAAGATACGAATAATAATAAGGAGAAAAATGTTCGAACCTCTCAAAAATGCTATATTAAGGTTGGAGATACATTCTTTACATACAGGAGCTCGGACGGGGTATATACATGTAATATTATACCCAAAGTTCTAAGAAAGAGAGAGTGAACAAAAATAGTAAGCTAATGCCTTTTGTGCTAGAAGAAGTAACACCAATTTCCCCCCATATTTCTGTATTAAAGAAAAGGAAGATGGAGTATTTAGAAAATACAGCTACCGTTAAAAAGGAATATAGACCGTCCAAGAGGATGTGGAGAGGGTTAACGTCGTTACAATGCAAGACATTGCGGATAGCATTGAATTTAGGTATTGTCATCGACTAGAAGAATTTGCAGAAGGTACAGAAGTGGTAATATTTGGAATTAAAGAAGTTATGCATAGAGGTAGAATCCGGTACATATTAAAATTAGACAATTTATAAATGTTTTTTACCTTTCGAATTACTGGTTAGAACGATAATTAGAAGAAATAGACTTAGATTGAAGGATTAAAATAAAAATTGACGTGGTAAAATATACACTCGACAGAAACAAAGAAAGAGTTGTATTTTGTGTATACGTTTTGTTAAACCTGTATTAATATTCTAATAAAAACTTTTAAAGATATCGTTGTTTTACACATTTTTTTCCACTTTTGTTCTTATTTAATGTTAAAGAAATATATAATAAATCCCCATATTTTAAATGAGATAATTAAATGCAGTTATACTTTGCAGTGACCTTTCTGTTATAAAAAAACCAGCCCACCCGGAGGCACTCGAAGCGTGAGTCTTACGCAATAGTGGAAATATGTATGTATTTAATTTTCTATAAAACATTTAACATATGTGTCTATATATATACCAATAGGGTCAATACACCCATCGGTCAATATACAGGGTGTCGACATAAAGATGTAAAAAAAGACACTCTGCTATTATTGGTTTGATAACGAAAACAATACGTCATTACGACGTTCGATCAATATACAGGGTGTCGACATAAAGATGTCATAAGGGAACTCTGCTACAGTTGGTCGGATTTAAATTTTTCAATAGAGTAGTTATATATCGTAGCTTCCAATCTGGTAATGCCGTGCTTCTTGGCTAATGCAGAAGAGAAAGTTTCCTTTTAATCTTGCGTCTGGAGTAATTAACGAAATCTATAATATGGCTTCCAATGTTCTTGTTAACTCCAAGACTGATTATTTGACAAATAAATTTGTTATATATTTTAAGCCTTGCATTAGATGTGACCCAAATAAGGCAATCTATACCGTTTTATCGTTGTTTACAATAACGTTGCACCTTTCCTTGTACTCTTCTTGGATGCAAAAGTTAAAGTTGTTTGTTAAATAGTTAATCATTTCTTCTTTGTTAAAACTTCTTGCAAAAATCTTGTCCATTAGGTAGTAAACTTCCTTCCGGAGTTGCTCCAATAAATTTGACATTTCTTTAAGTAGCCTGTCGAGTTTAACGTTCGCCAATTCTACTTTTTATGGAATACACACAGGTTCTTTATGTTTCCTTTTAATAATTTCCAAATCTTCTACGGCTACTTGTCCGCCCTGAGGCACTCGAAGCGTGAGTCTTACGCAATAGTGGAAATATGTATGTATTTAATTTTCTATAAAAATTTAACATATGTGTCTATATATATATATATATATATATATATATACCAATAAGATGAATTTTTATCGAACAAAAACAATAGGTCAATACATTGATCGAATAATATACAGGGTGTCGACATAAAGATGTAAAAAAGACACTCTGCTATTATTGGTTTGATTTTCTTTTTACGCGTTTACAATAATAGAGAAGCTCTTGTTGCAGACGGTTATGTCACATTACCCTATAACAATGGAATGTAATTATTATGTTAGTTTTTGAAACATCAATTTAATATAAACATATTTAAAAGCTATTACTACCTAATAGACTTGAACATAACGCAAGATTTTTGCAAGAAGTTTTAACAAAGAATAAATGATTAACTACTTAACTAACAACTTTAACTTTTGCATCCAAGGGGAGTACAAGGAAAGGGGCAACGTTATTGTAAACAATGATAAAACAGTTGGCATAGATTGCCTTATTTGGGTCACATCTAATACAAGGGTTATAATATACAACAAATTTATTTGTTAAATAGCCAGTCTTGGAGTTAACAAGAACTGCAAGCCATATTATAGATTTCGTCAACTACCCAGACACATGATTAAACTTTCTCTACTGCATTGGCCAAGAAGCATGGTATTACAGCAACAGAAATGGTAATTACAGCTATAAAGGAGGTTAAACACAGAGAGAGACTTCGTTACATATTAAAATTTGAGAATTCGGAAATCTTCTATTGCTCAAACTACTGGATGGAAAGAGAATTTGGAGAAATAGACCTAAGTAATAGAATTAAGAAAAAATAGAACGAATATCTCTTTTAGGAAATTTAAATTATTGTGAATATTATTACAGTGTTATAGATTTTTTTTGTATAAATAATATTATATTATAGTTCTGTGTTAGGTGTCAATGAATGATTGGTGTCAAGTAGATGTTTTGCGTAGTGGGATTTATCAGGTTGTTTTAATCTGTATGCTCGTAAGTGCTCACTGTATCGTATTTCAAAATTCCTAAGGGTCTGACCCAAATAGACAGCATTACATTCTGGACATTTGAGTTTATATATACCTGACTTCTTTAATAGTGGTATTTTTGTTTTTACATTTAACAATTTTGTACTAACGTTACTTTCTGTTCTAAAAGAAATTGTTGTATTCGTTGCTGAAGATATTATCTTTGAAATATTATTAGAAATATTTCCTGCATATGTGATGGTTTTATAAGTTTTAATTTCATCAGCTTGTTTAGGATATATTAGTTGTAATGCCACTTTTTCCTCTTTTTTACTAATTAGCTTATTTATCATATCTAATGGATAACCGTTAGATGTTGCTATTTGTCTAATTGTATTAATCTCTCTATCAAAATTACATTTGTTCATAGGAACTGAAAAAGCTCTATGTATCATTGAATTATATGCTGCTAGTCTGTGTGACACAGGGTGGTTAGAATTGAATGGAATTGCCACATCAGTCTGTGTTGGTTTTCGGTAAATTGAATAATCAAGTACATTATTAACTCTTTGAATTTTTAAATCAAGGAAATTGATTGAGCTATTTTCTTCAATTTCTAATGTAAATTTAATTTTCGGGTGTAAATTATTGATGTGGTTGAAAAATACATCTAATTGTCGTTCACTACCCATAAAACAAGCTAATATGTTAATGCTCCTAATAATATATTGGCAAAGAAGCTCAACAATATACTCAATACTTACGGATATGAATCTCAGTACTCAAAAAATCCAAAAAGTATAATAATATGTTTTTTTATCAGTACAGTAATTATTTATTTTACGAAGTGATCAAACATATTTCAATCAGATCTTAGAATTATTGTTTTGCTCTGGTAGGCTCTCCGGTTCCATATAACACTTTTACATGAATTCTCTTTGCCTTTATAATACTAATAGTATCTCATTCAGCCTGAACCACCCTCATTTTCCTTCAAAATGCATTAGCAACTCATCATAAACAATTTCTATTACATCAAATGCATTAACTCGCGCTGACGGTTTTAAATTTTACTCTCCGCGTGACGTCATGCGCGCGGCGAACGAATTTCGAACGGCTAGAGATCATATCCACAGATCATATAACTACTATTAAAAAAATCATCTATTTGTTGTATCATGGAATCATGGGCCATAGATAAGAGAATATTATCTTATCCTTGCTTTGGTCTGTTTATGATCTCGGTATCAGCAAAGTGTGGTTATGTTACTATGTAAACATTGTAAACAGTTTAAATTAAATACAAAGTAGAAGATCTATTGTAACTAGTGTTTGATCATCATGATTTATTTTAATACGAGTAATTTGAATCAGATACATTAATAATGTAACCATGTTAGCCGAAGAATCTGCTGAAACTCGTCAAAAAAATGAATTGGAAGCTTTACAGGTAACACAATTTTTTTTTTAAAAAACTCAGAATTCACCAGTTACTTTTTTCTTCAGGCTATTTATAATGAAAATTTGAGGGACTTACGTAAAAAAGGAGCATGGAACAATTGGGTACCCTTAAATGTATCTATTACATTGACTCCACAACAGGGAAGCATTGGTACTACAGAAATCTATGTCCAAGTTGATTTACACATAAAGTGTGATGAGAAATATCCAGATAGGTATGATAGATAAGTGGCTAGGAAAAAAGTAGGTGGTAAAAATATAAAGCAGTGTTAACTGTCTGACACTATTTACTGACTTGTTTTTCTATCTTACATATTTATATCCTATAAAAAAGATTTATTCTTAATATCAAGTTTTAGACAATACTTGTTTTCATTTTGCACTGTCAAAGAAACAGTCGTTTTGGAGATGCTAATTTTTCCAATAGATATACAATGACCACTAACTGGGAAAACAGTGATGGGATTTTCGTTCACTTGGAAAATATCATTGTGGCTACTAAACGGAACTTAGCCGTTGTGGCCGGGTATATTTAACCCATGTGTATTACTGTACACTGATTCAATCTTATATAAATATTAGTATTCCACATTAAAGAAATAGGTAATAATTCACATTACTTATAAAAATTGAACAGTTATTTATTATAAAATGAGCATATTACCATCAAACATACATTTTTTATCCTGAGATCAATTTGTTACAACATGACTTCAAAAATATATTCAAAAACAAAAAATAATAACCATTTAGGTACTAAACATATATTTGACTTTTACACGTTTACATAAAATATATAAAACAAAGCTTATTTATTACTTATAAATAAAGTTATTCGCTATCGACATAAACGTAACATTGGCATAACGGGATAATGTGTTCCATACAAATAGGCTTGTTACATTTATTGCAGTTACGCCTAGTTTTTCTATCTTCGACAGAAGGATAGTCTTTACATCTCGTATATGTTTTTGAACTTTTATTTGGAGGGTAGATCATAGTTTCATCAACTTGTTCGTGAATACGTTTACGTAAGCCTCTCGGTAAGTTTTCCATATTTTTCCTCACGCGAAGATGACCTTCATTCATTGACAGACTGAGTTTTCTAAGGAAATAACGTCTGTTTGATTTCGAATTATAATTTTCACGAATAATAATTACTGTGAATCAGATTTAAAATTTCTATGCATAACAGAAACTTGGTCATTACGTGATGATGTTACTAATTATAATATTCCAAATTATCAATTGATACCTTTTTTTGGTAGAACCAATTACCAACGAGGTGGTGTTGCAGTTTGGGCAAAGTCTAAGCTTAACTCATTATTGACCAAGTGGTTAAGTTATTAAATATTTGTTTAAAATAATTTATTAATACATCAAATAAAAGTAAATAATAAAAACTATATATAATCAAATCATAATACAGGAACATACAAAAAATTACTTAATTTAAATGTTATTCTTGAAAACAATCATAAATGTTACAACTCCTGTACATATATACTGTCTGTCTAAGACAAAATTAGCATCCTCTTCTTGTATGTTGTTTAAATATTAAATGACTTGTTTGGTATTGGACAGTTGGTATGTTGCTAGGAAAAGAAGCTGAAGCTCTGGAGTAATTCATGTTCAGCAAGCGTAATGCCACATTTGATTTAAAATCTATTTGCGACATCATACATGGGCATCAACAAGTGCATTTTTATACCATATTTTGATGATTTATTTGGTATATACTGTCTGAATTAGCACCTACCTCGATGGCTTTGAGTTTTTTGTCAATAGTGACATTTTCACCAACAATATAATTTTCCTGGAATTTTTGTACAAAGTGCTCAAAAATGTCTCTTCTGACAGCGGCTAGTTTATCTTGAGCCTTTCTCTCTTTTCGTGTTTCACTATTGTTGAATCGCAGACATTTTATATATATATATATATATATATATATATATATATTGAACTAGTTACCTAGTTCTGGAAACAAATTTACACAAATAATTATCATAAAAAGTATAGATTATCACGGGAGGTGTGTCAGTAGACACAACCATTAGCAAGAAAATGACAATTTAAGTATAAAGTTATATAAAAATTAGTGAAATATGTATCAATCTTATTAAATATGAATGTGATTATTTTAAAAAGGATTATGAGAACAAATACCAAACACAATATTATTTAATTAAATACAAAAAGTTACCTGCACAAGTAATTCTGAATATATGTCAAAGTCAATGAGTTCCACAATGTGCTGAACACTGCTGTAGGAATATCTGTAGATATTAATTGCCATATTATAACTTGAAACCTAAAAGAATTAAAAAAAAAGAATATTTAGTCTAGTGTTTGATTAGCATAATTACACATGTTCCAATAGTAAAAGTTTATAATTTCATAAAGAGTTGAAAACTGTATATGAAAAGATAGATGGAACGCAGCTCAAACTTATGAAAGGGAAATTAATAAACAGGAAGTAATGAATCTTAGTAAATTTATAATTGCCAACTTAATTTTATTGATTATTTATTGCATACTGAAAAATAATATCAAAAACAAAAATAATCAATAGTTTATATGATATAAATATAAAATCAGATTGAAAATTAAAAAAAGGATCAATTACATATAGGTAAATTAATAATTTAGGTTGTAGTTTTTGTAAAAATAATTATTTATAAAAATATCTAAACAACATGTTTATATGTTGTATGAAAAAAGGACATGATATATATTCCTTAATACAATAGAAATAATAGTGAACTAGTGTGAATATCCTCCAGAACAATTAAATTAAATAATTCAGATTTAGAACTAAAACACTTCGAAATGACAATTTTTTATTCAAAATAACAGATAAGTGAGCTTTGGATTAATCAAGCGAGGAGGTTGTTGATTTTGAAAAGAAGAGAAGAGAGTTTTCGGGTGATGGAGAGGAAGCGTCGATAGAGAGACTCTTTGTTTAAAAATTTATCAGAAATTGGTATAAATGTTAAAAAACACAATCAAAGGTAAATCAAAGCATTTAACTATTGTTTATAATCCTGTGTAAGGATGAAGAAGTGTAGAAAGTGAATATCTCCTGAGAGATATCTACAAGAATTTGGAGATGTGAGTTGCAGCCCGGCAGAGAATTCAATATTAAGGTCTGTGTCTTTACAATTACATTCATTGGAATTCCATATAATTCTTTATAAAGAAAGTGAACATTAAAAATTTATCAGAACGTTCAAATTGAATAAATTCATTAAATGGCCAAGAACATTTATTATATGATGCATCATAATTTTATCTCAATTGAGAATTAAACAGTTTTAGTTAATAATAATATTTGTACTTACTTGATATAGTATAATTCACTGTATATGTTCATGAGCATCATGAATTTTCACATAACCTCTCATTCTTTCTTTTATCTTCAGCATGAATAACTATTTGCCTATTACTGTCTTCACTTTGAACTCACTCACATAATTTTAATTAAGTATACTTATATGTAATTGATTATTTAAATGTTATATCATTAAAATTGTTTCACCATTATAGACGCGCTGGTAGTGTGTTTAACAGTAAATCTATTTCTTATAGAGGGGAGAATATCCTCCTATCGTTTCAATTATAACAGCGCATGCGTTCAGATTTATGCGCCGACGCACTGATAGGAACATTCTTATACTGAGAAATGTATCTGATATAGGGTGGAACAAAAACACAATTTTCAATGTTTAAATCTTATTGCAAATTTTCATAATAATTTATTAAATTGTTTACATTTGAGTGTTGTTATTTTATTCTCATCACATCCATCAGAAAATTTTCTATTGTCAACATATTTCAATAATTTTATATAGGAGAAACTTCAGAAATTAATTTTCATAAAAAAGATTTTACAAGGAAAAAGGTAAGGTTTGAATTAAATTTGTCAATTACTGGTATTAATGCATCCTGAACTCAAAGGGAGGAGTCTCATACTTTCGATTGAGATAAATAAATATAAATATAACAGTTAATAAAAAAAATTAACATCTTGAGCTAGCCGAGGTAAAACAAATACTATATTAAATAATACTGTATTAAATAAATAATAAAATATAATCAATTATAATATATATATATATATATATATATATATATATATATATATATATATATATATATATTAGTGTTTTTAAATGAAACTCAAGGTCTCTAGTTAATTCCACAATATAATACAAGTTATTGAAAATTCTAAAAAACTTTTTAGAATTTTCAATAACTTGTATTATATTGTGGAATAAACTAGAGACCTTGAGTTTCATTTAAAAACACTAATATGAGCATATTCCACGAAGTAAGGGTCGAGACAGTCAATTCCATATATATATATATATATATATATATATATATATATATATATATATATATATATATTATTTATAAAGAAACCTAAACCTATTGATTTTCATGGTAAATCTAAATTTTTCAACTCCCATTCCCTCTGCCCTTAGTTCTTTCATGTTCAATTTTATAGCCTTAAAAATTGCCTTTCTCTGAAGAAATTAGATGTCATTTTTGAAATATATTGATTTGTGAAGTGAACAATTCTATTTAGTATACAATTCGTTCATAAAGTGTGGAAACGGCCCGTTATCTCACAAGTTAACTATTTTCAGAGGAAAAGCGTGGATAGGTCAATTTTTATTTTTGTTTTTAATCGTTTTTCCAAAAAATATTTTTTTTCCCCAACTACCGTACCAGATGTGTCCTCATCTAGAATTTTTTAAATGGAAACTGTATATTGTTATATCAAAAATTAAAAGCTCATCTTTCCTGAGCACAGTCATTTCAAATTTGTTACATAAAACCCTTCTGCGCACAGAGTATACTGAGTGTAATGAAAACCAGCTCAATGAATATGATTAATCTAATCATTTCATATTAAAAATAAACAAAAAACATAATTACTAAAAGTGTTTAATGCAACGAATTTGGTATGGTTGAACTCAGGCTTGTAATTTTTAATATAAAAACATACTGTCACATTTGGTAGGGTAGTGCAGGTAAAAATTATTTTTTGGGAAAAATAATTAAAAAACAAAAATAAGAATTGACCTGTCCGCGCTTTTCCTATGAAAATAGTTAACTCCTGAGATAATGCATCATTCCACACTTTATAAAAGCATTGTCCACTAAACAGACCCAAGTATCCAGAACACCTTGAACATTTTTAGCAAAACTGCGTACACCTGGGAAATTAATTACAATGTTTTGTGGACCCCTTTTTGCGTAAATTGAGAGGTATCTTTTTCCACTTCCATTGTTTTACAACATTTCTCTGTTTCCTTTGTTCATCTATGTTGAAGTCGTTGGTTACTTCTTCGTCTCCGTCTTCCCCTTTGTCGCTACTCCCATTTGTACTTCCTTCTTCATAATTATTTTCACTTACGGTCTCATTATCACTATTCCCGTTTTCTCCTTCCAGTCCATTATTTTCGATATATTTATTATCAGAACCATTACGTTCCTGATGGTTGATGTCAGCAACTTCAGAAGCACCTGTGTCAGTTCCTTCATCAGATAAATAATTCTCATATATAATGTTATTGTCTTGTATCATTTTAAGATGTTCGGCAACATATTTTTCGTCATCGAGGCAATATTATTTCTTATGGGACATTTTCGGTTAAAATGTAAAAAATAGACCCTCACTACACATGGGTATTCATTAGATAATGTACATGTTTTGTGGAAAAAGACTAAACAAATATTATATTTTTCACGTTGGCAATAAAAATTTACTTTTTAATTTGAAATAATGAATCAATAATCGTATTATTTGATTTTATGAAAAATTACCTGGCAACACGCGGGTATCCCTCAGATAATTTGTATTGATAATTGTAATACAACGGTCAATACTATACTGATATATGTGGCCACTTATTCTGGGAAAATAGCTGAGTGGGCGTCATTCAGTTGCTGTTCGTCTCAAATAAATTTACAAAACACTGAGTATGGTATCTAACAGAACTGTTGCGTGTACTGCAGGGTTAGATCCAAATCTGACTGGTTTTCCTTTCAAAAGCATTTTATAGGAATGCCTACAGAAATAGGGCACCATTTTCTCATCCACTGCTAATTTTTCTGAAAAGGTACCAAACTGCATTAACTTCTTATTTATTATGTCAAAAAGGTGTCTAATTTTCGAATACTTGTCAACTTTGTCCAACTTTGTGTTGTCATTGAAATGTAAATTCTGTTTTATACTCTGAAATTTATTCCAACTCGTACACTGTTTTACAACACCTTTGTCTTCTTCTGTGGACCAGTAAATATCAGTTTGTGGTGCCCAGATGGCACTAATATTCCAACAAAATTTAGTAAATACAATTTCGACAATGAAAATTCATTTTACTATCATCTCTTGAACCTCATTATCAAAGAATATAAAAAACTTATCCAGTGGAGATCTTCCGGCAAGGATGTTTGCCAAATCTCTAATTTCACATTGTTTGAATATCGGAAAATTCTTCTACAAAAACTCACCTTTTCTCCAATTTACTTTCTGTTCTTGTTTTTTAACTCTCTTACATTGTACTTGGTTATTCTCTTGGCCTATCAGTGTTTCTATATCAATTTCATCTAAATCTTCCTACCTTGTATGTATTTCAAAAGAACTAGCTATATCCACATTTTGTAGTTCATTTTCTCGGAATGTAAAATTGATTAGAAAAGTATCTCGATCATAAAAAAGAACATTTGCACACTTTTAAGTAAGCAAAAATTTAATTAGTTATATATAATAAAATGTTTAATTTTTAAAAGCTTTTATTTAGCTTGCAATGTATGTATGTAACTGTTTGTTCGGGTGAAATCTTGCAACTCAATTTTGAAGTAGATATCTTCAACCGATTGATCTGAAATTTTGTATACACGTTAAGTTTGGATGACAATGCATGCTTGGCTATGTGGCATGCAGTGATCTCAATACTACCTGGATAGGACCCGCTTCCCAAGACTGAATAAGCAGGGCTGAGTCAGGTGCAACTGACAAAAATGGAATCAGAAAGAAAGAAAGAAAGAAATTTATTCATCATTGAAAATTCTACAACTGCATTACATACATTTATAAAATTTTATCAGACTAGTCAAGGATACTAACCTATGTACAGACACAAACAGTTGAAAAATATATGTAAAATTTGATTATTGTTATTATTATTGTTTTTTATATTTATTTAATTATTTAATTTTTCTATGGTATATACATCCAACAGAACATATATGTGAGTACTTACCTTTGTAAGTACAGATAAAGATAAACAGATAAAGTATTCCAGGAGACACAATGCTTACACTGGAAAAACTTATTTCAAATATATACATAAGGAATATAAACTTTTTTTGGAACCACCATTTATTTATGTAGATAAATCAGAAAGTCATTATGATAATAGCCCAACAGAGTAAAAAGCATTTTGGATGAGATGATTGTATAAAGCTGACTTGAAGCTTACTAAGCTACATGTGTGTCCAAATATTTTTTTATTTACAATACAATTAGCAATCAGAAAAATACGTTTCTATAAGCTAATATTATGGTTGGGATTATGGCATGATGAGAATTTGTCCATTGACAAACCTCAGGTACTTCACATCAAGTCTATTGGCCAGTTTCTTTTGAGTCGTCTGTTGTCTTCTCTTGTCAGTAGGGGTTCTAAAGTTGGATTTTCGTGGTTTTAGATTTTAGCGTGGTGGTAGTTGCTTCTTTGTTGGATGACATTTTTCACAAGTTTTATTTTGAGGTCGTTATGTATTGTTTCATTGGAGACAAACCATGGGGCATCTAATATTGTTCTTAAAAATTTAGATTGGCATCTTTGGATTATAGTTGTATTGGATTTGCTCGCACAACCCCATAGCTCAATTCCATAGGACCAGATTGGTATGATTATTGTCTTATAGATAAGTATTTTGTTATCCACCGCTAGTTTGGATCTTCTACCTATTAACCAGTTTATTTGTCTAGTATTCGTAATTGTTACTAGAAAAATAGTAATATCTTGAACAAATAGTTTATTGAAATCGAAACTGACATGACATTAAAAATATTTTTTGACACATAAAATTATTTGACACATTACAATTTTACTCACTTGATATTTTTGTTTAAAATTAAAATGTCATTACATGACATTAACATTACTGAGTAAAGAAATTAAACATAGCCCCCACCTTGAAGGGCACCTTCAAAATTACAAAATAGAAGACTAAACAAAAATAATTCATAAAATTTGCAAAATGGTTAAAACAAACACTTTAACTACTTGCATATTTTCACTAAAAAGTTTGTGAATCATTAGTCATCTTGTGTAGGAAGTGGACATAAATCTCGTATAGGTCGTTGGATGGTTCCCTGAGTAGTTTTGATGTCTGCGACTCGGGAAACATTATCTTTTCCGGGATAAAGCTTCAAAATTCTGCCAATATTCCAATTAAAAGATGGCTGGTGTGGGCGTTTTACTAAAACTAATGTGCCCACATCAATAGGAGTTGGCTTTTCTCGTCATTTGTATTTTTTATGCAATTCTGTGACATATTCTTTCGAAAATTTGTTCCAAAATTGCTGTTGTAGCTGTTGTATAAATTGTAGTCTGGATAATCTGTTAGGTGGTATTTCTTGTAGTTCATACTCTGGAGGGGCAGGGATGGATTGTCCAATAAGAAAATGTGACGGAGATATCGGAAGGAGATCGTTGGGGTCATTGGATAATGCGTCTAATGGTCTTGAGTTGAGTATTCCTTCAATCTGTATTAGTAATGTATTCAATTCCTCAAATGTTGCAATAGTGTCTTTGAGAATTCTTTTTAAGTGAAATTTCATACTTTTTACAGAAGCTTCCCATAGACCCCCGAAATTTGGACTATAAGGTGGAATGAAATGCCATATGAAACTTTGAGTTGAGGCAAACTCGATTATAATATTTTTTGTATTATATAGAAATTGACCAACTTCTTTGAGTTCATTATGAGCCCCTTTGAACGTTGAGCCATTGTCAGAATATACATGAGAAGGCAAACCTCTTCTAGAAATGAATCGACGCAGGCAGGAAATGAAATTTTCACTCGTTAGTGCACTAACTGACTCTAAGTGATTTGATTTTGTCGAGAAACAAACGAAAACACATACATAGGCTTTAGTAATTTTACGCCCTCGACCTTTCCTGTCTGACACATAAAATGGACCAGCTTAGTCTATGCCTGTGTACTGAAACGGTAATGACTGTGTCACACGATTACTGGGAAGATTTGACATGGGTGCATCACAAAAATTGGGTTTTGTCTTAAAACATGTTATACATTGTTTGATTACTTTTTTTGGCACCTATTATCCAATACTTTTGACGAACCGCAGCTAATAAACATTGCGTGCTTGCGTGTAATAGTACTTTATGTTTATGAGTTTAGCTAATATATGTCTGGAACATAACAAAATTGGGTGTTTGGTATTGTAATTTAATGGAGTAAAGCGTAATCTACCTCCTACCCTGAAGATATCATCTTTATCCAAAAATGGCAGTAATGGTGATAGTTTATTATTTTTCGGTACTTGCTGTTTATTTTTTAATAGTCTTATCTCTGGTGAAAATGATTCTTGCTAAGCGATTTTTATTAATTGTAATTGAGCATAATTCATTTCATGTGCATCAAGAGAATCAGTACGAATAGGTTTAGATTGTATTTTTAATTTAATATTTCTAATGAATCGAAAAATGTATGCTGTAACTCGTAATAATTTTATAAAATGTGAGTACTTATTGAAAAAGGCGAATGTAGGATTATATTTGGGAATATTTGAAGATAGTAAGATCTTCGATTCTTTCTTTAATTCTGGTAAGTCATTGTCAATAGTAAATGTATTACAAGGCCAGCTATCTGAATTTTGATTTAAAAATTGTGGACCTTGCCACCAAAAGTAAGAATTTATCAGTTGTGTAGGCATGATACCTCTGGATGCTAAATCTGCAGGATTATGCTGACTGGGAACATAATTCCAATTCTCAATGTTAGTAAGATGCTATATTTTTGAAATTCGATTTGCAACAAATTGTTGAAGCCTGGATGGTTCTAATTTTAACCAAGCCAACACCACTTGAGAATCGCTCCAATAGACTTGGAATTGAATTAGATAAGGCTATATTGACTTGTTCACATAACTGTGCACTAAGAAGAGCAGCACATAGTTCCAATCTTGGAATTGTGGTGGGTTTAATAGGGGAAACCTTGGACTTTGCACAAAGAAGACAACATTCATATTTTGCTTCTATAAAGTTATATCTTAGATTATTAAAAATTTGTAATTGACTAGAAAAATCATTCCAAATTGATAAGAGCTGATTTGTGATCGGTTCGTCCCATGCTATGCCTTTTGTCCATAATTGTTGTATTATTATTTTAGCAATGACAATACTTGGACTGAGAAGACCCAAAGGATCGAAAATTCTTGAAATCTGAGATAATATTAATCGCTTAGTTATTATCTGATTTGATTTGCTAGGATTTTCAGAAATAGAAAAAGTTATTCTATCGGATTGGCTTTGCCACTGAATGCCCAAAGTCTTAGAAGCTTCAATATCTCCTATCTGGAGAATATAATTGGAAATGTTTATGTTTGGAATTATATCAAGAAGTTCTTCAGTGTTTGAAATCCATTTTCTTAGTTGAAAATGAGCTGAATTGAGTATTGAAGCAATTTCTGTACATCGTATTGATAAAGTATTAAGATCATCCGCTCCAGTCAAAAGATCGTCAACATAAAAATCATTAAGAATTGTATGAGATGCTTCTGGAAATTTCCTTAAATTGTCTTCGGCTAATTGGTGTAAACATCTAATTGCTAAGAAAGGAGCTGAAGTTGTACCATATGTGACTGTAGTCAGTTGAAAAATAGATAAAGATTTATTAGGATTGTCTCGCCAAATAATTCTTTGAAACGGTTGATGGTCAGGATGCACTAATATTTGACGATATATTGTCTAAATCTAATAAGAATATCAAAAATATTATTTTGTATTTTTGGACCGACATATTGTATGTCATTCAGTGACCATCCACTAGTGGTTTTACAACTTCCATCAAAAACAACACAGAGTTTTGTTGTGAGGCTGAATTCTTTACATACACTGTGATGTGGTAAATAATAGCTTTGAGACTCTGCATAATTGGTTTGAGTTATATCTTGTAAGTGATCTAGTTCTTTATACTCATCAATAAATTGCTTGTAGAGAGATTTTAATAGGGGTTTAGAATTTAACCTTTTTTCTAACGCATGAAAACGATTTACAGCTATATCAAAAGAATCTCCTAATAGACTTGGAGAATATTTGAATGGGATTTTCACAATAAATTTCCCACTAGGTGATCTAGAAGTAGTATTTTTGAACAATGTTTCGCATTCAAGGTGGTCTTTAGATATAAAACGAAAAATGGAATTTCTTCGAGTTCCCAGAACTTGCGTAATTGATCGTCCTCTGGATAATGATTATTACTGGGTAAATGGAAAATGGATGATCCTCTAGTGTTTGATTTTGAAATAGGAGCTACACCTCCAATTACCCAACCCAATTTGGTATTTTGCAGAGTTGGCAAATGTTTACCTAGTTTTATTTGTCCTTCAGAAAGAAGATTCCAGAATTCACTAGCTCCTATCGATATATCAATATTACTAGGTTCGTAAAATAGAGGATCAGATAGCTTTATTTCCTTTGGTACGCTCCATTGAAAGTGATTAATAAAATGAGATGGTGTGCTATTACTAATTGTGGGCACTACTAAGCAGTTAATAGAAGTGGAAAAATTGGAAATATTAGAACAAAGTGTAATAGAACATTTTTGGTTTACAATAGATTCAGTTTGGTTGATACCCATAATTGCAATATGAGTGTTCGATAAGGGTATCTTAAGTTTTCGACAGAATTCTTGTGTAATTAAATTGGATTGAGCTCCACTGTCTAGAATTGCTCTGGCTAAGTGTAAATTGTTACTTGTATCTTTAACTTGAAAGGTGACAGTAGATAATAATACTTGGGAAGCTGATATTTTATTTTTAACTAATAATTGGATTTGATTTTCAGATGGGGTGACAGATTGAATTTGGATATTGGTTGTATTAGATAATGGATTATCATTGGTTGTGTTATTATGTGAATTAATATGCAATAGTGTATTGTGCTTCTGAGGACATTTTTTACAGTGTCCTAATCTACATTGATCTTTGATATGGCCTGTTCTAAGACAATTTATGCAGAGTTTTAACTCTTTAGCTTTATTAAATCGTTCTATTGGTGACAATTGTAAGAAACTGTTACAAGTATATATGGTGTGATCTGCTTGGCACAAATTGCATTTTAATGTATTGACTGCAAGATTACATTTTACTTCATTTCTAGGAACAAATGGTTTTTTATAGGAATTGTGTGAATAGCTTGAATTATGTGAATAATTTGGTTTTAAATTAATAGATTGGTTTTGTTGCCAATTTTCTAAAGCGTCTGCGTTTTTATTCAAAAAATCAAAAAACTCTTTTAAAGTTGGCAAGTCATTTGTTGGTTGAAACTCTTCCCACTTTTTTTGTAAATTTGAATCCAATTTAGAATTTATTAGGTAAATTAAAAATATATTACAGCTTTCTTCATCGCTTAATTTTAAATTTTTTAATGCAGCTAGATGTTTTGAATTTTCATCTATTAATCTTCTATGGGAACTTGCACACTCTTTTTTTATGCTTTCTGTTTTAAATATGGCTTTAACATGATTATTTGCTAGTAAACGTTTCTTGTCAAATCTTTCACAAAGTGTTTTCCACGCAACTTCATATTGTTCTTCGACAAAATCAATACCTTCAATTACCTGCCTCGCATACCCTTCCAAAGAGGTACGTAAGAAATTGTATTTGTTTGCTAAATTTATTGATTCATTGTTATGTACAATCAATAAATAGTTTGTTTTGAAAGTTAACGAATTTTCATAGTCTCCTTTAAATGTAGGAAGTTTAATTTTTGGTAAGAAATTACTTGAATTGTCTATACTACGTGTATTGTTAGAGTTATTATTTTGAGCGGTAATTGTGCTGTTTGCTTTGATATAATTTTTTAAAGCTCCAATAATATCAAAATAATCACTTTCAAAATTATGTCTAAACTGATAATGGTCTTCTGTCTCTGAATCTAAACATTTTTCCTCTATATCTGTCTGAATGGATTGAAATTCAACTAGAAGGTTTGTATACGCACCAAGTCTAAATTCAACATCAGGTAATTCTGGCTTTTTAACATTTAAAGAATGTGCAAATGTTTTTATGTTTTCTAACATTTGTTTTAGAGAATCTCTGTTTCGAATAAATTTCTTAAGCGACATAATCAAATTAAATAGATTTTGCGTAATTTCTAACTGCTGTTAATAAGCTTTATTGTATTAAAATTGTAACTATTTGATGGATACTCGGTAAAAATCTATATGAATAGTGCCAAATTGTTTGATATAACTTGAAAATATCTTAAATATTCTGAAAATTGTAAGTAAGTATTATATATTATCCAATTGAAATGAATTGTAAGTTGCCGTATTCTAGATTTTCAATCGAAATAATGCTAGGAAGTGAGTTGTGAATAGATCTAGTATAAATAGATTATCAATCGAAATAATTGTAATAGTTTATGGTAATTAGAAATTGTTGAAATATAATAGACAATACTGCAACATCCAGAAATCACATACACAACTTTATAATACAGTAATAGAAAAAGTATAAATGAATTGGAATACTGACCCTTTTCCTGTAGATCGCTCAACTCAACTTGCTTGCTTTATTTTTGTTGAATTCAATATTTCCTGGGCTACATATATATATTTTTAAACATCCTGGCTCTTGGGACCAAAATATTCTGTATAATTATTCGTAATTGTTACTAGAAAAATAGTAATATCTTGAACAAATAGTTTATTGAAATCGAAACTGACATGACATTAAAAATATTTTTTGACACATTACAATTTTACTCATTTGATATTTTTGTTTAAAATTAAAATGTCATTACATGACATTAACATTACTGAGTAAAGAAATGAAACATTAAGTTTATTTGTTTTCTTTTCTTGGTTATATGTTGTTTCCATGTTAATTTACTGTCCAAGGTCATTCCTAGGTATTTTGTTTCTTGTTTTTTGGGTATTAGGACATTGTTGATGTGAACTTCAGGTGTTGGAGTTTTGCGTAGTGTAAAGGTAATGTGGCTGGATTTATTTTCATTTATCTTTATTCTCCATTTTTCAAACCAATTTTGGAGGGTGTTAAGATGTTCTTGTAGGTTTATTACTGATCTTTCAGGGTTGTTGTTCACCGATAATATGGTTGTATCATCGTCAAATGTCCCAAGTGTAGTATGTCTGGAGGTTGGCAGGTCCGATGTAAATAGAACATACAGCAGTGGCCCAAGAACGCTACCCTGTGGAACTCCTGCTTTTATTGGTTGAACTTCTGATCTTTCGTTTTCCATTTTTATTTCAAATTTTCGGTCACTGAGATAGGATTTAAGTAGGGTACAGTAGGAGGGAAGGATTTGTTTGATTTTATAAAGTAGGCCTTTATGCCAGACGCGGTCAAAGGCTTGGCTGACGTCCAGGAATACCGCCGAGCAATAGCTTTTATTTTCGTAGGCTTTGTTGATGACATCTGTTATTCGATGTATCTGCTGGATTGTAGAGTGCCCCTGGCGAAATCCAAATTGATGGTGTGGGATCCACTCTTCAGGTCTTATGTTGTTGTTAATTCTGTGTAGTATGAGTTTTTCAAAGATTTTTGAAAGGACTGATATCAGGCTTATTGGTTGGTAGGAGTTTACATCTGTGGGTTCTTTTCCTGGTTTGATTACTGCAATTATTTGCGATGTTTTCAGTTTTTCTGGCCAGTGTTGCATTCTTAATATTCCATTAAATATGTATGTTAATAACACTATTGCTTTTTGTGGAAGTTCTTTAAGCATTTTTGGTGTAATTTTGTCTGGTCCAGGTGCCTTTTTTAGTCCCAAGAATTTGATGACTTCTTTTATCTCCCTCGGAGTGACAAGTGTTATTGGTTGACTTTCTTCAGTAGGCGTTTCTAGGTTTTGTTCTATTTCCTGGTCTAGTTCGTCACTGTGAGGAGTAAAAGTATTACAGAAGTGTTGCGGAAAGAGATCTGCTTTCTCTTTTTCACTTTTTGCCCAGGATCCTATAGTTGGTGTTGTTTGTCTGATAGGTGGTACTGGGTCTTTGGGTTTTCTTGCATTTTTGATTGGTTTCCATATTGATTAGTCGAATCGATTTAGGTTTTTTAGGTAGTCGGTTAATGATTCTTCTCTGTATTTTTTGAGCTTAGCTTTTAATTTGTTTGTTAGTTGGTTAAATCTGGTTTTGTTGATCGGGTTGCGTGTACGGTGCCAAATAGATCTAGCTTATCTTTTTTCTTTTAGTAGACGTTTGATTTCTAGTGGAATATTACCGACATGATTTTGTGGTTTTTGGGGTGGAGTGGATTGACTTCTTGTAGTAGTGTTATCATAATTTCAACAGTTGAATCTAGGTCTTCCGTAGTTCTCAATCGTATATTTAGGTTTATGTTGTTTATCAATACATTTCTGTAGTTTTCCCAGTTTGTTTTATTGTTGTGTAATTTTTGTTTCTTTTTGTTTTGTAATAGGTGCTGAACTGATGGTAGCAATAGCTGGAGAATGATCAGATGATAAGTCATAACTAGGAATTATGTCTGTATAAGTTGTCGAGAGTCCATTTGTTACAAAATAGTCTAGAAGGCCTGGTATTTTTGCGGGGTCTGTTGGCCAATATGTTGGAGTACCTGTTGAAATGAAGGAGTATTTGCAGTCATGGATCAGATTAGCAAGTTCTCTACCTTTAGTTGTGGTTAACCGTGATCCCCATAATGTGTTTTTGCTGTTGTAATCTCCACCCGCTAAGAATTTTTGACCAAGAGTTCTGAAGTACAGTTCGAAGTCTTCTTTTTTGATATTATGCCTTGGTGGGCAGTAGGCTGCTGATACTGTTAGCTTGTATGGCAGTGTCCTAACTTTTATTGAAGTAGCTTGTAAGTAGTTTTCTTCATATTTTGGTAGTTGATAATGTACAATAGTTTATTTTATGATGATAGCAGTTCCTCCATGTGCAGTACCATCTGGATGGTTTGTGTAGTATGTTTTGTAGTTTGGAATGTTGAAATAGGTTTCAGCTGTAAAATGCGTTTCACTGACAAGTAAGATGTCTATATATTGATCTTCCAGGAATAACTTAACTTCGTCTTTGTGCTGTGTGAGTCCGTTTGCGTTCCAGAGAGCTATCCTCAAAAATTTAGCCATTATTTTAATTTTTGAACTAGCATGGTTAGCACGTTGAGTACTGTGCTATTTTGTTGCACGAGTTGATTGAACATTTGTCTGAACTCTTCCAGAAATTTGGTTAGTGTGATGTCTTGCGAGGTTTTATTGTTATTATTAATTGCTTGTGCGTAAGTCATATCGTTGTTCAAGGTACCACTAGTAACTGTAGCTTGCGTTGATTGAGGTTGATTGGGGTGAATTTTTTTTATGTTTTGTGGCCTTTGTGTAATATTTCTATTTTTCGTTAGGTTATGATAGTATGTACATCCTTTGAAATTGGCGGGATGTGGTCCTCCGCAGAGCGCACATGTTGCTGGGGTGTCTTTGCTTTTTTTGCACTCTGTTGAATTGTGTCGTCCTCCACATTGTACGCAAAGGTAAGATCTATTGCAATAGCTTTTTGAGTGGCCATATAGTTGGCATCTTGTGCATTGTATTATGGTTTTTGATTTGTTTGGAGGTTATATTACAACTATCTTATTATGTAGAGCTCTTATCTTGTATACGTCCTTGTTATTTTGTGCCGGCTCCAGGTCTACAAAGAACATATTTAAGGGTTCTCTAGTTTGCCAGTGCCTGGCATTGATTATGTTTCTGACTCGGTGACCATTTTATTTTAATTCTTCAGTTATTTCCTTTAATTCGACAGTGTGGTGGAGGTTTTTTATAACTACTCTGTAGGCACGTTCTTCTTTCGTTAGGTATGAGTGAAATTCGACATTTCTTTCCTTTAGAAATTCGATTATTTTTCTGTAAGTGTCGGGTGTATTACTATTTATCTTGATTATATTGTTTGCCATTGCTCTGGTGTTATATTCTTCTGTTTCTGCTACGTCTGAAAGCTGTTTTATCATTTCCGGGTAATTGATGACGTCATATATGAAGATCGGCGGCGGTTTTGGAGATTTGTTAGTTGTATCTTCTTCTGCTTTTGTGTTTTCTCCGTTTTCGTTTCATAATGAAGCATATCTGTTGTTCGTAGGTATTTCGTTCAGTCGTTCTGGCTGTTCGTAGAGTTTGACTATTTTTTTTTCCTTTTTGTACCTTTTGCTACTTGTCAGGCTACTGAGTTGTTATTCTCTGTGGAGTTCTCTTCCATTTCTTGTTCTTCATCTGTTGTGGAAAAAGTTCTATGCAGTTGTGTATTTGTTTGTTGATTGATTTGTGGTGTAACAAACATTGGAGAGAACTGATTTTGGGTTGGTGGTAAAGGATTTATTTGAGAGGAGTACATGGAGTATTGTGTCGATTGTGCCGGATTAATTTGTATTTGTGGGTTTGTAATTGGGTAATTTTGGATTAAATTTGAATGTGTTATTTGTGTTTGAGGATATTGATTGTTTGTTGTTGGGTGACCCTGTATATACATTGGTTAACTATTTACATCAAAACCTGCAAGGTTCGCTGATGAATACATTTTTGTTGTTTTTGCTTTCTCTTCTTTTTTTCTTTTTTTTGTCACCAGCACTAATGATTATTTTTATCGCTTATCTCACTTGTTTTTGTTCCGGCTAATTGCCGAAACTGATAATAAACTTGAATTTCGAAGTCAATGCTCGCACGTCTTTACTCTTCGAGACTCAAATGAATACTCCCAAATAATTTGAGTGCATGGTTGTAGCAGATGATTCCTTGATAACTAGCAGAGTCTTGTCCCAGAGCCAGACGAGAGTAGGGTAGTCGTAGTTCATTACCTCTTCTAGTATTATAGTGAATCAAATTATTTTTGGTGTAGTGTGTTTCATTTTTTTTACATTCATGGTTATTATGTAAATGTACAAGCTGGGTAAAGTCAATATGGTTAACTCAGTGAATGTGCTCTTACAAGATTCTTTATAATGTAGTCCTGCTAGACATCTTATCACTTTTTTTGTTGCTTAAAAACTTTTATTGTATGGACTCAGTTCCCCCAGAAAGGTAGTCCATAAGATAGGATGGATTGTACAAGTCCATAGTAGATAAGCTTAAGCACATGTAGTGAGACTGTTCCACGTATTTGCTTTATTACAAAACACATACAGCTCATTTTTGTAACGAGGTTTTCTATGTGTGCCTCCCATATTAATTTTTGATCTATAGTCAGTCCTAGATACTTGAACATATTCACTTGCTCTATGGATTTGTTTTTTAACCCTTATTAGGGGGCAATAGTCATAAGAAATGTTTTTTTTTGTTGGAAGACCATGAAGTCTGTTTTACTGATGTTAATTGCTAAACCACTATTTTCACACCATCTGGCGAATTCCTCTGCAGCTGAGTTTGCTGTTTTTATAGAGAGCGGAAGCTTATTCTGTGCCACTATTTTACTAGTATCATCTGCATAGATGATCGTTTTCTGCTGAACCACACTTGAGAGTTCTATGCCACTCATAAATATTATGAAGAAAAGTAGAGCCAAAGTTGAACCCTGAGGAACCCCCATTGAAACAGAAGCAGGTCGCGATTTCACAAAGTCAATAACGACTATCTGAGATCTGTTTTTTAGGTATGATGCTACCCAATCATTTGCAACTCCTCTAATTCCTATTCGGTACAGTTTTTCCAGCAGTAAATTATGGTTCACTGTATCGAACGCTCTGCTTAGGTCAAAAAACAAAACAACTGGAAATTGTTTGTTGTTAAGGTGCAAATATATGTCTTTGCAGAGTTCATTTATTGCAGTTGAAGTTGATCTTTTTTGTCTGAAGCCGTGTTGGCAGCTAGGAATAAGTTTGGGATATTCGACAAAATTAACCAGTCTCAGATAATAGCTAAAATCGATAATTTTCGCAACCTGAGATTGTAAGCATACGTTACGGTAGTTGGCCACTTCGTTTTTAGATCCCTTTTTTATATATAGGTACCGATTTTGATATTTTTAGTGCTTCCGGGTATGCTCCATCAACAAACGACTTATCTATTATGTGAGATAGTGGATAGCATATCACATCACGGACAGTTCTTAGAGCCTTACCGTGGATTTCATCTATACCAGGGGATGTGGCTTTTGTTGTTTTGGTAATGATATCCTGAACTTCTATATAAGTTGTTGGGTACAAGAATAGTGTGGTATTTGATAAGGGGGATAACTTCAGATTATCTGTTATTGGATCTGCTTTTTCGATTCCCATGAAAAAATCATTGAAGTGGTTGCCAATGTCATATTTATCTGTGGTATGATTATTATTGATAGTGAGATCAATTTTGTTATTAGTTTTTGCATTATTCCTTGTTTCATTAATAATTTTCCAACTCTCCTTGCTTATATTATTTGCATTCAATATTCTTTCGTTGTTGTATTCTGCTTTAGTTTTTTTCACCAGTTCTTCATAAATATATTTAAGTTGTTCATATCTGTTTTTTATTATCTCGTTTGCTATTTTATAGATATCACATACCATTTGATGCAATTCCTTGATTTCTTTATTAATCCACGGTTTCTCCCTATTACTTATACTTGTTTTTATTTTTATTTTTTTCAGTGGAAAAGCAATGTTGTAATGGTACAGTAGGCTTGTATTGAAAATATTATATCCTTCATTCACATCATCAGCTGTATATACATCCTCCCATTTTTCATTCATCAACAGTTCTCTGAAAGCTATCAAGTTATCATCTGAGTAGTTACGTTTATAAATAGTTTCTACACTACAAGTATGTGCTGTTGGTAATACAAATGTATAGAAGTTTGAAATTTATGATCTGAAAGATGAGTATCTTCAACATAACAATCAGTTGGCTGGAGATTTGTGTACACCGCATCTATACTTCTATTAATACGTGTAGGCTCAGTTATAATATTTTTCATGTCAAATTCAAAGAATATATTTTTAATTTTTCTCGCTTCTAAGTTGTTTGTTAAAGAGTCTATATTAATATCACCACATAGAATGTAGTATTGTGTTGTCATGAAGATTTTGCACATCAGATCATAAATTTCATAAAAAAATATATCGATATCGCTATTTGGTGTTCTGTACACTGTGATAATATACAATTTACTCTTTTTATTTGGGATTTCTGAAACAGCTACTGTTGCTTCAAAACTTTTCTCTATACTTTTGTTGAAAGTGAAAGGTTTGACAGGAAGATTTTATTTTGATAGGATACATACCCCACCATGTTCGTATAGTTTTCTACAGTAACTATTTATCAATCTGTATTTAGATAAGTTTAGTTTTTCTATTTTCGCAGAGGTAAGCCAGTGTTCCGAGAAGCACAGAATGTCTGGTGATTGTTGGTCTAGTAGAACTTCCAGTTGATTTATTTTTCTTGGAGCCATGCCTTGAATGTTGAGATGCATTATAACCAGTAGTTCTGTATCTACTAATTGTCTATTTTGATGTACTGTAGGTACTATGCGATTTAGATGTGCTGTAGGGAGTAGGTTTCCTGAAAATCCTCAGATCGCTGATCATATCTGTGGAATTTCCTGAAGTCAAACCTCTTGAATGCGATATACTTTGGCCAAGTGGAAGGTTTATAGATTTCATCCTTCAGCTCAAAGTCCACCCCACACATGAAACATTTGTATTTATTTTCACTTGTAGGCAGTTCATTTACTATGATGTTGGAATTTTTGAAAGCTTCTTGATCCTTCAGGTATTTAGTTATCTTGTCAGCTGTAATATGACGGTTTACCCTATCTAGATACAACCAGGCTTTTCTCTGAACACCGAAGTCCTTATCATCATCATTTTCACCAAAGTTTTTTTTCCTTTGTGGTCTCCTCTTTCTAGAATCGACTTTTGTGAAGCCATCATCAATATCATGAGTTGTACTCTCTTGATTGAGGTTTATAATATGGTCCATGGTAGTTTTTTGTGTTTCTTCAAGTTTAGACATTTTAGGGAGCTTGGCAACATGGGGTATTCCTTGTTTATATTAACTGTTTTTGTACTGTTTACAGCTGAATTAATTTGGACTGATTCCATGGCTTTGTTGACTTGTTTTCACTCACAATACTGGTAATGGGTTTTTTGTTAGTTCCAGTTTTTGTTTGGAGTAGATTAACTTTTTCTTCTAGAAATGTATTCTTTTGCTTTAGCAATAATGAGTTTTCTATTAATAGATCATATTTTTCTTCTTTTTCTTTCAAAATTTGTTTCAATAGTTTGATTTCCATTTTCAAGTCATAAGATTGATTATTTACCTTTGGCGCATTTTGGTTGCCTATTTCTATAAGGCTAGTTGGTTCACAATACTCGATTCTGTTATCACATATTTTCACAATCATGGTGTAGTATTTGCCTTTTTATCATACTCACACAGAGAGCATTTAGGTCAGGTGCTATATTTAACCTTTCGTGTTCCCCTCTTTTTACCTGAACACTGAGTGTAGTAGTTCTCACCTGCGCTTCATCTATAAACCTTCTGCAGTGAGTGTGCGTGTGTGAGGGTGTGTGTGGGTGTGTGTATAAATCGTAATATTATTTCAAGACTGTTCGGCAAAGTGGTTTTAAATTTTTTATTTATTTTAGCTTAACGTGCCTCGACAGCGCTGGTCATTGGCACAGAAAAAATAATTACAAATATTTATATGAAATTAAATAACAACTATTACTATTTTTAAATTAGATTTTATGGTAGAGATGTGTAGCTTTCAGAAACTGTAAGACTTTCTTGATCTCGGTGGGGCAGTGGAGCATTTTCTTGAGGTTAGGCCTTAGGTCAAATCGTTGATATGTAGCGGAAAATTGTTTGCAGTCAGTAAGTATATGCTTAACGGTCAGTATAGCATTACAGCTATGGCGAACAGGACGATTTCCTGAATACATCAGATAACCGTGTGTGAGTTTGGCGTGGCTGATTCGAATTCTTCTGATTATAGCGGCCTCTCTCCTTGTTAAAAAGCTAAGGGAGAGAGGAGAAGTAGATGAATGGATATCGTGAAGTGCTGTCGTACTATTGCGCCATAGATATCGCCAAGATTCTTGCGTGAAGTTTTTGAAATGGAACTTGAGGTCGCTGACGAGTTCGACTATGTGTTTTGGATTGTTGTTAGAGGCAACTTCTTTCGCGTGGCGATCCGCAGTTTCGTTACCAGCAATTCCAATGTGAGATGGAAGCCATATGAGAGAGACTGTTATATCATGAGCAAGGAAAGTTTGATATATGTCATGTATGTTCTGGACAATTGTTTTAATTGATAGAATGGAGGAAAGGGAATCAGTGCATATTGCAATATTTTTGTGGAGGAGGGAGATATATTTAAAAGCCTGAAGAATGCTGTGAAGCTCACCTGTATGGGCGCTACACACTGAAGGTAAAGTAAAGGAGCCTAAGAGTTCATGTTTCGAGGTAACTGCACAACCAACTCCGGAGTCAGTTTTGGAAGAATCTGTATAAAGTATTAAATCGTAAGATTTTTTTTGTAGTAATTCCAGGAATGCTTTCTTTACAAGTGCAATGGGTGACTCATGCTTATTAAAAATAGTGAGTGAGGTATCGATTATAGGAATAATTTTGGTGCAAGGAGGAGAAGTAGGTAGTGGAAGCGGAGATGTCAGAGAGAGGTCAGTATCTTTGAGTAAAGGAGTGAGCAATTGGGGAAGAAATTTAATAATTGTTCGAGGGTTAGTAGGGAGATTAGTCGTTGAAGTGAAAAGTGAGTGAACATGATTGAAAGGATTAGAGGATACCGAGGCAGCATATGTAAGGAGCAGGGATTGTCGTCTTAAGGGGAGGGGTGATTCATTAGCTTCAATATGGAGACTATCAGCAGGGCTAGAGCGGAAGGCACCAAGGCAGAGGCGAAGAGAGGTATTGGACATATTTTGTGGGAGCAGGAAACTTGCAACAGAGCTCGTTTATTGTGAAGATGAATAGAGTAGAACTTAATACTGATCCTTGAGGGACACCAGCATTTTGTGGGTGAGGCAAGGAGAGTTTGCCATTAGCGGAAACCCTGAAGGTTCTACAAGTTAGGAAATTATGAATGAACGATAGAATGTTGCCATGAAGATTATATTGGGAAAGTTTATTTAATATTGCCGTTCTAGATATCGAGTCTAAGGCACCTTCAATATCAAAGATGGTTGCAACGACGTCCTGGTTTTTGCTTATTGCTGAAGAGATATGTGTTTGGAGAAGAACAAGTGGATCGATGACGCCGGATTGGGCATTAGGAATTATTTTGTACTTTTCAAGAAACCAAAGTAGTCTTCTATTGATCATTTTCTCCAGGAGTTTGCTGGTACGCAAGTGAGTGAAATCGGTCGGAAGGAATTGGGCGATAAGGTGTATTGCTCTGCTTTTTTTATTGGAATAATTATGGATTAGCGCCATGCGTCAAGGAACTGATTAGTATTTCAGATAAGGTTATAGATTTCGAGAAGCTTAGAGAGAGATGGATTGGATAGTTTTTTGAGAAAGATGTAAGGAACATCATCTGGGCCGGCGGCAGAATTTCTACAAGTAAACAAGGCAGATTTCAGTTCATTTAAGCTGAAAGGGGCGTTGACGGAAGCAACGTCATGAGGGTTTGACTGAAGAGTGGAGGAAGGCTGAATACGAGAATTGTGATAAACAGAATTGGGGTGACGATTATTAAATTTGTCATCAAAATTTTGTGCGAGTGAATCGGCAATTGTTTGGTTGTCGGAGATAACAGTATCGTTCAATATTAAGGAAGGAATTTTAGTATTGGTTTGCTTGCCTCGAATTTGGGAAATTGTTTTGCAGACTTGACTGGGATTTGTATTATGATTCAGCGAGGAGGTATAGTTTTGCCATGAGGATTTTTTGCTTTGCTTGACTAAGAATTTAGCTTTAGCTTTGAGTTGTTTGTGTAGGAGGAGGTCTTCTTGTGTTCTATTTCGTCTAAGAGTGTCATTTATGTTTGCAGAAATAGCTAAAGAGGATAAATAAGTTTGGGAGAGAGAAGTAAACTCAGACCAGTTTGCGTTTTTTAAGTGCCAGAAGCTTCTAGTTATAGTTTCCTTATAATGATTGGATATAATGTAAGGAAAATGGTTGCTATCATGAAAGTCATCTGAAACTTGCCAGGAAAGGGAAAGTGCGGTTTTAGGGTCACATAAGCTGAGGTCAAGGGCAGAAAAGGAGACGGAGGAAATGTTGAAGTGAGTGTTGAGTCCAGTATTCAACAAGCAGGTTCCGGAGGAGTTTATGACGGTTTCTATAACTTTGCCTCTTGTGCAACCACGAGTTGAGCCCGACATAGTGTGATGTGCATTAAAGTCACCAACAAGGATGTATGGGGGGGGGGGGAGCTGAAATACTAGGTCGGTTAAGTCTTCTTGATTGAGGGGGTGATCAGGTGGAATGTAAACACTGCAAATGGTAAGCTTATTAGGACACCAAGCAGTTACAGCAATTGCCTCTAGATTTGAGGGAAACGCTAGATACAAATATTGAAGTACCACCACTGGCTCTCATACAGTTGGTACGGATGTAATGATAACCTTCAAAGTTTTTTAGCTTGGTCAATTTTGAAGTTGGTTTCCTGGAGCCAGAGAAAGTCAGGGGTATGGAAAGATACGATTTTTTGAATTCTTTCTAAGTGAGGATAAAACCCATCGCAGTTCCATTGTATTAGAGAGAATGGTACTAATTAAAGGGGGAAAGAGGTTCATTACTGAGATAGTGTGGAGGAGTTAGTGGTGGTACTGTCATCAGAAAAAAGAATAGTCAGTAAGATTGTTTTGGTCAGGGTGAAGTTTAAATTTATTGGTCAGACATGTAATGCGATTTTTCAAAGATCTTTAGTTGATATTAGAATAAATTAAGGATAGATCTTTCAGTAGGGAGGCAGTGTCGGATATAAATTTATTGGCTTCAGGTAGAGGGTCGTTGACGCCGAAAGTATTTTCGAGGAACGCACTAAGTTGGATGCTATTAAGGGAGAAGGATTTAGGAGACTCTTCAAAAAGTTTATGTATGATAGAACGTGATTAGGGGCTTATATTGTGACAATCATCTTCCGCCAGTTTCGATTTTTTGGTTCTTTTTTTGCGGATTTTTTTTAATCAGAATTTGGGAATTCTGGAGGAGGCATTGGATTGGGATTAGCGAGAGGAGTATTGGAAGGTGATATAGACTGCGGAGAGTCAAAAGTGCTATCATTAGATCGGGGTCCTTTTTCGCCAGGTACAGGGGAGGAGGGAGCGAGTGGCACTTGAGAGGGTAATTCGGGATTGTCTGTCTGTAAAGGTATCAGTAGTAGCTGGGTCAGCTGAAGTGGAGGGTTCAAGATCGACGGAGGTATTTAATAGAGGGGAAGGTCGTAGGAAGTGTTGGGACATGATTCAGCGGTATGTCCAGCCTGTTTGCAAAGAAAGCATTCAAGTTTATCAGTAGAAATGAATATTATGTGTGATGTATTTTCATGCGTAATAAGAATCGAAGTTTGCAGTGAAAAATCATTACTGGTGGGCAGAACGTAAGTTACACGGCGGAAGCTCAGGACATGTGCGTATTCGTCATCAGTCGAGCCACATTTGACGTATGAATTAGGGGAGGTAAGTGTTAATCCTTGGCTTTTTCAATAACGGAATGTGGAATGGAAAGACTGACATTGGAAGTAAGGATTCTTTTGGTGGCGGAAATAAGCCGACGAATAGGAATAACATTGGAATTAACTAAGATGTTTTGATTCGATTTTAGAAGGTCGTCGACTTGAGTGGTAGATGATAAATAGATAAATATACGACCATGAGAGATTCTGGAAGCGAAATGTACGTTTTTGGGAGAGACAATGTTACTTATTGCTTTGATATAATTGAATAGTTACAGTGTTGGGGATAGAAGGCATAATGATGGCTTGATCTCAAGATGGTACCTGGGGAGGAGGTAGTCTTGCTGAAGTAGCCGCGGCATAAGTTATGGGTGTTGAAGGGTATTTGTGTTTATCGAGATAGATTGTTTAATGGGGGTTGAAGAAGTGGTGGTATTTGAGAGCAGGGGTTGTGAAGGGAGGTTTGACATATTGATGTGATCCTGGATACCAAAATCACAAACAATAGCTAGAAATAGAAATAAAAAGAAATATATAAGTAAATCTCAGCTCAGAAGACAGTCTGTAACTCAGTGACAGGTCTATTCATTTCCAACACAAATAAGTAAATTTCAAGAATATTTACCAATTTTGCAGAAAAACAGCACTTTTACAAGTTTTATTATCACATTTTAAAGATGACAAAAAACACGTGTAAATGTGTTAAAAATATATATATTAAAATAATTATTCAACACTATAAATTTACAATTAGAAAAAAAAATAATAATTAGAATCCTAAAAGAAAAGAAAATGGTAACAATATTATTATGAAGCGTTTAATCACTTAGCCGTGGCGCTGAGTCCACGTAGGCTGAAATGTGTTTGATTGCTGTACATCTACTGTGGCCGGATGGTATAGAATCCAGTCAGGTCTCTGTTCAGAGTATTCTTCGTACGCCATCTACGCGCGGGGCTCCTAAGTATCCTCCATGTAATGCTGGTCGCTGACTAGACTGGGATACAGGCGTTGTGTATATGTTCGACCGCTACACACGTTTTTAATTTGCTATATTGATGACTTAACGATCCGAACCTAATGAGACCTGACTCGTGAATCAGGGTTTTAAATTGCGTGGCATATGGTTGCAACAAATCACATCATCCCTGAACTAAAATTTTCAAGACAACTTAATTTATTATATTGCAGGGCTTGTTGTGCATAGTTTGTTACGTGCCAGCATTGCATTCGAATATTAACTTTCAATCCACTGAAAGGGGTGAACCTAGATGATACCTATCATTCACCACTAGAAAGTTTTAAAATATTTGTAATATGTCTAACATGTGGCGGTTTACTCTACGCATCAAATATTTATAAAATTGTACATTTTGCAGAAATAAAATTTCGGTGCATTGCTGGAAGCGACAGCTGTAAATATTTTTATGAAAAATTTTGAGTTGTTTCAATCCAAAACATCCTTTCACAGAGGAATTTGCAAACGACCTTGCAACAGTGATGTGTTGAACAGACTGAACAGTGATAAATAAAAATTAAAAAATACATTAAAAGTAAAAAAAATGTAAAAAGAAGCTTTTATTTAAATGCATTAAAAAGAATAAAATAAACTTTTGACTGTCTCGACCCTTACTTCGTGGAATATGCTCATATTAGTGTTTTTAAATGAAACTCAAGGTCTCTAGTTAATTCCACAATATAATACAAGTTATTGAAAATTCTAAAAAATTGACAATGATATTGATTTATCGAAACAATTGTCAATTTTTTAGAATTTTCAATAACTTGTATTATATTGTGGAATTAACTAGAGACCTTGAGTTTCATTTAAAAACACTAAATAAACTTTTATAAAAGATGGTCGCCATATTTACCTGTGTAGATAAACAAGTAAATTAAATCACTTGATCTGCTTGATTTTAAATTTCCAAACTAAGTAAATATCATAATTGTGTAATGACGTTAGAAGTTGATAGTAAAAGTTTTGAAGGAAAAGTTTATTTTATACTTTTTAGTGCGTTTAAATAAAAGCTTCTTTTTACATTTAATTTATTAACTTTGCTATACACAAAAATATAAATAAATAATATATTTTATGTAAGAATTTTTACTTACATGGAGAAAAAAATAAAAACTGTGGTGTGGCAGGTAATGGGTTAAGAGTACTACATTTTAAGCATTGCTTCTCATTTGTTTTTCTTTAATGTATTCCATCTACATAACTAATTTTTTTGCACATTTTTTACAATCATGGTGAAACTCCTGGCAACATTATAGTGAAATTTTTTATGAGAATGTTTTGGAAGCAGACACATTCCATGAATTTGTTTTTACATTTGACTCTCATAGATAACAACGCCATTCGTACTTAATAGTTTTAAAGATAAGTTTCTTAAGAATAGATTTTCAAATCAAAATTTCGAGTGAACTTAAACATACAAATAATGGAAGGTTTTTCTTTCAATTGAACTCAACACAGAACAAGTTTAAAAGGTTTTGTCTTGAGAAAAACGCCTCTCCATTTTAAATTTTTTGCAGATTTTGCTCTTTTAAAAGTTATGATGTTATGACTTCAACATTTCAAAAAATTTTGTTTTATTATCGTGACTGTGATATACACACATAATATAACACAAAGGATAAAATCTGAATATGTATAAGTTAAATTTAGTGAGATAGTTGTATACTTTCCAATTTAGTTATAATAATTTCTTTCATATAAAACATATAATTTTAGTGTTCCTCAAGTGGAACTAGAAAACTGCAAGGGCTTGCCATACACGGTGTTATTACAACTAACAGAATGTCTGGAACAAAAAGCCAAAGAGTTTAAGGGTGAAGAAATGATTTTCCAATTATGTCAGTTTGTCGAAGAATTTCTCCATAAACACAATAAACCAGCATCTAAAAGTTTTTATGAAGAAATGCTTGAAAGGAGAAAAGAGCAGGAAATGAGAGAGTTACAAGCTAAGCAAATGGAATCATATAGACAAGTAAGTACATATTATAATGGAAACACATCTGCTATGTAGTTGAAAAAAAATCAATCACCTCATTCACATAAACATGAGTAGGTATGTTTCATTTATGCCACTTGAACTTAAAAGTACTTAAATTAGTTTGCTTGGATGTACATGCATAATAATTGTTTATTGGATATTACACCTTTACATTATCTGAAAACTCCAATTTAAAAATCATACATTTTATTAAGATGATTTTTTTAAATACTCAGGTTTCAATATATTTTAGAAACAATATATGATGGAAGAAGTACAAAAACGTGAAGAAATGCTTATGTCAGAACCTAAGAAATGGAAAGAAACTAGACGTAATTCTGACAATGATGATAAAAGGTATTCAGGAACTTCAAGGTAATAGAAAAATGTAAGCTACTTCAAATTTAATAGAACGTTGCTCACCAGTAATCATAAACATATAATATATAACAATTATCTGATAGTTTTTATTGTATGTTTCAGAAAACATTTGAATAGCTCTACAGAATCAAGTGGAGAATCATTGTGCCAACATAGAAGTACAATAAACATTAATTTTGGAAATAGAGATGTTCAGAGAGGACGTTGCATAAGTAAGTAATTATTTAATTTTCAGTTAATTATAAAAAATAACAGAAATATATAGTATTTTTGCTGACTTGCAAATAAGATAGTACTCATCACTTTCTCTATGTTATCGTTCTAATATACACTTTGGATTCCAAATGATATAAAAAAATTAAAAGAGGCAGTTATAAGGATGGCCAACAGAAGTGACACTTTTTTTTTTAAGTCCTAATAGTGAAATTGAATCATCATTTTGAAAAAAAAATAACAAGACATGTCTTTTATTTTTGACAATTTAAGCCAATAATTTTGAGAATTTAAATTTGCTATAAAATTTTATAGAATTTTCAATTTTGCAGGTATCAAATATTAGAAAAATAAATATTATTAAATTTTTCAAAGCAAATATCAAAAACAACGTTGGAAATACTCAACAATAAATGCTTTGCTTGAATCATTTATTTTTCTACACAAACATATAAGTATATTGAGTACTAAGTATTATTTGTACTGCATAGTGAGTCTACAATTAATCAATTCAAATGATGATTATCAAAAACACAGTTAAAACAATGCACAGTATAAACAAAATAAACTTATCAATCAAGTGGTCAACATCACTGCTATTACAGCATGTCGGTAACGCGAAATCACAAGATTTAACTCAACCAAAAAGTAAATCAGAGAATATACATTGTATAATTGTTTATCGCTACCATAATGGCAGAAGGTCACATGTGACATTTGCATTATTTTGAGATAACGAGGTTAGAAAAAAATGCACAATTTATATGTTGAAAATTATTCGCTTTTTTTTAAATAATGATTTTTTACAATATCACTTTATTTATTAATGCAAACAAAATAAAAACAATTAAATTAATATGGCTTTCTTATTAACAAAAATAAATGTACTTGTGACATTTTGTCATGCATGGCAACTCAGAAAAAAACGTATTCTATACTTATGACATTGTGTCACATTCATTAACCACACTATAGCAACATATTTTTACTTGGTCTATAATAAACTGAATAAAAAAATTACAAGATGTAAATCGGTAGAATCTAAGATTCTAAAATCTCTTCTTCCTCGTCCGACTTCATTACACAGTCAATAATAAATTCATCAGAACTATTTTTATTGGTCTTGAGTGATTTATAAAAGTCATGGTAAACTGTGGGGATGTGTTATCAAACTCTTCAATTTTTTCTCATCTATTGGTAAAGTTTCTGTAAATTTTTTCTTTACTGAAATGCTTTTGTCTAAATTTTTACTTCGTCTTGAAGGTTTCAGGTTAATTTCTTTGAAGTTTTCATCTTCATAACTGGTTTTAAAATATATAAAATCTTTCTTGACGTGCAGCCATTTTATCTTGATCCATTGGACTGCTGAACCCTCAGTGTCTTTGTTCAGATTTCCAGTCGGAACCAACTTTAGTACTTTTCCACCCAACCTTTCTATATGCGAGAAAAGTATTGGTTTACCCCAAAAAAGTTGGAATTTTGAAATTTTTTTTTGAGTTATTTTTTACGTTTTCCATCAACAACAACACGAAAAAACGGTTTTTAGAAAAAAAATCCTGTGTGTATGTCGTCGTCGTTATCGTCGGCCACTTTTCCTTACATGTCTTGTTAGCACGATACAGCCTCCGGAGTGCAATAATTCAGCAATTTTATGATTGAATATTGTTAAGGACATGTCACAGATGAACCCTATTGATTTTCAGTTCTTCAGAGCCAGTACAACGGGTGCTATGGTACTTGAAGTACATTTTGTCATTTTTTGAGAAATTTCAGTTTGTTAGCACGATACAGCTTCCGGAGTTCAACAAGTCACCAGTTTTGTGATTGAATATTATTCAGGATATCAGGCTGATGAACCCTATTGATTTTCAGCTCAGCAGAGCCAATACAACAGGTGCTACAGTACTTTATGTACGATATTTTTGTTATTTTTGGAGAAGTTTCAGTTTGTTAGCACGATACAGCCTCCGGAGTATATACAAGTGACCAATTTTATGATTGGATATTATTCAGAGCGTCTCAAAGATGAACCCTATTGATATTCAGCTCACTAAAGCTAGTACAACGGGTACTATGGTACTTGAAGTACCAAATTTTTGTCAAATTTGGAGAATTTTCAGTTTGTTAACACGATACAGCCTCCAAAGAGTATACGATTGATCAATTTTATGATTGAATATTGTTCAGGGTATCTCACAGATGTACGCTATTGATTTTCAGTTGACTAGAGCGAGTACAGCGGGTCCTATAAATCCAGATATACTAACTTTTTGATTATTTTTGGAGAAATTTCGGTTTCATAGCACGATACATCCCCCGAAGTGGATACAAGTAACAATTTTATGATAGAACATTGTTGAGGGCCACAGATGCGGAAAAGTTAGTTTTAATCTTTAAAACCGTTTATTTTTAAATGATTTAAATCTAAAAAATCGTTGTACTCCAAATGTTCAACTCTTAAAGGGTATTTTCCGCTTGCACATCTGATAATTATTGGCCACTCAAGTGGAGAATAAATAGAAGTTCCTTTCTTGGCTCTCTAAATGAGGCTGTGTATTGAATCAACCTCCATTTGCGTGTAGCCCGTTTCCAAAAATTTTAAATTAATTTCATCAAAATGTGTTGTATTTGCAACATACAGCAAAAGAACTGCTATGAACCTATTTCGGTTTTGACCACCGCAAGAGTCTACATAAACTGTTCTTTCGCCGATATCAAGCGTTTTCAAAAAGAATCGTTTACAAACTTTTTCTTTGGATCCGTTGGTAGGATTGTTAAGATGTATATTGGCTGTAACGGTTCTTCTTCTTGTTACTGCCACATAATCGACAGTTTGGCAAATAAAATCTCTTTGCCTGGTGTACGAACCAATGGCCCAATAATTGCTGTTAATTACTTTTCTTTTGTCTTCAGTAAATTTACTATTACATTTTAATTTACATTTTGAACAATCAATCTCAGTCACTTTCCTCGCTACTACTATTTTTCCATTTACACTTTCATATTCTTTCCCCAGATTCCGCAAGCAATTTGTTCCTTCTTATCTTCTTGTATTTGTCACTGTTGCGTTTTCGTTTTCTCGTACCGTTGGCGCTTTCTTTGTCTTCTGATACATTTTCTGTGACGCCATGGCCAACCATATCTTCAGGTACTGTATTACCCTCAACACTGTTGTTTTCTTCTGCACTTTCAGCACTGGAGGTGTTACCTTCACTTGAATCGACGACATAATCTGGATCCCCTATATCAGAATTTACTTCTTCTCTAGAACCGTTTTCATCTTGAGTATTTTGTAACATTATGGTATTTTTTGTTTTAGAGTAGTTTACACTTGTAGTATTATCCACAATGTTTTTCATAGTAAAATATACTTTTTGGCAGTCATCTTGCTGATTACTGGTACATTCATAACCATGTGTATTTTCATTATCACTATTAGCTTCAGAATGAGTGATCACATTTTCACTGTTGTTTGTCAGATTGTACACACAGGTATATGTTTCAGGAATAATAATATTGTTGAAGGTATTAGAGTTTACAGTGATCACATTAATGTCTGGCTCTTTTAACTCAGTGTTTTCCTCACATTCTTCATGAAATACTAAGGGGCTTTGTAACGCTGTAGCTAATTCATCATCTGGGTTATGTGAGGAGAAATTATTATTGCTATTACTCCTCGTTATGGTAGCCTGCGCCAATAAAACTAAAAATTTCCCACTCATACTACAATAGAAAAAAATCCCAATGGCACAGGACCAATTGGACAGGCTTATTTCAGTAACATGTTTGCATAAAACCCAAAATAAAAAATTAGATACAAAAGTAATAGAATGTTTTGAGATGTACAAAAAACCAAAGTAACTTTCTGGCATCAAATCAAAAACAAAAAAAATTCTGGTAAATTTGTGAATTTTCTTAAATAAATGATTTAAAGTACGATTTAGAGAAAAATGTTGAATACAAAAGTTGTAGAACGTGTTAAGGTCTATAAAAAAGCTTAGTAACTTTTTGCGTCAAATGAAAAACAAAGGAAATACGATTTTTTCTCAACTTTGACAGGCCGCCATTTTGTTTTTACTTGGCCGATTTGGCTCATTAACGAACTAGTTCAAGGCCTAACCGATTTTTGTAACGAGTTTGGTTTCGATCCGTCAAAAAATACGCCCTCTATCGTGCTTACAAATTCCGTTATAATTTGTGAATTTTCTTAAATAAATGTTTTAATGTACGATTTAGAGAAAAATGTTAAAGACAAAAGTTGTAGAACGTGTTAAGGTCTATGAAAAAGCTCAGTAACTTTTTTGCGTCAAATGAAAAACAAAGGAAATACGATTTTTTCTCAACTTTGACAGGCCGCCATTTTGTTTTTACTGGGCCGATTTGGCTCATTAACGAACTAGTTCAAGGCCTAACCGATTTTTGTAACGAGTTTGGTTTCAATCCGTCAAAAAATACGCCCTCTATCGTGCTTACAAATTCCGTTATAATTTGTGAATTTTCTTAAATAAATGTTTTAATGCACGATTTAGAGAAAAATGTTAAAGACAAAAGTTGTAGAACGTGTTAAGGTCTATGAAAAAGCTCAGTAACTTTTTTGCGTCAAATGAAAAACAAAGGAAATATGAGATTTTTTTTCAACTTTGACAGGCCGCCATTTTGTTTTTACTTGGCCGATTTGGCTCATTAACGAACTCGTCCAAGATTTTAGCCTAAACGATTTTTGCAGCGAGTTTGGTTTCGATCCGTCAAAAAATACGCCCCCTATCGTGCTTACAAATTCCGTTGTAATTTGTGAGTTTTCTTAAATAAATGTTTTAATGTACGATTTAGAGAAAAATGTTAAATACAAAAGTTGTAGAACGTACTAAGGTCTATGAAAAAGCTCAGTAACTTTTTTGCGTCAAATGAAAAACAAAGGAAATACGATTTTTTTTCAACTTTGACAGGCCGCCATTTTGTTTTTACTTGGCCGATTTGGCTCATTAACGAACTCGTCCAAGATATTGGCCTAAACGATTTTTGTAGCGAGTTTGGTTTCGATCCGTCAAAAAATACGCCCTCTATCGTGCTTGCAAATTCCGTTATAACACACACACATATATATATATATATATATATATATATATATATATATATATATATATATATATATATATATATATATATATATATATTGCAAATTCCGTTATAACACACACATATATATATATATTGCAAATTCCGTTATAACACACACACACATATATATATATATATATATATATATATATATATATATATATATATATATATATATATATATATATATATATATAACCTTTGGAACGGAGGGTGATTTTGGCATCTAGGAACACCAAAACGAAAAACTGCATTGAAATTTTTCCGAAGTCGCGTCATGCTACTCTCTACAATAGCCCTATTTCATTCTGAAATAAGCCTAAAAAGACAGGTGTTTAGAAGCTTATAAGTACAGCAAAAAATACACAAGCAAAAAGAGTTTATTTACAACCTAACTTTTTGAAAAATATAGCGTCTACAAAGTGTGTTAATCTAAACATAACCTCAAAATTACTTACATTACAAAAACCGCCCGACTTAACTACAACTTAAAACTATAAAAAGAAATTTTCAGTTTGTAATGATTAGGCACATGCCTACCTGTGTTTTGAAATTATCTTCCTGACTTGACTGATACTTGAGGCTGTTCTGTTCTCACTGATATAACCGAAATCTATTTCAAACTAGGGTTGATTATTAACTGACATAACGTCGTAAGGACAATTTATGATTATGAAGATTCTGTCATAGTTATTTTTTACAACATAATGTCGTATGTGGCCACATACGACTTTACGTTCATTACAAACTGACAAAACTAACAAATTTAACATCATATGTAGCACATGCGATCTTTTGTCGCCCCTTATACAATCATACGACATTTTGTCACAATCATTTAAAAATTGAAAGAGTGTCTCATGTGCAACATGATATATGTGACGTTTTGCCACGTTAAAAGTGTTACGACTTATTCACATATTTATTTGAGTATCTGTTCAAACTCGATTACTAGTCAAATAACACATACGACGTTTTGTCTTACTATAAAGTAGACTTTCACGAATATATTTATGTAAATATGTGTCAAATGCAAAAAATGTCAATACGACCTTTTGTCATTATGGTAGCGATATATGCGTATAGCATAGCAAGAGCAATACGTCACGAGCATGTCGACGCCATCGGTCACGCACACCTATAAGCTTTTCCCCTACCAAAAATCGATCAACGCGGCTAAATAAGTTTTCACTTCAAAAACTATTCGTAGTTTTTATAAACTTTTAAATAAAGCTGAAGTAACAATTCGCCTCAATTTCCCTTTTTGAGGTGTTTACACCTACCTAGTACAAGTTCAATTTAACTTGATATCAATAGTTTATCCATTCTGCTTCAGGTCTCAGGGATGTGTTCGGCACAAGCGCTTGACAGTAACTGGAAACTGATAGGTTTGAGAACACTTGAAGAAAACAAAAAGTTGAGCGCAATTGTTTAATCAATTAAAGAAAATTTCTTATGGTTATTAAGTCCCAGCTCCTTCTCATAAATTGAAAAAAAAATTATCTGGATTACACAATTCTTTATACAATATTCAAATTATAATAAATAAAAACTATTCGTAGTTTTTATAAACTTTTAAATAAAGCAGAAGTAACAATTCGCCTCAATGTCCCTTTTTGAGGTATTTTACTCTTTTAATAATCGCATTGCATTATCAACGCATATTAAAAAAATGTTACTACTTGGACATATTTATTACCATTTTCCAATTATCATCAAACAAATCTTGAATTATTTAAGTATGAAATGCCCATACTTTGTTGTGATTTGATGTTTACACTTGCTGCCGAGTCATCATTTTCCTTCATATCCAACAAGGAGGAAAAGTATGGATATGAAGTATTAGTACAAATTTGCTTGTATCAGTTTCCTCTAGTCTCTGTGTTGATAAGTGAAATTATTAAGTTATAAAGAGAAATAATTGTTAGAATAACATAGGATTGTTTGTTGTTAACATTCTTATCATTTAAGTTTTTTCCTATTTATCGTCCTGGATATTAGTCAATTGGACTTACTTCCTTGGATTGATACTTTAAAGATGTCTGAATGTGCGAAGTGTCGCAAATCTAAGCCAGATAGCTCAGTTGGATGCGGCGGTACTTGTAATAAATGGTTTGATGTTACCTGTACTGGACTGACGGAATTAGAGTTCAAAACATTGGATAAGCATAAGAATTTGTTAAATGTATGAGATTCTTGTCACAAAAGATGTAAAGTAATTGAAGCAGCCTCCTTCAGTAAATTTAAAGATGAATTATCCATCATTGATAAAAAATTTTAAGCACTAAAGGATTGGATGTGTTGCAAAATATAAATCCTCTTGATGAAAGTCTTAATGTAGCAAAAACTAGGGATCTTCGAGACGGAGGTGTAGTTGTTTGGTGTACAAGCAATGGGGATATTAAGAAGTTTAAACAGCTTGCTAACGACAAATTGTCGGGTTAACATGAAATTAAGGAACTTGGTCCATTAAATCCGTGAATAACGATCTCTGGACTGACAGAAACACCGACATGACGGCTTAATTAGTTTTCTAAAGAAGCAAAATCAATACGTTTTTGAGGATAGAGCTATCATTGACGGCGTAGAAATATTCTCATTCAAAAAGAAAAATATTCAAGCAGACTTATCTCTGGATGTAAACTCGTACAAGAAGGTATTCTGTTGGTCGGTTATGATTGCTGCCCAATTTAAGACCCTATAGAACTAAGGATGTGTTTTCAATGTTGTGGTTTTTCGCATTTTGCTAAAAAGTGTAATAAATCATAAAAATGTCCCAAATGTGCTGGTGATGACAGAATTAGTGACTGTAATATATTACATTCAAATTCATTTAAATGTTTTAATTGTATTTCTAAGGGTCTGCCAAACATGAATCAAGTAGTTTTATTGAGAAACTGGGAAAGTTCAAATCAAATATGTTCGACATCAAGTAGTAATTCAAGTGATGCTGTAGACTCTGCCTCGGGTTCTGTTTATGACCAGGTGCAGCTTTCCAATAAAAAAAATCAGTTTACTATATATTACCAAAATGTTTGTGGCATGAACACCAAACTGCTTGACATTCATAATGCTGCCATTGATTGTTCCTTTGACTTGGTTGCTTTTGCTGAAACATAGTTAAATCCTTCAGTGCCTGACTTTGAATTGCTTTATGATGATTTTGTAATCTTCAGGTCAGATCGTAAATTTGTGTTAATACTAAAAGAGGTGGTGGACTCCTATTTGCATTAAGAAAGCAGTACAATACTAACTCTTTCGATATGTCAGGTGTCACTATGGTTGATGGTATTGGAATCAGGGTCATAGTGTCTGGCAAAGTTTGGTACTTCGTCCTAGTCTATGATAATATTTCAAACTGTGTTTACTTACTGAATGACGGTAGTCTTATTATTATTGGCGATTTTAACATTCCTCAATACTATAATATGCAAGCTGACTCAACCAATGATGATAGGTTTATGACTTCTTTAAACAACTTTACAGATTACTCTTGACTTAGTTTTCAGTAGGAATCAACTTATAGTAAGTAGATGTGTCGATACTTTGGATTTCATCCTTCCATTGAAATAATTACCATGCTAAAAGTTGAAAATTAGTTATTCGCAGTACCAATGTATCCAAGGTATAACTTCCAAAAAGCTAACTTCCTCCGACTTTATAGTGATCTGCTCCATATCAACTGGGATAAATTACTGCTTGAAAACAACATTAATGAGGCGTGCAAATATTTTTACAATAAGATTCAAGATACAGTCTGTTAATGTACCTAAAACAATTCCCAGATCCACTAAAAAATACCCTCCATGGTTTAACATCGAAATTATTCCCAACCTAAGAGTGAAACGTCGTTTGTTGCTAAAATTCAATCAGAAGATCCAATAATAGTGACGACTACATTGAATTTAGTAATCTGTGGGCCAACATTAAAAGATATAAGTTGAAGTCATTATAACTAGATCCTATCTTAATGCAAATAGGAAAACCACTAGCATATCTAAGCAAACCTCTTAATCAACCAGATGCCATTGTAAACGCGTTTGCTGATTCTTTTCAGTCAGGATACCCCTAATTTCGACTATATCAAATCAAACATAAATTGTTTGTCTTATGCTACACCTATTTTTGACTATATGCTACCACCACTTCCACTTAATCTGAAGTTTTAAGCAGTCTCAAACAATTAAAACCAAACCTTTTATCTGGCCCTGATGGTTTGCCTGTATTTTTGCTACGTGACTGTGCGTCAGTTCTTGCTAAGCCATTATGCTTTCTATTCAACCTCTCTCTAAAATCTGGTAAATTTCCGGTGATATAGAAAACCGGACAAGTGTGTCCCATTTTTAAAAAGGTTGTATGTGAGAACTATCGCCCATCACAATTATATCTAATTTTTCAAAGCTATTTGAAACTTTGCTTTACAACGTTGTTTTCCATAACGTGAAACCATCTATATGCAATGAACAACATGCCTTTTATCCTGGTAGATCTACAGTCTGAAATTTAATGTGGTTAATGCAATACACTACAACACACTTAGCTAATGGTGGCCAGGTTGTTATTGTTTGTTATACTTCTCTCACGAGTTAAACGGTTGAATTAAGTACAAAATTGTTGAAATTTCAGCAGCATATATTTTTGAATAGATGAGGCTTTTACTTGATGAAGATCCATACTGAACTATGAAATAAAACAATATAATTTGTTTGAAACTTCATTTATTTGAACTAATGTTCAATTTAAACTGGTTGACGCGTTTCACTAACACAGTAGCTTTCTCAAAACGAATGAAGGTATTTTAATATATACAGTGCATAAATACAGAATTCTATTTACTAATGTTAACAAAAGTATTGAAAGAAATTATCTGGAAATTCATTCACTACAAACATTCCTAAGTTATCTTCTAGGTAAAAAGGTTTAATAAAGGAGAGTGATTGATATCTATTTGGTCGTTAAGAAGTTGGGTTTTTTAAACTCGACAAATTCTTTTTTAATAATTTATGAAGCTTTGTTTTAGATTAGAATTATTTGGAAAATTATACAAGTTAATTTCTGTTTCTATACCTAGTTTGTTGAAGTTATTAAATGCACATGTGGGTTGAATATTATGTTTAAAACCTTTTTGCAATAATTGAACTTCTTTATCTGAAAAAATTGTATTTGAAAAATTGACGAATCTGTTAAAAAATTTATGTTCTGAGAATTTGGTTTGTGGGTTTTTTGATAATGGTTTGTTGGTTAATAATGACTTTAACTTACGTTTTTGTCTTTGGTACTTTTTGTGAATTATTACTTTAATTTTATCTCTTATGTCCCTATCTAAAATGTCCAACTCTATGGGGTGTAGTATATGTGATATTCTTTTCTTCTTTTAACCATTTTTATTTGCTATAGATACTTGCAGCTTTCAATAGTATGATACACAGACTCTTAACAGTCCCATTAAATACTAATAATTAAAGTGTGGAATATATGCACGTCAATTCTGTTAAAATATGCGCATATACTCGTATATGGAGTTTTTCTTTGAAATATGCAACAATATGCATTTATTTGTCAAAGTATGCAATTATATGCCTTGAATATAACATGGAAAAATGGAAATAAGATACGCCGACTCTTACAAAAATTATTTATTTTAAGTAAAATTAAAAGAAAAATATAATAGGTAAAATTTTTAACCTGAAATAGTATAAAATGCATTTATAACGATATATTTTTCAAAATTTTCCGATAAAAGTGTTTGCCTTATGTCTGTAAAAATATGTTTGTACAAAGAAAAAGTTCTTTCAACATCTACCGATGTGATCTGGCAATATTTTAATTTGGGTAGTAAGTTATAAGGCCAAGGTATTACTTCGTTGGATGGTTTAGTATCAAAAATATTTTTGACTTCCATTAAATACTTGAAGCCTTCATTCTTTCCCACAATAACTTCGAGTTTACTTCTTACTTGATTTCCTACATCACCGGGAACTTTTTTGCATTTGTCGGAAAAAGTTTCAACAATATTAATTGATTCTCTTAAACTTATATTCCTACTTTCTAACGAAGTTATTATATCTGGTATAAAACTAAAATTAACCTTAATAAAAACAAGTTCCTTAGCTAAATTTACATTTTTGAATACTGCTTGACTTTGCACTACACACAGTGAAATCTAAAACTATGTCTTTAATGGCTTCAAAATGGTCTGCGTAGAATATCGCGGCCTTAATCCATGTTCCCCATCGAGTAATTACGGGCTCTGGAGGTAAACTAACTCCTGGCAATTTCTCTCTATAGATCTGCACTCTTAGAGGTGCTTTCAAAAACACTTTACATTTGAAATTAATTTGTTCACCAAGGGATATGCTGTTCTAATAGTTTCTGCAACTCAGTTTATCCCGTGTAAAAGGCAAGTGACATGTACCATATTGGGATCAAATATTTTTAAGTTTTGGCCTACTTTAACCATATACGGCGCTGCGTCAGACAAAAACACTAAAAACTTCTCTACTGGAACTGGATTTGATAAAAAAAAATTTGCTGCTGCATAAATCGAGTTACAGTCACATTATTTGTTTTGTCTAACTGTTTAGAAGATATTAAATATGGCTTCCCTGGCTCATTTTCTTGAAACCCTCCAATCATAAGATGTGCGATATATCGACCACATGAGTCTGTGCTTTCATCAACAATAATATAAAAATGTTCATCGCCCAGTGAAACTTCAATTTCTCCCATCACGGTTTCGTATACTGTTTGCACATACTTCTTTCTAAGTGTGGATTCGTCAGGGATGTTTTGATTACAATATTTTTGCAAAAAACCTCTGAATTGTGTATTTTGCAGTTTCTTCAAAGGTATATTTGCTGCGACTAAAGCTTTGCCTTGATGAAACACCTTCTTTTCACTCTTTGGTTTGACATTTTGAAATACGGTTTGCACACACTGCTGAACAGGCACAGATTTATTTTTCTGCAACTTAGCTTTATGCATAGCTGTTTTCAAGTGTTGATCAATTTGGAACTTGTTTTCACAAACAATGATTCTGGCACAAACTTTGCAAAACACTTTATCCCCACTAAACTCCAACTCAGGAAAATTTTTAATCCACGAAGCGGCTTTCGGCATTTTAGGCGTTTGAAATAAATATTTTCGAAATCACTCTTTTCACACTGGAATCTATTGACTAACTAAACTATACAATATAAATACAAAAGAAGAGACCACATTTTATCTCCAATTAGGAAGTTTCTGTTCGGTGGAACAGAGGTTTCTGTTCGGTGACAATACTTACTACCACCGAACACGACTTCGGTTCGGTGAATTAGGCAATCTGATTACTTGGAAATTCCTAAACATCGAATAAATGCCGGCAATAAACAATATAATAATAAAATGGGTCCATAAACCATATAATAATAAAACCTACCCACCTTTTAAATTATTTCAATTATGTGCAAGGGTCGCACTTAATCTTTTGATAAAACGAAAAACATAGAAATATGTACACAAATTTTATTTTTGCCGAAATATGCATTTTTTTATGAAATTTGTAAAAATATGCAAATATATGCACTTTGCATATATTCCGCCCTCTACTAATAATTATAACAAAGAATTAAATACATAAAACAAATAGCAGTTAATAATAATTACGATCCAAATTTAATTGACAATATCATAAATAAAAATATAAAAAAAACCGACTTTAGAACAGGTATTCCTTTCTGATAAAAATAATAATAAACTATTTAAAAGCTTAACATACTTTGGAACACCATCCTTAAAAATTAAATCATTTTTAGAAATTTTAGACATGAATATTTGCTTTAAGACTGATTACAATTTATCCAAACTCATTAAAAATAACAAATCTTCAAAATTAAACAAATCAGGAGTTTATAAATTGAAATGTGGCAATGACAACTGTATTAAAATTTATATTGGTAGAACTTTTAGAAATTTTAAAACTAAAATTTCGGAACACAAACGTAGCTATGACAACAAAAAATTAGATCCTAACTGTTCAAATCATTTATTAGAAAACCAACATATTTTCGACCCAAATTTTGAAATTTTACATGTAATAGGTAAATCCTTTAGTTTAAATGTATTAGAGGCTCTTGACATAAACAAAAATAAATATACAGGTAACCTTCTTAACGACCAAATATATAGATATATATATATATATATATATATATATATATATATATATATATATATCAATCACTCTCCTTTGATAAACCTTTTTACCTAGAAGATAGCTTAGGAATATTTCTAGTGAATGAATTTCCAGGTAATTTCTTTCAACACCTTTGTTAACATTAGTAAATAGAATTCTGTATTTATGCACTGTATATATTAAAACATTTTTAAATTATATCTTCATCCGTTTTGAGAAAGCTACTGTGTTAGTGAAACGCGTCAACCAGTTTAAATTGAACATTAGTTCAAATAAATGAAGTTTTAAAGAAATGATATTGTTTTATTTCATAGCATATATTTTTAGTTGTCAACTCTGACATTGCAGCTGTCAAAATTTTTATTTTACAAGGTTACCGGTTAACAAATTATGATACGGAACACAGGTTGATGTCATTTATACAGATTTTTCAAGGCCTTTGATGGTTTTGATCATGGTATTCTTCTCGGGAAGCTGTCCAACGTTAGCTTAACTAATTTTTTTACCTGACGGAAGCAAAATTAACTGTTTCTTACCATGGTTTTCATTAACGCGTCTTCTGCAGTGCCCCCAGTTCTTTATGCATATGATTTAAAACTATATCTATCCATATTCAATATTAGTGATTGCTACATACTTCAATCTGATATAGATACAATTTTTGAGTGGTGCAAAAAAATACACTACCTCTTAACATTTCCAAATGTAATACCTTATTTTTTATTAGAAAATTTACCCTATTCATTTTAATCATCACGTTTCTAATAATGTGTTTAAAATGTGTGCAACATTCAAAGATCTTGGTGTTAAATTTGACAGTGAGTTAAATTTTGTTGAGCATATTAACATTATCCTTAGTGAGGCCTTTAGAAACCTTAGTTTTGTTCTCAGAAATTCTAGGCAATTTACTGAAGTTAAGACTGTATTTTTACATTTTAATGCACTTGTTCTTCCAAAACTGGAGTATGCCCTCTTATATGGGATCCTTGCTATCAAACTCATATCAACAAATTAAATAACGTTCACAGAAAGTATGTTAAGTATATGTGGTTCATATCTAATAGCATTTATCCACCTCAATGAATACATCAAAACACGTTGCTGCAACACTTTAACTTAAATGATTTAGCGACTAGAATGCGTTCTTTCTTGATATTTCTTCACAAAATTGGGACAAGTAAAATTTACTATCCAGAATTGCTAGGTCTATTACGAATTCATGCTCCTCGTGTTGTCACCCGGTTCCATTCTTTATTCTATTTTCCAGTTGCTAGAACTAATATACTTAAGTTTTCACCTTTTTGTAGAACGAACCAATATCACCGTCATATGCAGAATTCAGTAGATATTTTCTGCAGCACTATTTCTAACATAAAAAAGAAATTTTTTCTGTTTTGTAATTCTTATTTTGGAGCAATTCATGGTAGCACAAATTATTCTGATTGAGATGTTTTCATTGTGCTGCAAGAAAATTATCTACAACTATTATTTCAGGCTTACTGTTTTCAAATTCTAGTGTACATTATATTATTACCACTTATTTAAGTATGCTACTGTTTAAATAAAATGAATATTGTTTTACTAAATTAAATACCAACACAGATGTGGTCATTTTACAGCCACTGGCTTTGCCTTTTTGCCATTTGGTCCTTCCAATGATAGTGCGAACTCAACTTTGAAAACATTAAATATTCAATTAGCCATACCTAACAAACTTTTATTTTATGATTTCTCGTCATCACAATGAGTGCAGTTTTCTATTAATATATATCTTAACCATCTTGAATTTTTAACTTTTGGAGGCACTGTTCCCTCTATTTTAATACAGTGTATGACATCTTGAGAAGAGCCAAACTCATGTTGGCTAATGATGCTAATCAGAAACAAATATCGCTGCGCTAGAGCAATACTAGGACAACTTAAAAAAAGCTGTTTTGAGAAAATCGACTTTTTATGTTACAGTTGTAAATTACTCTTTTGTTTGTTTAATTTCTAAAAGTTGTCTTATCCATCTTGTTGACATTTAGATATAAAATCTTACTGTAAATATTATTTTTGTTTAAATATAACAACTTTTTCAAAAACATAAATTTTTGTAAGATGTCCCTCCATTGCACCCAGAAAAAAACCATTCTTAGAAGTTGTCTTTGTTTTTGCTTCAAGATGACCTAGTATTGCATTGCCTAATAATTTAATTTATACCTATTTTTGTAAAATATGTACTTGTATTGCTCTATGTATTTTATGAAATTATTGAACTTGTGTGTGTGTTTTAGTTATTGGCCTTAGTCGTGGACTAGCGCTATATTTTTTGTTAGTACTATATCTAATACAGTATAATATATTCATATATATATACATATATACATCTACATACATATTTTTTTTTATACATACATATGTTTTTTTTTAATAAACAACCATTTCTTATAATATAACTAAGTTAATCTATTATAGGGTGGGATACCATTTTTTTTCTCCTTTTTCTTCTTTTTTTTAGTTCTTCTTTTTTTCTTTTTTTTAGTTTTTTTCATTTCTTTTTTTTACATATATATTTTTTATTATTATTTTTATTATTATTTTTTTTATTTTCTTTTTCTTTTTCTTTTAGTTTTTTTTCATTTATATATTTTTATTATTATTTTTTTATTATTATTTTTTTTAAATTTCTTTTTATTTTCTCTTTTTTTTGATTTTTTCATATATCTATTTTCATTTTTTTCAAATGTTGGTAAACTACATAATATACATTGTCATTCCTTGTACTCAAAATACTGTCTAAATTGGTGGGTAGGTCTATCCCATTTTGTCGCAGTTGGTGTAGGAATTCTTCAATTTCTCGATGGAAGTTTGGGCAACCCAAAATTATGTGTTGCAATGTTCCAAGTTCCCCACATGAGCAATCTGGTGAATCCGCCAATCCTATTTTGTATAAATGTTCTGGATATCGTCCATGTCCGCATCTAATTCTATTTAATGTTTTTATAAACTGCCGATTGGGAATATTGTGAAACCAGGTGTTTCTAAATATTTTTGGTTGTATATTTCTAAAACGAAAACTTTTATGTTCATTTATAAACAATTCTCTCCATTCTTCCATTTGTTTCGCTTTCATTAAAGGACGTAAGTCCGTAAATGGTATTTTATTTTCACTTGATGTTTCTCCATCTGTTGTTGCTAGTTTGGCTAATTGATCTACTTTTTCATTGTTTTTTATTCCATGATGGCCTTTAATCCATACCAAACTGAAATTTTTCCCCTGTTCTTTTAGTGTTTTGGTGATTTCTAATATGCGAATAACGATTGGTGAAAGATTAGATGTCCATTTTAAATTTTTTATAGAATCTATAGAACTTTTGCTGTCAGTTAGAATTACGAAATTAGTTTTCTCATGATTATTTATGTATTTTAATGCTTCTAATATTGCTGTTAGCTCTGCTGAATAGATAGACATCTGGTTTGGGAGTTTTACTAATTTGGAAACATTATCTTTTGGATGGAAAAAAGCACATCCAGTGGCTTCTGTATTTTTTGACCCATCTGTGTATATGTAATCTGCATTTGGCCATTTGTTATGTAAGCTATTGTTGATATAAGTATTTATAGCAGTATTATTTGGCATATCTGTATGAAGGTAACATGTTGGCACATTAATTTCTAATAATGTGTAGTCCACATTGTAACAAGGAAGAACATCACTTTTATACATATTTTCTTCAAATTGCCTAAGGAACCGATAACTTGTTGTGAGGAGGGGTTGCTTTTTCTTTCTCCAATAGGGAACATTTAATAGTGAGGATAGTTCGTGCAACTGTTCATGTCTATTTTGCGCTATAAGTTTGGATACCATCACATCACTCAAGTATTTTCTTCGTAAGTGCAAAGGAGGCTCCGCAGCTTCAACTTCTAGAACATTTAATGGTGTACTCTTTAAGACTCCCAGGCATAAACGTAGACATTTGTTTTTAATTTTCCCAATTTATTCATTGTTGAGTTTCCGTATAGAACCGAACCATAGTCCAAGATAGAACGTATTAGAGCTCTATAAAAAATTAAAGCAATATTTGGATCTGCTCCCCATTTTGTATTGCAGAAGACTCTAATAATATTTATGCTATTTTCACATCTTCCTGTCAAACTATTAATATGGGTTTTCCATGACAGTTTTTGGTCTAAAGTTATGCCCAGATACTTAACCGATGTCTTATAAGGAATGTTCAAAGGCCCTAGTGAAATATTATTTTCTGGCTGATAACGTTTTCGGGTGAATGTGCAGAATATGGTTTTGTCTTGTGACATCCTGAATCCATGTGTATCTAACCATTTTTTTATTGCATCTCCAGCTTCTTTAAACCTTTGTATTGTTCGTTCTATTGTTTTCTCTTTGGCCAAGACACAAAAATCATCGGCATATTGTAGAACTCTAATGTTTGGTTCGAAGATATCTACAAAATCTAGAGTGTAAATGTTGAACAGTAATGGGCTTAATATGCTCCCTTGTGGAAGTCCCGTTGAGGATATTCTTACATGGCTCTTTTCACCATTTAATTGCACAGTTATTTCTCTGTTAATGTAAAGGTTTAATATTTTTTCAATTAGATTGTCGGGAATACCTATTGTTTTCATTTTGGTTACAAGGAATTTTAAATTCACTGTGTCATAAGCTCCCTTCAAATCCAAGAATAGGGCAGAAACTGAACTGTTACGGGAAAAGGCAGCTTGAATTTCGGATGTGACAAGAGCTGTGGCTTCTTGAGTAGATCGACCACGTCTGAAACCATATTGTTCTTTAGGAAATACTTTGTTCTTCTCAATCCAGTGCTCTAGTCTATTTTTCAAAATTCTTTCAAAGGTCTTCATGACGCATGAGCTCAATGAGATAGGTCGGTAGCTTTCAGGAGATTCTTTGGGTTTGCCAGGTTTAAGGATTGGGACTATTACATATCTTTTCCATTGTTCTGGTACTGCTACTTTATTTGAATATATATTGTTGAAGATGTTCAACAGACGATTTTTTGCATTAATTGGGAGTTCGTAGAGCATGGGATAGTGAATATTATCCATACCTGGTGAAGTATTGGAGTTTTTCTTTAATGCCCTGTCCAATTCAGGAAGTGTGAATATGTTATTCAAAAAATGATTATTTTCCATTTTTTGGTGTAATTCCATAGGCTCTTCATTTACCCAGTCGGGGGATGCATTTTTATGGAATTGTTCTGTCCATTCTCCCCATTCCGAAGGATTTGTGTTTGATTGTTTTCTGTTTTTATATTTATTTAGTTTTGACCAGACTACTTTAATGGGTGTGTTTTTATTTAAACTAGTACAGTAATCTCTCCAGCTTTGTCTTTTTGCGTGATTGGTAGTTAGTTTGACTAATGCATCTTGTTTTTGTAGATTTCTAAGATTTTCTATGTTGGGATTTTCTTTGTATTTTCGGAAGTACTCTTTACGCTCTGTAACAGCTTTCTGGCAATCTTCGTTCCACCAGGGCTTACATTTCTTTGGGTTATGCAGACCTGAATGGTTTAATTTTGGAATTGATATATTTGCTGCTTCGTTAATGTCTGAAATCAATTGATCGTAGCTATCTCTTTGCATATATTTTGATTTGTTGTCGATATAACTACTATAGGCAGACCAGTCTGCTCTTCTCACATTCCAAATTCTATTTGTTTTATTTTTAATTGTTTTTCCTTGTGCATTGCTTCTTAATAGGATTGGCAAATGGTTGGATCCCATGGGGTCTTGAACTACTGTCCATTCAAAAAGGTGACTTATGTTTTGGGAACAGAGGGTAATATCTATGGCACTTTTTCTTTGTTCGGGTCTAGTAACCAATGTAGCTTCTCCATTATTTAAAAAAATTAAGTTGGAAGAATTAATTGCCTCCAATAAGTTCCTCCCATCTGTATCTTCTGCTTCTGAGCCCCAAGCTGGATGATGTGCATTGAAATCTCCACCAATTAGACAAGGCTTTGGAATGGAATTAAAAAAATGTACAAATTCATTCTTACTTATTCTAGATACAGGTTTAATATACAGAGATACAATATATACATTTTCTATATGACCAAAACCCACACACACACACTTAGCTTGAATTTTCTCTGTGTAAGGAAGTGGGACATCCTTATAAGAAATATTTGAATTTATTAAAACTGCTACTCCCCCCTTGCCGTCATCTCTATCAACTCTTAGACAATTATACCCTGTAAAGTTGTAATAGATATTTTTTTTAAACCAAGTTTCAGATAATAAACCTATACTAATTTTTTTATCGTGTAAAAAATATTCTAGATTATTTTTATTTGCAACTGCAGATCTGCAGTTCCACTGTAGTATGTTGATATTTAACTCCCCGAATTTACCTCTAATTCACAACGTAGCCTATCCTTAACAATATTTATTAAATCTGATTTTTGAAATTGAAAATGATTGTTGTTTAAAGACCTTATAACATCTGTGATGATGTGTACTAGAGAATCTACAATGTCTTCATCAAATTCAGTTCTGATCCCTCCCATATTTTTTTTATATGAGCTCTGACTTAAAATTCCCCCACTTAAATCATGGTTTATGGGTTTAATTATTTCATTTCGTTCTGTTAATAAAGGATTGGGAGATGAAGGTCTAACCCGTTTAGCGGGAGTTTTATGGATAGTATATTTATTTTGTTTCGATGTAGATTGGGAGTTGTTAGTGAAGTTTTCTGGGTTGTAAGTAAGATTTGTTAATGCATTAAAAGAGTTAGCAAGGCTAACGATATTCTGAGAGTTATTTGTATTAACTACAGAATTAGTACCATTATTACTCTTAACCGCACTTGCGTATGTGTTTTTTGGGAACAACTTTATTGCGTCACTATAGCTTATATTTTTCTCAGACATAACTTCTTTTATTCTTTTTTGTCTATCATATTCAGGGCATTTGTCGTATTCGGTTACCAAATGATTACCTCCGCATTGTAAACAATCTTTCAAAGGGATTTGACAAGTATCGGATTTGTGTTCTTGGTGACATTTGCAGCATCTTGGTTTACTACGGCATTGTTTCCCCGGATGTCCGAAGCGGTAACAATTATAACATAATATAACCCTCTGCTTATAAGTCTCCACGTGAGTGATAACTTTATTTAACACAACATATTTGGGTAATGTTTGAGATCTAAAATTTACAATAACACTTTTGGTAGGGACATATTTTACGGAATCATTTTCAATTATTTTTCTTTTTAATCTCGTTACGCTAATCACTGAAAATTTGCAGTGGAAATCGTGAGGTTGAATTCTGCTTTTTAAATAGTTTTCATCATGTTCAATTTCTATATTTCTCAAAATACCCTGACGATATACCAAATATTTCGGAATATACACTTCCAACTGACTATTTTCAAAGACAGCTGGAGAATTTTCTATTAGATAATTAGCCCATTTTGCTTCTTTAAAATTCACCTTTACCCTATATCTACCTGCTAAATCTATAGTTTTGATTTTATTATCTAATTCCGGCCAATTTTTTAATATCAAGTCTCCAATTTTTATTGCATTTATTCTCGATTTCATATTTATATTTTCTATTATTACTTGATACGGACCTGTATCTGATAGCTCATCGTATTTAATTAGGATTCTTTCTTTTTGTGTCGGATTGTTTTTCGGTGATTCGTTTTTATCCTTATTGTCGTTAATTACGATGTTTTTTACCGGACTGGTTTCGTTTGTTTTATTATTATCATTTCCGACATTAATTTTATTTTGTTGTAACTGATTGAAAAACGCTTTCATAGTAATTTCACTTACCTGGCTATTATTTATTTGAATTTTATTTTTATCTACATTACCGGACTGAATCTCAGAACCTGAAGCGCCAACCAAATCACATTCCATAGCCGATTGATCCCGTTTTTCAAAACCTGTGAACCTGTTTTCACCCGGATCAGGTGGATCACCCTCCTGATGACCACTCATTACACCCTTATTTAGGTATTTATTTTTTTTAAAACTACTCAAATTTGGATTTTTTCGCACTTGACTTTATAAACACGTCTTACTCTGTCGATTATCAGAGCCGAACTGATTATTGAACTTAACAATGTTTAATAAAATTTCACTATTGTTTTGTGTTCGTCATTTTTAAAATCATAACTTGTCTTAGTATCAAATGAGTAACTATAGAAAAAAGATTATTTATTTTCATAATGCAAAACTATCAAAATACTAATTTAATCACTATCGTCACGCTGAACCTGATGTCCCTTTTTAAATGCAAGCTTAAAAGATCCTTTTTTTTCTTAAATGAAATTTTAGGCTTTTGAAATATATCTGTATTATAGGTATCTTTATAATATATCGTATTTTGATCATCTTTAGTGATACACAGTACTTTTATATTGCTCCACAGCACTTTTGTTTTTTATTATTGCGCATCGACCTCGAGGGGTCATTAGCGATATTTGGTGTATACATATATATAGTTATTTACATTTTGTATTTTATAAAGAATTAATAACATTTAGTAATTTAAGAAATGCTTTAGGTTACGTAAATTGTAGTTTGTTCCTAATACGTCGGATAATCCATTGTTGGAGAGTTGTGCCAGTTGTCGCTGTTGTGTTAGTTGAGGACATTCAACAAGTAGGTGCTTAATAGTTAGTTTTGAGTCACAATAATTACATTTAGGTTCGGGACCTTTGTCGAATGGATAACTATGAGTTAGCCGGGTATGACCTAAATATAGCCGTGTTAGTAGCACTTGATCGCGATGATTTTTTGGTAGGACTTTTTTACCTCGTTAAGTTAGGTTCCCGCTGTTTTCCATTTAGCTTCACAGACACTTTAGATTGAATTATAGATTTAATATCCGCACTTACTGAAAACTGCACTACTCGAGCATCTTCGTTGGTCGTGGCGTCTTTTGCTCTTTGATCAGCTTTCTTGTTGCCATCTATTCCTACGTGTGATGGGATTCACATAAAGATGATATCTTTATTGTTTTGTTGAGCTATTATGAGTTCTTCTTTAATTTTTAAAACAACGGGGTGATTTGTGAATATTTTTTGTATGGATTTTATTGAGCTGAGGGAGTCTGTGAGAATAAGATGGTTTTGAGTGTTTGAAGATGAATTCATCTTAGCTAAGGCTTCATATAGGACATATAATTCGGTTGAGAAGATGGAATATGTATCTGGAAATGTGAACTTATAAGTTGAGTTTGTAGTTACCACCGCGGCTCCGATGCCAGCTGCAGATTTCGAAGCATCGTTATAGATTTGGTGATAGTCTGTACAATCTTCTAGTATTGTTTTGAAGGTTGATCTGATATTGAAATAGGGAATCGAATATTTATCTAGAGAGCTAAGAGTGGTTATACATTTTGGTTTTTTGATTTGCCAAGGGGGAGTAGATGTAGTCAGTCGTGGGAAACATTTGGGAAAGGAGAAGCTTCGTTTTTCAAGGTACATTTTTATTCTAGCATAAAAGGGTTTGGGAGTATGAGGTTTAATTGTAAAAGTATTGGGAAGTTTTTGAGGAGAGCAGTTATGCCTTGTTGGGTTGAACAGATTGTATATCGTTTTAGCTGCATATGCATATGTCAGGCTCAAGTACATATGCCTATCTTATAAGGAAGGTTCATTAACTTCAGCGTATAAGCTTACAACTGGAGATGTACGAAAGGCTCCCGTTATTATCCGTAAAGCCGTATTTTGTATTGTATCTACCTTTTTTAGGGTTCGTTTGTTGGCTGACGAGTATACGACTGCTGCATAATCCAATTTCGATCTAATTAACGTCCTGTATAATGTTAGAAGAGTGTCTCGATCAGCGCCCCAGTTTTTATTGCATAGTGTTTTCAGAAGGTTAAGTCTATTTTGACACGTAGATATTAAGTTATTAATGTGTGTATTCTAATTGAGCGTTTCATCAAAGGTTGTACCCAAAAAGTTTAGTGACTTTTCGGCTTTTATGTTCTGTCCATATAAATGAATATCTGGGATGTTTACTGTTTTCTTTTTGGAGAATAACATAAAGCGGGCTTTGCTAGTAGAAAACGTGAAGCCTGTTTTCTCGGACCATTCCTCTAGATGAGATATGGATTCCTGTGTAAGAGATTTTAGATTGTTCACGCTCTTGCTTTTGCAATAGATAACTAAGTCATCCGTATACAAACGAGCTTTCATATGTGTTTTTAATGCCTGTATGATATCGTTCATTGCTATGATAAAAAGGGTGTGGCTAATTACGGATCCTTGTGGAATGCCATTTTTTTTTTTTTTTTTTAAATCTGACGTGGTTCCGTTTGCTAATATTCTAAAATTTCGTTCTTTTAAAAAGTTTTGGATAAAATGTAGACAGTTACATGTTATATTCCAGCTCAGAAGTTTTTTGATAATGTAATCATGCCAGGCAGTACCGAATGCTTTGTTGATATCGAAGAAGACAGCTAAACATTTTTGTTTTTGTGCAAATGCCTCATTGATGTTACTTTCCAGATCTATAATATTGTCGGTAGTTGATCTTTCTTGTCTGAAGCCACTTTGTTCAGGTATTATTAAATTACGTTGCTCTAATGTCCACAATACTCTTCTGTTGATGATTTTTTCTAGTAGCTTACAAATCACCGAAGTAAGAGAAATTGGTCGATATGATTGAGGATTTGATTTTTGGCTTCGGGGTTTTAGAATAGGTATTATTAGGGATTCTCGCCATGCTTTTGGAAAGGTGTGTTGCAACCAGATCACATTGTAGATATTTAGGAGATGTTCGTGGGCATTGGAAGGAAGATGTTTTAAAAAGGTAGATGGAATTTGGTCAGGACCCGGACAAGTATCTTTTAGGTTGGATAAGGCATCTTCATATTCTGACATGGTGAGCGGTACATTTATAGGATCGTCATTTTCTGTAGTCACTTCCAGGCGGTTTTGTTCTTCTAGTGTTTTGTGAGCTAAAAAAGTTTTCGTATAATTGCAATTGCTCGAACGGTTCTCGTACGTTACAGCAAGCGTATCTGCAATAGTTGAGTCAGTTGTCAATATAGTTCCTCCCATGTTGAGTATTTTTATATTATTACTTGAATGAATGCCATATATTTTGCATACCTTCTGCCAGACCTCTGTCATTGGTGTATCTGGGTTTAATGATGAGACAGTCCAAGATTTGCGCTTTGTACTTTTGATCATGTGCCTTGATTTTGCACGTAAGTTTAAAAATTGAAGGTCAATACATGAGAATTCTCCGGTCTGTATATTAAATCTTGTGGCTCTGCCGTCGTTGAGAACAGAAAGGTTAAAGTCGTCTAATATTTGTTCTACAAGGTGACCCTTTGTGTTTTGAGATGTTGAGCCCCAAAGAAAGTTGTGAGTATTGAAATCTCCTAGTATGATTCTAGGATGGGGATTTGTGGTATCAAATTGCCTAAGTCCTGCTCGTTTATTTGCGATCCTGGAGGAAGATATAGGTTGCAGATATGTAAGTCTTGTTTGTCATGGATCTTAATGGCAATTGCTTAGAGATTACTATTTAAGGGAATTTCCACGGCGTTGATATTATTTTTAGTGAGGATTGCTACTCTTCCACTAGCTTTTTGAGCAGTATCTCGATGTTTATAAAATTTTTGAAATTGATTTAATGTTTGGACATTGCTATGTTTTAGGTTGGCTTATTGCAAACAAATTATGTCAGATTTAAATTCGTTTATGATCTTTTGTAGTATTGGAAGTTTATCAATGAAACCATTTTGGTTCCATTGTAAAATAGACGAGAAAGAATTTAAAATGACATCGTAGAAAGAGTGGTAATGCCCAGTTTGCTTAATTCATTCACTAATATAGCGTGTGGTATTGTAGGACAAACGTTAGAAAGTACAAGCCTTTCTGAGGGGGTTACATATTTACGGGCCTGCACGATTTCATTGTTAATTTTGATCTTTCCTTCGTGATTTGTTAAGAACTTTTCTACTATGCTAGGACTAGTAAGATACATGCAAATTCTTTTGTTCAATAGTTTTGAAGTGAATAATATATTTTTGGGTTCAATAATTGTTCCTAGTGGTATAAGGTAATCTTGGAGTGTTTCTGTTTCTATAGCAGGAAACATTATTGCTTGCTCTTTCTTTGGGAAGCGTTGTTGAGAAGTTACATCTGAGTAAGTTTTTAAGGTGTTATTCTGAGAACCCCTGTAGTCAGAAGTCCCAGCAGATAGTGTTGACATATTCATATTTTTGTACGAATTTTCACTCATGAACCTGAATACGGACCTGTTCTTCGAGTTTCGTCGAACATATCGGTACTGATAAAAGTGTTTGACTCTATTTGTTCGAGATAGTTCCAAAAGAAACTTGCAGGTTAGGTGATTCAAATTGATGTTTACGTTTAGATATCGAAAAACGTACTTACGTATATGGTTAAGTACACTAATCTGTTGTATATTAAATGCAGTATATGTTTTAAAACACGATAGACCACTGTTTAAATATTAATTTGTTAAGAGCTGACAATTTATCTGTATTAGTGATAGATGCCAGGACCGAACTCCACAGCACTTTTTGACCGCATGTATTTTTTAAAAAACTCCCAAATATTGCTAAAAGTTATCCAATCTAATATATCCTTTACGTTATTTACCCGGTAAGGCTGTCCTGTTTTTTTAGCCAGCTTAATAACCATTTCCACTTGCTGTGGAGTGTACAATGGCCCGCTTAACACAGCAGGAATGCATAGAGTCTCCCTCGTTTTGAGAGTGACCCGTTATAAGAAACTTGTGCGTTATTGAGTTCACGTCATGGTTTTTTACAACATAATGATACATAATTGTCATAAATCTGTTTTTATTTTGACTCCCACAGTTGTCAGAATAAAATATCACATTTTTTGCATTACAGTTGTTAATGAGATGATTATAAACACAAGTAGAAATTTCATTACTACCTCAAAATTAAAAGATGTATTAAAAATGTGAGAATACATAGATTTTTTTACCATCTCTTTACCTTCACTCAGGCTAGCTTCACTGTAAAGTATATACATCTCTGCAACTGTAAGCCCCCCATCAATATATTCCCTTTGATTATCCTTGCGACAATAGTGTGATTCAATTCTCGCAAATGTATTAATGTGATCAATTACACCTTGTCGCAAAGATTCATCAATTTTTTTACGACTACTATGACACCCTCTAGCGTCTGATAACACAATGCCTACATTTTTTTAAATAGCAGTAGAAATAGTTGTATTGCTTATATCTAAAGTAATTTTGAAAAAGAGTTTACAAACTGTTATCTTTTTATTGTCAATTTTAAAGTAATAAGCATAATTAAGAGATCGCTTACTTTCAGGTTTTGCATGACGATACTTCCTGGGTTTGATGGGACTTGTACAAAAATTGAGAAAGTTCATTTGAACATGTCTATCGCCAGACTTATAATATTTTGAAAAAATATTTAATCTACATTCTTCACTGATTGTCTGGCTACATTTTAGTCTACATGCTCCTTTACAACCTTGCTGCAACTGGTTCTTCCTCTGAATATTTCCTCCCTCCGACAGATACTCTTCTGCCATGTTGACTCTCCTTTTTTTAATGTTTCGTCGCCATACTAACGGATTTCTAATGGTTTTTTTCATTTTTTTCGGCAACTCCTCATTCTTACTACTTGAACTTGTACCAGATTTATCCCTTTCAGGCGAATGAGTATTATCGGCATCACTCGTCGGAAATATTATCAACCTCTGGTAGAGTTTCGTTATTCTCCTGTTGCGAAACATCTTCATTCTGAAATAAAGGATCAATTTACAAAAAATTTACAGAAAAGTACCACAAAAATTACCTTTCTAGTGTTCGTATCTCGTCACTGCTTTTCATTTCAGTAGAAGCACAAATTCTTGCTGCCTGTCGCAATATTTCCTTCGTTCTCGTGGATACAGATTTCATCTTGTTGGAAAAAATTGATCCGTACTTCACGACACTCGAAAGCAAACTAAATAAACTGACAGGAATCGACAAGATTTAACCTGCATTGTGGGTAATACAGAGACATATTCAATTAGTTTATAATTATTTTCAGTAGGTGTTGCATAATAATTTGGTGAAATATAAGAATAACTATGACGCACGGTGATTATTAAAATAAGTACTTTATTTTTAGTAAAATAGTAAGACATCTTTAACAGAGCAATACTAGGACAACTTAAAAAGCAGAGATATCTTAAAAAGAGTAATTTATTTCCTGGGAAAAAAGTCAGACAACTTAAAATATCTTACCATTGCACCAACAAAAAGGTTGTTTAATGAAAGTCATGTTAGATGAAAGAAAAATACATTTTAACATATCTTACTATTAACCTCAAAACTATTAAAAATGCCGCAGTTCAATAGTAAGATATAACTTGTACTGCATTTAAATTTTGGAATACAATATATCTGAAAATAGCAACAGAAAGAGTATTCATTTTAGATTATACCAGTTAAGAAAACTCAAAATCGAAATTTTTTAAGTTGTTCTAGCACAGCGATATGTTCTTATTGATGAAAATGCCGGGAAGGGAAGACAAGATTGTTTCATCTTACTATTTGTTTGTAATGTCTAATATGTCATGAATCTCTATTCTATAAATATATTGCATTGACTGAATCTCTTTAATTACTGTAATGACTCACGTCTTGTGACGTGTTTTTTTCTTCAGAAGCTTTACGGGCGTCACTATGACACCCATGGCTTCAGTATTTCCGAGATTTCCTCGGGCGTCAGATTTTTGTGGTGGTTTACTCCACCGAACTCTCGAAAATACAGCTTCAAGAGTTACCAGGGTAGCAACAGATAGAGGTTTAGTAATTCCAGGGGTATGTTGTTATTGACCTTGACGGGATACGTAGTGGGAAAACAGGCATTAATTGTTTACCACTATCAGAAAATGAAACTACTAGTTGCTAGTGAAAGGACTATTAGAATCTATCAATTTCTACACTATATAACTACGTTATTATTATAACCAAGAGCAGCCTAACACTAAGCAATAAATACTTTAGCTATTTTACAGGATAAGTGTAGACTAACGAGCATGATTTTACTAGTATGTCTAGATGCAGGTGAAAACAGTGAAAATTACAAGTGATAAGATGCCATATAGACAGAGAAAGCGTTATTATTGCACTATTAGAGCTTAACGAATCGTTTCTTAGTATTTATGTATATGTTAAACAAAACAGAAAGAAAAACAAACAATAAACTAATCTCAACTAACCTAGTATTATATTTATATTACTATTGTACTAAATCAAATGTTTAGATAAGAATTAAACAACAGAATCCGAAAACCTCTCCTTTGTGCTCCGGCCTAGGCAGCGAACACGCATGAGATTATTTCGTATCTTTTAATTCAAACATATCTTGGAAACCTCTCGAATTTCGCACCGGTCTAAGCAGCGTACATGTACGAGATTATTCCAAGTTGTTTCAGATCACATAACCTAGTTTTATACTAATATTACAACGGCCTATTGTACTAAATCAAGTATTTAGATAAGAATTAAACAACAGAATCTTAAAACCTCTCCTTTGTTCTCCGGCCTAGGGAGCGAACAAGCATGAGATTATTTCATATCTTTCAAATCAAACTTACCTTGGAAACCTCTCGAATTTTGCACCGGTCTAGGAAGCGTACATGTACGAGATTATTCCAAGTTGTTTCAGATCACATAACCTAGTTTTATACGAATATTACAACGGCCTATTGTACTAAATCAAATATTTAGATAAGAATTAAACAACAAAATCCGAAAATCTCCCCTTTATGCTCCGGCCTAGGCAGCGAACACTCATGAGATTATTTCGAATATTTTAAAACAAAGCCTTGGAAACCTCTCGAGTATTGCACCGGCCTAGGCTGCGTACGTGTATGAGATTATTCCAACTTATATCAGATCAGATAACCTAGCTTTATATTAATATTACAACAGCCTATTGTATTAAATCAAATATTTAGACAAAAATAAATGTTTAGTTCGGGATTGTACACAAATACGCAAAAATCTAATGTTAGAACAAAAGCGGATACATTTATAACGAAAATAATTATTTACCAAATAATTTTTATTTACCTCGTGCATGAAATCCAGTCTCACGAATCGGTCACAGAAGACGGTCAAGAAATGGTCGGAATTGTATGGTCAGAAAACGATCGGAATGGTCGGAATAATGAGCGGAATGGGACCTATGCAGCGCTGCATTGCATTTTTATTAATTTTTACGACCCCACTCACGAGATCCCCTACTTAAAATTTTGAGAAATGCGCATAAAGCAACGGACTGATTTAAGTGAACTCTGCAATTGAATATACCACTTTACCAGGTGTTTTAAAAGTAATACATCTATAACAAAATAAATATTCATAATAAAATCTTAACAACTAGATGATGCTAAAGAGGGGTGATTACCTTATTAAACTAAATAATAGTTATACTACAGGGTACTTGGAAAAAGTAACAATGTTACAATCTGTTTATTGTCAGCAATTTATTATTTGTTTCTTTGCCTGGCAGCATCCAAACTAGCGTGTCACATAAACGATGGCACTAAAAGACCTTAAATATTGGCGTTATACATTTGAACTAATCCATACTCACATTCTATTATTAGCACTGATATAATACTTGCACTCTTTAAAGCTAGTTGTAGATGTGTATTATCGGTAATATTTATAATATTCTCTTCAACAGAATATCTGTTGGTTAGTTGGTTTGAAACTGTATCCAATCTTAGATCTAGAGATGTAAATGTTAATAAAGATACTACAATAGCTGAAGAGAAAATCTATTTAAAATCAGCAACCCTCAAATACAAAGGTTTGATAATATGATTGAAAATAAATTTGAAAGTAACAATTAAAATTGTTAAAAATCAGAACTGAAAACAAAAAGAATTGAATACATTAAACAAAATATGTAATTTAATAACTGGTGGGATAGACCTTATGGAAATATATTTTTGTCATTTCGGCACTATTTGGACCTCCAAAAATTGAACATTAATAATTTTACTAATTATATTTTTGGTTAATATTCTTCTTTATTTTAGAACATTCTATCTCAAATCATATTACATATAGTGGAATAGATACTGAATCAGGCACCTTTGTGATAATCAGTGAATGGAATTTTCAAATAAAAAATAGAAATGATCTTCAACGACAACTTGGAAGTATTGAACAAGAAATAAACTACTTAATGAAATTAAATCATCCTAATTTATCTCAGTATTATGGTATAAAATATGAATTTACTGATGAAACTGCTACTGTGTATTTACTGAAAGAATTTGTGTTTGGTAAGTTTTATTTACTTTTTTCCTTTATGATGAAATCGGGTATTTAGAACACTGCAGTTATTTATTGGATTAAACGCTCTTATTAGTATTTTTAGACAATGAATACATTGTTAATAATAAGTGTAACTTGTTTTAAAGAAAATAATGTGCAATGTTGGAACCAAAAATGTATGTACCAGGTGTCTGATTAAGAGAGGTAACCCACGGTATCTCAGAAACTATTTATCGTACAGCTTAGAGAAAAAAATGTGTATTACAAACTCACATACGAGAAACTGCTGGAAATTATTTTCAAGTTTTTTACTCCACCGCTTCATTGAAAACCATTCAGCAACAGTCACGCTCATGCGCAGTACTAAAAAAGTGTTCCAACTAAAAATTGACGATTCATCGGACGGTTTTGATGGCGTTCTTTCTGATTTTGTGACCGTTTGCGAACGGTTTTGAAACGATCATTTCGGTACATGGTCGGGAGCTGAAACTGAATTGACTGACTTGCGCACTATTCTGTATTCTGTACATGTACATCCTATTATCGTTTAACATATTCGAAATTGTTATTGTTTTATAAACATTGCGCGAATTGGATTATTTTAATTTTCACGTCCAATCGTGTAGTACACTGGTTTACAACTCTAATGATATTCTTTAATCTAAATAACTATATACATTATTCACAAATACGATTGTAGCTATTGACACACATGTCACACATTTCTGTCACTTTTACCAGCAGTAACGATTTTGAGAGATAAAATTAAATTTCGATGTTTGAGGCTTGAAGTGAAAACAAGTGTCAGTGCGAAATTTAAAAAGCAAAGTAAGGAGGTAGGCTAAGTTACTAACTAATCCTTTGTTTAATTAAAACCTATCATTTTCCTATTTAATAAAGAGAAAACTGTTATATTCGATTGAATATTAGCATCTAAATTTAGGTTTCCTATTAAATACATAGAGTCAATTTTTTATTTATTTATTTTGTTATTTGGGAAAGTATTTTTAATACTCGATAAATCAAGAGAGTTAATATGGGTGATAGGGCAGGGGGGCCGGGCCCCCCTGTATCACCTATTGAAATATAAAATGATATTATTATGAATAATAACGATATGGAAATTAGTGATAGACTGTCTAATTTAAAAGAAGTAACCAAAGAAACTAGCAAAAAAAGTAACCAAATAATTATCAACAAATATAACCAGTTTGACAAGGCACCGTTTGAAATATATATTGAAGCCAATACAGACAACAATAAAAACATTGGTAATTATAATTACTTAGCTATTGCTCGTGAAATTCTTGATTTGAAAATTAATAACATTTCTAAAATCAATAAAAAAGGTAAAAATAGAATTAGCATTGAATTTCATTCATATACAGATGCAAATGAAGTATTGAACAATAAAAAAATTCAAAATAAGGGGTATGATATGTTTATTCCGAGTAAAAATGTTTCATGTAAGGGCATAGTAAAATATATAAATACATCTATTTCTGATGAAACGATAAATAATTATTCGAATACAACAAACAATAATATTAAAATTCTGGAAACAAAAAGATTTTTGAGAAAGAAATTCAATGTAAATGGTGGTCAAGGAAATCAGAAGGCTTTAAATACTGAAAAAATAAATGAGGAAGCCGAAAATATGGTTTTAGTCCCCACTGAAACTATCCGCTATACCTTTTCTGGAACAACATTACCTAAAAGTGTAATGATATGTGGGATAGAACATAGAGTGTTACCCTATATTATGCCGGTATTTCAATGTTTCAATTGTTTAAATTACGGACATATCAAAAAGCAATGCAAATCAAACAAAAGTAAATGTTATAGATGCGGTAAGGAGAAACATGAAGAAGAAACTATTTGCAACATTAAGTGCATTCACTGCGATAGTTCAGAGCATCTAAGCACTAGTCGAGATTGCCCGGAGAGGAAAAGACAAAATTTAATTAGGGAGGCAATGTCTTTGGACAACATATCGTTTTTCGAAGCAGGCGAAAGGTACCCCAAACATAATAGAAACAACAACCAGGGACCAATATTGAGGAACCAAGAAGAATTTGCGCCTTTACCAAGGAAAGAAAATGCCATCGAGAATGTTACCCCAATTAACTACAGAAGAACAGTACACGTGGAGACTTCCCCTCGGAAATATACGTATGTAAAAGCAGCTTCAGCGAAGAAAAGAAAAAGTGACAGCGTAGGTTATGATGAAAAGGGACATAAAGATTTACTTATTAACCAAAATGGACAAGTAAGGTGTTCTCCAGCCTCCACGTCAAGCACATACTATGTGCCACCATCAGTAGTTGACAGTGATAGTGACGAAGGACCATACGAACCCGCTAAAAGATCTGAGAAGAGCGACGCTCATACACTACAAGATATTATGAATATGGCTAATAAACTTAATCATTATGACAAAGAATACGTACTACAATTCATGGCAAGGCTCTACAGTAAACCAGGAGACAAAACTTTCTACAATGAATCACATGCATGAAGACCAAAATAATATGAACAACTTAAACAATCATTATGCACTAAAAATTATTCAATGGAACATTCACAGTTTAAAAGCGCGATACGATCAGCTAAATTTCATCATACATGACGAAAACCCAGATATTATCTTATTAAATGAAACTTGGATTAATGAAACATATTATTTCAAAATTAAAAATTATGTTATATATAGACAAGACAGAATAGACGGGTATGGGGGTATTTGCACAATAGTCAAAGATGAAATTGTTCATCAATTAACAGACAATAGGATAATTGATCCGTCAAATTTACAGGTTTTAACGATTTACCTAGATAATTTAAATATATATATTGTAAATATTTACAACCCGGCAGGACAGACCTTAGGAGAAGATAAATGGAATGATCTTCTAAAAAATACGCCTAAACCTTTCATCATCATGGGTGATCTTAATGCCCACGATCCGATGTGGGGATGCACTGATAAGAACACTAACGGAAGAATTGTCAAACAATCATTAGAAAAAGAAGAACTGGTGATATTAAATGATGGAACTCCAACAAGATTAGGAGAATGGAACAAGAGGTCTTCAGCAATCGACTTAGCCATAGCTTCTAGTAAAATTGCGAGTAAATGTAGCTGGAAAACGTATGATGATACTGGAGGGAGTGATCACTTTCCAACAATATGTACAATCAACGAATACGTTCAAAGACCGCTCAAGGAAAAGAAACTGTAAGAGAGCAAACTGGGAACAATACTCAACACTAATAGAAACCTATTACTACGAAACTGAGGAAGGCCTGATGGAATATGAAGACTTTAACAAGATAATTAATAATGCAGCTAATATTAGCATACCGACTCGTAAATCAGGAGGGAATGAAAAGAAATCTGCTGCTTGGTGGGATGAGGAATGTTTTAAGTTAATTCAAGAAAGAAGAAAAGCTATAGAGATTTTTAAAAACTTGCCTAATCTTGAAAATTATATCGAATATAAACGAATCAAGGCAATGGTTAAAATTAAACTCAAGTTAAAGAAAAAAATGTCATTTAGAAAATTCTGTACAACACTGAATAGAGAAACACCAATTAAGAAAATATGGAACACGATTAAAGGATTTAAGAATTACATGTCTAGTAATAATAATAACTTCCCGAAAAAAGAAATTGCACAACAGATCCTGGACTCTCTAACAATATGTAATATAGATCCTGAGTTTACAATTGATTGTCCAAATGAAGAAGTGGCACCTATTACACATGAAGAATATTATAATGTCATATCCAATAAAAAGGATAAAGCAACTGGAAAGGATAACATAACCTACTCTATGATCAGAAATCTACCTACCATAGGCCAACATAATTTAATCAAAATATTCAATAATATTTTAATCAACAACAAAATACCTAATGAATGGAAAGAAACGATTATATTACCATTCCTTAAGCCAGGAAAAAATTCTAACTATTTCAAAAATTTTAGACCTATTGCCTTAACATCCTGCGTTGGCAAAGTATTAGAAAATATAATTAAAATCAGAATCGAATGGCTTATGGAGAATAGGAAATATTTCCCAAAATCCCAATTTGGATTCCGCAAAGGTAAAGGAAGTAGAGATGCAATCGCAATGCTAACATGCGCTGTATTAAATGCATTTAGCTCCAAGAAACTATTATTGGCAGTGTTCCTAGATCTTCAAGCAGCTTATGACAATGTTAACCTATATGTATTATACCACAAAATGATAGAACTAAATATTCCAACTAAATACGTGAACCTCGTTTTCAACTTACTGAGTAATAGACACATATACGTAAAAGATATACATGGTACATTAATAGGCCCTAAAGACAACACTCAAGGATTAGCTCAAGGATCACCATTGAGTCCATTACTATTTAACATCTATACCACATCCTTACATCAGGTAGTAGAAGAGGATATGAAGATAATCCAATACGCTGATGACTTCATTATAATGATTGAAGGTGATGATGCAAACCACATGATTAGGAAAATGAATCGAAATCTCAACAAAATTTACGAATGGACCAAATTGCAGAATTTTAATATATCAACTGATAAGTCAACAGCAATCTTATTTAAACCAAAAAGAAAAAACAATGGAACTTTGACGAACATTAAAGTGAATAATAAGAACATAGAAATAAAATCTCAAGTAAAATATATGGGAGTGATATTTAATCAACATCTGAATTGGGCTTCGCAGGTACAAGATATAGAAAATAAGACGCAAAAGGGGCTGAACATAATGAAAGCAGTTAGTGGTACCTACTGGGGTGCCGACCCAGCCACTCTTCTTTTGGTATATAAAGGGATAATTAGATCACACCTAGACTATGCAGCGTTTATTTATAAACCCAGTAATAAACTAATTTTGAAAAAATTAGATCAAATACAATACAAGAGCTTAAGAATCGTCTTAGGTGCAATGCAATCCACACCCACAAATTGCCTTTTGGCTGAAGCTGGTGAAATATCTTTGGATTATCGAAGATTCATATTAAGTACTAAATTCTTCTTAAAAATTATTGAAGATATAAACAATCCCTTAAATGACTACATTAACACACTTTGGCATTTCTGCAGTAGAAAACAAGGATTTTGGAAAAATAAAGATTGGACCTACCTAATAGAAGCAAAGAAAAGATTGGCAGAGCAAGATCCTAATCTATATAAATTCCATATTAAACCCTGTTACCAAACAGAAATATTATACCAGGTAGCGTCGGTAAAATATGTGTTTGCTAAAATTAATAAAGGCGATAGGTATGGCCCCAAGGAATTCCTTAACGAATTTTCACCAAGCTTTAATGAATATTGTTGGGTTTATACAGACGGATCAATGGAACCAATCAGTCACAGAGTGGGGTGTGGTATTTACATCCCATCCATCAATTACAGATACTCTACAAGATTGAATGATTATATGCAGATCTGCACTGCGGAAGTAATTGGAATCCAAATAGCAGTAGAAATTTGTAAAAAAAAAGGACTAACGAAATGTGTTATTTTTTCGGACTCGCAAAGTGCGATTGAACAAATTGCTAATGAGAAATTTGGAAAATCTGGTAAGCATGCCCTAAATACCAAGGAAATGATTCTGGATGCAATAAAAGACAACTACGATATAGTGTTAGCATGGATTCCTGGACACAAGGGTATAGAAGGAAATGAAATGGCAGATAAACTAGCGGAAATTGGAAGAAATCTTAGAATACCTGCAGAAAAATTCAAAAATGAAGCTGTAGACCTTCTTCCCCTTTTTAAAAATAAAATAATCAAGGAATTTGAAAACTACTGGAGCTCCTTGTTTGAAAATAAGGGGAGATGGTATCAACTTTTTCAGAAAGTATTTCCTAATTCACCATTTTTTGCAAAAATACCTCACATTGATAAAAGACATGCTACCATAATTACCAGACTAAGAACGGGACATTGTTTAAGCCTTGACCACCTATACAAAATTGGGATAAAGGAAAGTAATATATGCATATGCGGACAACTAAGTGACTTGCATCACACCTTCTTTGGCTGTCCGATAAATCGAGTACCAAATTTTGATTTGTACGTAGAACTCATTAAACTAAAAATACCGACACCTATATCATTGCCCTCTATATTATACGAATTTAGTTATAAAAGTATAGAGCTCCTCATGAAATTTATTAAAGTTTTTAAAATTGAAATTTAATCGAATATGACATAACCAATCCTTCTTTCTATTACCTGGGTGCTATTACTATCAAATCCGAGGCAACTTTTCGGGAATGTGAAATGCTTGGCTGTTGCCCCTAAGCGAGAAAAGTTTTTTAACCTCTGTTGTTCTGTCTCTTTTTAACATGTCTAGCCTAGTGGTTACGAAAGGAAAGCAAAGTAAAGACCTCCTGTAGAAACAAGATACAGCTTTGTAACGTAAAATACAAAGCGAAAACCTGTTCTGGCCAAGTACTGTCAAGGTGGAGGCCAAAAATCTAAGAGAAGAAGAAGAAGAAGAGATAAAATGAATTGCGTTCTTTTAGGCGTTCGGAGAATCTGATCGGGTCGGAGAAGAGCATACACGGGAAGGGAAAGAGTACATTATGAAATAGATTCGTTGGAAAGAGTACGACGTCATTAAAAGTTCGGGATTGAAAATGAATGAATATTCATTTTCTCAGGGAGAAAACTGGGTTTTCGAACATACTGCCTTGCGAGCGAGAATGGGAGAGAGTTTATAGAGTTCTGGTATTAATATTAGAGTGGTGTAAGGGTGCTGATGGTATGGGGTTGAGATTAGGATTGTATGTGAGTAGATTATTTTTGTAATGAGGTGTTGTTTACTCTGAATCACTTGGGAGATATATCAGTTTAGTAATGGGTCTAGTATATTGTCCATCACTAGTCAAAACTGTGGCGCAACGAACCCTGCCGTCTCTACCCAAGGGTGCTTCTATCACCCTAGCCAAGGGCCATTTGAGAGAAGGAAGATTCATATCCTTTACCAGAACCATGTCGTTTACCTGAATGTTGGGACGGGGAATCATCCATTTTGGGCGATTTTGAAATCGATTCATGTAGTCTAGTGTCCAGCATTTCCAAAAAACTTGTTGAATTTGATAACGTTTGTTCCAGAATGAGTCTATTTGTGGGCTGAGAAGAAATGTCTTTCAGTATAAGCGGTAAGAGCAGATCCGATATGAAAATGACCCGGGGTCAAGGGTTGTAAATCCTTGGGGTCAGTTGACAAGGGGAACTGGGGCCTGGAGTTGAGTATTGCATCGATTTGAGTTAGAATTGTGTAAAATTGCTCATATGTGAATTGAGAATTGCTTACGATCCGATGGAGATGATGTTTAGCACTTTTTATGCCTACTTCCCATATGCCTCCCCAGTGTGGAGATTGTGAGGGTATAAATTTCCTTTAATTTCATTGGTAGACAAATAACTTTCAATCGCGGTGTTTGTGCTTTCGGATTTAAGGAAGGTATACAAGTCTTTCAACCGATGTGCTGCTCCAACAAAATTAGTGCCGTTATCGCAGCAAATAACGGTAGGATTTCCTCTACGACCTATAAACCGTTTGAGCGAGACTAAGAATGAATCAGTAGAGAGGTCTGAAACTAATTCGATGTGTATAGCTTTGGTTACCATACATACAAACAGGGCTAAATAAGTTTTATACAGAGGAGCCTTACGCAGAGGGGATGATTTAACTAAAGAATAACCTCCGAAATCTATTCCGACTTTTTGAAAAGGCCGGGAAATTGTGGTGGGATCTTTAGGCACGTCCGACATAACTTGTTGGGCTGCTTGTGAACTAAATCGGTGACAAATGAGACATCTATGGATAATTCGTTTGGTTTCGCGTAAACCGTCTAAAGGCCAATATCGTAAGCGTATGTTAGAGAGAACCTTTTGTGCTCCACTGTGACCTAGCCAGTTGTGTTTAAATTTAAGAAGAAGAGATACCACATGATTCTTGGATGGCAAAATAATAGGATGTTTTTGAGCGAACGGAATGGTTGCGTGAGTCAATCGATCACCTACACGTAGAAACCCATCGGAATCTACAAACGGGTAAAGCAAAAGAATTTGTTTGTTTTTAATTGGTCTGGAAAGACAGATTGCTTTCATTTCTGATTCGAAATGTTGATTTTGGATAGTTTTAAGAATAAAATTGAGAGATTTTTCAAGCTCATTGACTTGAAGAGGGCCTGATATTTTTGCATGTGTAGCCTTTGAGTTGTGAACAAATCTAAAGATGTATGCCACTGTTCTTTTTAACCTTTGAAATGAAGAGAACTTGGAAAAAATGTTTTGCCAGAAATTTTCGGCTATATACGAAGAAGTTAATGCAGTTTTTTTTCTGATCTGGAGGATTAGGGACGGGAGATAAGATATCGAGTGAATTAAAATCGATGTTTGGTCTTAAAAGTTCTTAAATAAATATTGTCTATTAAAATTTCACAGCGGTTATTAAGTTCGATTAAGTAACTACCGTTTACAGGAATGTTCGTAATGTCTTTGTTACAATTTTGTCTGGCTATAACACTATACGGGGTGATCACAATTCAATGGTCAGTTTCCAATTTCTGCACTTTAACTTCACTAATGGTAGATGGAATTTCTCGACAACTGTTTGTAGATTGGGAATATTTTAGAAGTTATACTTCGCAAGGAGCTTTCTGTGAGATTACTCTTGTTTGTATCTCTCGGCAGATGAATTCTTCTTGATTAATTTCTTCACACTTCGAATTTGTAGATGCATAGCTCAGGTCATTTAAAAGGAGAAATTTGGTTTGGGGTATTATAAGTTTAAAATTTTGGTTTGAAGGTGTAGGTATGGGATATAGATGATAGTAGTTATATTCACTAAGTTCTACAATCGGTACTTCTAATATGAAAATAACACTATTATATTTACTGTAACTTTTAACTTTGATAATTTTCTCAAATAATAGAATATTGTTTAAAGATGTTTCGAAAGGAAATCTGTTATTTTTGTTAATATTTTTCTTAACTGTGTTTATCTCTGAAAGTATTTCGCTTGGGTTTTCTATAGAATTGTGAAAGGTATTTATTTTTGCGAAGCTTATAGCTACTTCTATTTTATCGAGCATGTCATATATTATTTGAAAGCTAATAGAGAATTAAGAAACGATCTGTTCTATTGAGAAGAAATGGAAAGTTTCTATATTTTCAATTTGTATATTTCGTAATTCTTTTTGTAAATCGTTAATACGTGAGCCTAATATTTCTTGGTTGTGGGATAATATTCTAGAATTTTTTTCAAATATTTTCGTTGATGATTCGAGTAATGTTACTTGGTGTTCTAACAATGTTTTTATTTTATTTTGATTATCAGATAAGGCTTTAATAGTTTCGTCATATCGTATTGCATCGTCTTGGTCTAAATTACCTGTCAAAATTTTTATTGCTGAGCCAAGTCCGTCGAAAAGTGATCGTTTTACCTGCTTTCTCCATAGTGGATTTATTTGATTGATTTGTGAAGATATTTTATTTTCTAATACTTGAATTATATGATAGGAATTATCGAAGTGTTCTGTAAAATTAAATATGCTGGGGTGTTTTGAAAGAGAGTCGTGTAGATTGTCATATTGGTCTTTTAAAGTTAAAAAGTGATCTGTCAAGTTTGTAATATTGTAAATGTGTATGAAGGTCCAAAAATCTGTTTGTACATATGCTGTTCCTAGTCGTAAGGGTAGGAGGCCAGGATTATCGTTTAGGTTATAGAATTTAGGGGTATTTAATCTTCCTTCGGTGGTCCAACAGAGGAACCTGTAATGGGAGGTTTTTTTAGTTCATTAATGTGAATAATTTCTTGATGTGCTTGAAGTTTTTTATGTTTGAGTAAATTTCCAGAAATTTCAACACGATTCCTGTCAAGTATTTGAGTAATTTCGAAAGGGCCTAGAAAACGTTTATCTTTTTTATTTCGTTTCTTGGGGTTGTGCTTGTATACAATTTGACCGATTTTAAATTCATTATTCGAGTCACCTTTTGTATTACGTTTCTCTATAATTTTCTCTTTGTTTTGTTTCAATTTTTCGTGTACATCTCTATAAACATGTTGTAATTTTGATTGATGATTGTTCACATAATCGTTATAGAAAGTATGAAAATTTCGTTAGAATTTCTAGAATCTGTGTGACCAAAAGTAAGTTCAAAAGGGATAAAACTTGTAGAACTATGTATAGAATTATTGTAACCTATTATTGCGTAATCCATTAAATCATCTTCGTCGGGATAGAGTTCTCGTAATAATCTTAGATGTTCAATTAAGGTTGAATGTACTCTTTTGGCTATAGAATTGGATTCATGATGACCAGCTGTGGTAAAGTGTATTTTAATTTTGTGTAACGCTAAAAGTTCTTTAATAGTTTCGTTATTAAATTCTGTACCTTTATCTAAAACGATTAATTGTGGTACTCCGAAAGATGTGAAATACAGTATCCGCCAAAATAAACAGTACCGAAAATAAAAATAAAAATTAATTTTTAATTTCTGTAATGTAAGTGTTCAAAATGTTCACCATATCGACGCAAACAAGCTTCATATCGATTTTGTAAGTCAATAAACATATTTATAAAAAGTGGTTGATGTAACTGCCGAAAAATATTTTGTATTCTTTCCCGTAGTTCGGCAATATTCGCCGGCGGATTTTCCGAGTGAAATATTTTGTCCTTCATTATGCCCCAAATGTATGCGTCAGGTGGCGTCAGATCAGGTGAATGAGAAGGATATTCGAAGTCTGTTCCCCGAGAAATTATTCTATTATCGAAATGCTGACGGAGTAAGTCTAAGGTGCGCACAGCTGTATGGCTCGTTGCACCATCTTGTTGGAACCATTGTGTGCGAAACTGTAGATTTCGTGCACGGCAAAAGTTATTTAGATCTCTCACAAAAGGTATAATAATTTTCTCTCTATAACGCTCTTGGTTGACAGTAAGTGGATTCTGATTATCATCTTCAACGAAATAAGGACCAATCATTCCATGATCAGATACCGCGCACCAAACGGTAACTCGAAGACTGTGGAGTGGCTTCTCTCCAATGACATCAGGACGTTCAAATCTAAGGAATCTGGTTGTTTGTCGATTAATATAGCCTCTAAGATGAACGTGACTCTCGTCTGAAAACCATATGTTTTTCAAAAATTCGGGATCTTCGTAAATTAAACTAAACATGCGACCACAGTAAATTTCTCTTGCACGTTTATCCGCAGCATTTAGTCGTTGTCCAACTTGAATACGGTATGGATAACCACCAATTGATTTGAACATGCGACGTAAAGACGTTTCACTAATGTTGAGTTTACATGCAGTTCTTACAAGACTTCTTTGAGGTGATTGCATAACTTGGTTAAAAACACGTCCTTCATTCTCTTTAGTGCATACTGTTTTTCGACGACCTGAAGAACCTTTACGTTGACACAATACACTACCAGTGCGACGAAATTTTTCAACAACAGCTAACATCACACTTTTACTAGGAGCTGCTTTATTAAATTTTTGTTGATATTTTATTGACACCTATTCGAAGCTTGGACCATCATTACGACCTTTTCCGTATGAACGAAAATAATGCTCTACCAAAAAAACTTTTTTTTCTGTTGTTAGAACCATTTTTAAGTCAAATTTAGCTGCAGCGTACTATTAATATATCAACTAATGACAATTAAGTCAAATATGACAAATCCATATTACATAAACAACTCCACAGCACTCTCTGTTTCGGTACTGTTTATTTTGGCGGATACCGTATTTTATTAAAGCTTTACTTATAATAACAGCTGTTTTAGAAGGAATGTGCACTGCTTGTGCAGATTTTGTAAATGCATCTGTTAACGTTAGATAAGACTTTCCGTCGTAAATAAAAACATCAATGTGTATAATTTGAAACGGTTTGGACGCAGTTTCAGTTAGCATTAGCGGAACATACGGTTTTTGTCAAGCATATTTATTTTTCTGGCAAATAGTACAAGAATTTATGTAATTAGTCATTGTATTCTTCATATTTTTCCAATAATAATTTATTATTTTTAATTTTTCTAAAGTTTCCTGAATTCCTCTGTGTGTGGTTTTGCTTTCATGGTAATTTTTCAATAAAATCATTTGTTCTTCCTTATCAGATACAGTGTTTACTAATTTAGTGCATTTAATGAGTCTTGGTTCGTTTGAAGAGAAATGTTTTAAGTAAACTTTATTGAAATCGTTATATAAATTTTCTTTGTTAAAATAAATGTAAAACGTGTTATTAAGATCTGTGTATTCTACTAAAAATTCAAATATGAAACGTTCATTGTCGTTTTCAGGGATTTTAACTTTTATAATTTTATGATTTTCATAAGTATGTTGAGAGATATCTATTTTTTGATATAAATTTGAGTATACTAAAATTTGGTGAACTTTGTTATTTATAATTTCGTCTAATATAGGAATACCTTGATTAGTGGTTTCATTATCAGCTATGGATTGAATGGTTGAAGAATTAGATTTAGGAGTAGAAAGTTTTGTCCAGTCAGGTTGAGGTGTATTGAGGTCGTCTCTAGAATTTGTAGGTATATCAGCGGTATTATTAGGAGGCTGTATTTATATATCTGAAATACTGTTTATTTTTGATTGGTTTTGTGCACACGTAGAAGATTTTTCTTTTTCTAATGAGCTTTCAAACTCATGTAAGAATTCTAAAATTTCTTGATTAGTGTCACCAGGGCTATTAATATCAAGTTTAACCGGATTCTCATTAGAATTTATTATTGTAGTTATTGCAAAATTATCAACTATATTTACTAAAGCTTTTGGTGTCTCGAGTCCATTACCTAACTTCTCGTAATCAAGTATTCCAATGCCATTTTTGTAATTAACGGGTAATTTAACAATTTGTTGAGTACGACCTGGTATTATTAATGAATAATTTTTTATTTTCCTCAGTATTTGAACCAAATATTAGAGGAATAACTGTGTTAGGGGTAACAATTTCCTTTTTACTAACATTAACGCTAGAATTTAATTGTTTATGTAAATCTACGCCTATGATTTCATCAAATCTTTCACTAAACTTGAAAAGATAAAATTTATGAGTTTCCTGTAAATTAAAGATATCAAACAATGGAATATGAGCTACCTTGTTGTCGTGATACGTGATATTATGAGCAGTTTGAATGTTAAATTTTTCTTTAGAAATGCAATTATTATAAAAAATTTATACGCAAGTTCCGGATCTATAAGTGACTTTGAACATCCTGTGTCAACTAAAAACTTTGCACTTATTTCTGGAATTTCTATGAATGGCAAATTCGTTTTCAATGCGTTTACACAGATTATGTAACTTAGCTTGGACATGTGCGAGTATGAAAAATTTCATATGAGAAATTAGAAATTGCCAATTTAATCAAAAATATTGAACCTTCAAAAGTTAAACGTCTAACAAAAAATGACATTTCAGTTTTAAACGCAATAAAAGAGAAGATAGAGAACAATAACCTAACAGTTACAAAATCCGATAAGGGGAATGCTACTGTCAGTTTGACGACTGAAAATTACAATTCCAAAGTATATAACTTTATAGAATCCAGCGATGTAAAAGTTCTTGAAGCAGACCCAACAAAGAAGTTTTCTAATAATGTAAGGGATATTGTTAATAATTCAAATTATCTTTTAAATGATTACGAAAAGAGGTCTATCATACATAAGAATCCTCATTGTCCACAATTATATGGAACAGTTAAATTACATAAAATAACGAAACCAATTAGACCTGTAGTCTCTTATGTTAATGCTCCTAATAATATATTGGCAAAAAAGCTCAACAATATACTCAATACTTACGGATATGAATCTCAGTACTCAATTAGAAATTCAATAGAACTAATCAAAAAGTTGAAATCAATCCACTTGCAAGATAACTATAAACTCATATCGTTCGATGTAACTAATATGTTTACTAAAATTCCTCCTAAAGAATGTCTAATACTTGTAAGAAAATTACTAGAAGATAAAAATATTAATCCAGGAATAATATCAGATATACTTAATTTATTTGATGTATGCATTAATCAGAATTATTTCACTTTTGACAATAAGATATATATTCAAAATGAAGGTTTACCAATGGGAAGCCCTATATCAACTATTTTAGCAAACATTTTTATGGACAATTTAGAAAGAAAGATCTTTGAAAGTAATATTTCGAAAAATATTTTATTTTGGTATAGATATGTGGATGACATATTAGCTTGTTTTATGGGTAGTGAGCGACAATTAGATGTGTTTTTCAACCACATCAATAATTTACACCCGAAAATTAAATTTACATTAGAAATTGAAGAAAATAGCTCAATCAATTTTCTTGATTTAAAAATTCAAAGAGTTAATAATGTACTTGATTATTCAATTTACCGAAAACCAACACAGACTGATGTGACAATTCCATTCAATTCTAACCACCCTGTCTCACACAGACTAGCAGCATATAATTCAATGATACATAGAGCTTTTTCAGTTCCTATGAACAAATGTAATTTTGATAGAGAGATTAATACAATTAGACAAATAGCAACATCTAACGGTTATCCATTAGATATGATAAATAAACTAATTAGTAAAAAAGAGAAAAAAGTGGCATTACAACTAATATATCCTAAACAAGCTGATGAAATTAAAACTTATAAAACCATCACATATGCAGGAAATATTTCTAATAATATTTCAAAGATAATATCTTCAGCAACGAATGCAACAATTTCTTTTAAAACAGAAAGTAACGTTAGTACAAAATTGTTAAATGTAAAAACAAAAATACCACTATTAAAGAAGTCAGGTATATATAAACTCAAATGTCCAGAATGTAATGCTGTCTATTTGGGTCAGACCCTTAGGAATTTTGAAATACGATACAGTGAGCACTTACGAGCTTACAGATTAAAACAACCAGATAAATCCCACTACGCAAAACATCTACTTGACACCAATCATTCATTGACACCTAACACAGAACTAGAAGTGCTGCATATTTGTGAAAAGAAACAAGAACTGGATTTCCTTGAAGAACTGGAAATTAGAAGACATTTAAGAAACCCACAATATGAAGTTGTCAATGAACAGTTAAATCTAGGGAATTCTCCACTAATAAACTGTCTTCTTAAGTGATAATTGTAAAGATCAGCAGATATAGTTTTCCTGGTTTTCTATATCATTGCACAGTTATACTGATCTTAATTGGAAAAATGATATCCAGGATATCACCATAGGGCTAATAATATCTAAGCTTCAATATTTGTAATATCACATCTTCTTCTTTTTCTATAAACATATATTAAGCCAATCACAAGTTAGGTTACTTCTTGGTCTAGCCAAAAATATAACTACTAAACATCAGGTAGGCATAAAATGAAATGTAACTTCTGTCATTCTGACGATGATATTGATTTATCGAAACAATTGTCAATTTTTTAGAATTTTCAATAACTTGTATTATATTGTGGAATTAACTAGAGACCTTGAGTTTCATTTAAAAACACTAATATGAGCATATTCCACGAAGTAAGGGTCGAGACAGTCAATTTCATTAAAATATTGTTTTCAAGTAAAATGTTTCTTTATTTATTTATCAACTGAATTTATTCACAACCGTAAGAACCCAGATAACAGAAAGAATCTCATACTCTATACATACATAAAAATTCATTACAATAATTTCGTCCCAACGTAGTGGGCTATTCAAATATCCTATTAATTATATCATTATTATAACATAAATAATATTAAATGTTATAAATAAATGGCGCCCAACGTGGGGCGTTGAATAAATTCAGTAAATAATTAATTGTTCATAAAATAAAAATAAATTTGACCAATTTTTGTGACGATTTAACTTTAAAATCAGTAATAATTTCGGGGAAAATTTGTTTGGAGTTTTGTACTGTTTTGTCTATTACAAATAAAAATTCTGAACAATGGAGTCAAACAAAACAATAAAAGAATTAAAAACAACGGAGTTGAAGGAAATTTTGGAAAACAGAGGATTGGACAAAACGGGAACCAAACAGGCGCTCGTTAGAAGGTTACAGGAGGCTGTAATTAAAGAGGGAAAGGATCCAGAAACATACTGTTTCAATCAAGAAGAAACAGATAAAAATGAGGAAACAGAAATAACTGGAGATACAGAGAATACAACAGAATCAAGAGAAAATTTTCAAATAACAGAATATAGAACAACAGAAGTTGGAGAAAGATCAGATGTTCGTGAACAAGGAAATATACAGGGAAGAGAAACAAGTAGCAGTGATAGAGATGATCAACTACTACGATATATACAACTTTTAATTGACGAGCAAAAGAAAATGAGAGAAGAACAGAAGCAAGATAGTAAAATAATAATAGAAAAACAACAAGAAGACAGCAAGAAAATGATGGAAAAGATAGAAAATCAACAAGAAAATAACAAGAAAATGATGGAAGAACAGAAAGAATATTTGAAAGAAATAATTAAAGAGAAGATGGACGAACAAAATCAAAAAATTGAAAGAATGAATAACTCATTGGAACTAAAACTACGGAAACAAGACGAAAAGGTAGAGGAGATCAAAAGAAAACAAGACGAGATAGAAAAAAGTTTAGAGAACCAAGAAGAAAAATTCAAAAACTTGGAAAAAAATTTAATAGAAAAAACGAAGAAGATCACGGAAGTAAACATTACCAGAGCCGTTGAAATAATAGAAAAATCAGGAAAAAAGGATATAGAAGATGTGAAAAGGAGCATTATCAAACATGGAAGGGATATCGAATCCATCAGAAGTGATGTAAAAAAAGAAATACATGAAGTAAGAGAAGAAACCGAAAACGACATAGTGAAAACAAAGAATGACATTAAAAGAGATATGAAGAATGAATTGGAACAGATTAGAATGCAACTAAAAGGCGAACAAGGAATGATTACTTATGCATATCAAGGTGGGAACGAGGAGAATATCAAATTTGATGGTAACATCAGGAAGATACATCCAAAAATATTTTTGAGAATATTAACAAATAAGATAAAACATATAAGAAATTTCGAAGATACACGGGAAATATTGAGAATATATTATGAAAGTGCCAAAGGTAAATTTAATAGGTCTAAATGAAAAAAGGTTTAGCGAGGTTAACAAATCTATTATTGTAAAACTACAATTACAAAATATTCATTTAGAAGTACAATTACTGGTTATACAAGGTATGGAGTACGATATATTATTGGGTTCAGACGAATTACTAAAACATAAGATAGATATCAATTATGAAACAAGAACGATAGGCGTCAATGGAATTGGAATAAAATTTAATGAAAACAGAGAACAAATAACGAACAAGAAAATTATGAAGATTGCAGAAAAAAAAGTTAGCAGGCTAGAAGTAGGAGAAATGGAAATGAATAATGATTGTTATGATAAGAAAAATGAATTTGAAGAAAGAGGAGATGAAGAAATAGTTTTAGATGATGAAAAGAATATTGATAATTGTATTGAAAATAATATGAAATATAATAATTGTGAAGATGGAATATGGAATGGAGAATATGAAGAAAATGATATTAATAATTATTTAAAATATAATATGGGATGTGATAATTATGAAGATGGGATATGGAATGAAGTACATTTGGATTGTGGAAGAGGAAGAAAGGAAGAAGTACGGAAATTGTTGAGAAAATATGAAGGTTTATTCAATGGAGAGGCAAGAGTTGCTAAAAATTTTATACACAGTTTGAAGGTGAAGGATATGGAAACGTTCAGAGCAAAAAGTTACCCAATTCCATACAAATATAAGGATAAAATGCAAGATGCGATAAAAAAACTGATGGAAGACGAAATTATAGAATATAGCAATACTTCATATATAAACCCCATTGTTATTGTACAAAAAAAGGATGGAGACATGAGAATCTGTCTAGATGCAAGAAACTTAAATAAACATTGTATACCAGAATTTGAGGCACCATTAAATATTGAAGCGATACTTGGCCGAATTTCAAAAACTAAAATTTTTACAAAACTGGACCTGAAACACAGTTTTTGGTTGAGACCACTGGATGAGAATAGCAGAGATTATACAGGTTTCATGGTAGATGGAGTAGTATATAGATTTAAAGTAGTATCATTTGGAACACAATCGGCTACGTCAGCTCTACTGAAAGCTCTTCATAAAATTTTGAATCAGTATGAAAAATTCACACTACACTATATAGACGATATCTTAATATATTCCGAAGAAGAGGAGGAGCATATCAAGCACATAGAGATAATTTTAAAAGCTTTGGATGAAGCCGGTTTGAAATTAAACATAAAAAAATGCCAATTCTACAAGGAAGAAGTAGTATATCTTGGATATAAAATTGACAAAGATGGAGTAAGCATGGATCCAGATAGGATAAAAATTATAAAAGAATATAAAAGACCTACTAATCTTAAAACGCTACGAGGCTTCCTTGGTGTATTACACTACTTCAAGAGATTAGTGCCAGATTTAACGGAAAAGGAAATACCACTTATAGAACTACTAAGGAAAAATGTGAGATGGAAATGGACTCATGAAAGAGAAGTGGCTTTCAATAAAATTAAGGAGGAGTTCACAGAGAATGTGAAATTATATCATCCAGATTACACGAAGACATTCATATTAAGAACAGATGCTTCACAAATTAGATTTGCCGGAAGTTTGGTACAACAACACGAGCACGGAGAAGTTCCCATTTCATTTGTGTCAAGAATTACGAAAAAGGCTGAGAAAAACTATAGCGTTAGCGAGATGGAGTTAGCTAGCATATTATTTTGTGTGAACAAATTAAGATTTTTTTTATTAGGTAACAGATTTACTATTGAGACGGACAACCAATCTCTCACAACTATTTTAAAGAACAAATATGGAAACAATAGGATACACAGATGGGCTTTGCTTCTACAGGAATATTCATTCGATATTAAATATATACCTGGTGCCAAAAATATAGTTCCAGACGCTTTGACGAGAATGGATGGGGAAAGCAAAATACAAAGAAACAAATACGTAGGAGTGAACTTAATGAAGGAGGAATCAGGTGTATTTTCAATATATGCAATCATGGAAGACCAGAGAAATTTGACAGATAAAGAAAAACATAATTGCCAAACAAAGGACAATATAATCTTCAAAATTATCAAGCAAAAGGAGTTATATGTAATTACAGAACATTTGACAAGAAAAATAATCAAAGAATTACATTTACGGTACAATCATGTAGGAATACGAAAATTACACAATATTTTTAGGGAAAACTACATTGCAAAGAAAGATCTACCTATCACAAAAAGCATAGTTACTAGATGTGAACTTTGTCAACTTGGAAAAGAAAAAAATCATCACAACGAAAATATGCCAAAATCATTAGTAACGAAACATCCTCTTGAAGTCATAACGGTAGATTTCATTTCAAACATAATACCCAGTGAAGAAGGTAATCAAAACATATTTGTAGTCTTGGATGCTTTTTCAAAATATGTAACCTTATATCCATGTCAACAAACAAATAAAAAGACGGTAAAGAAATGCCTGACAAGCTACTTTCTAGAAGTGGGCATACCGGAAAACTGTTTAATGGATAATGCTACTTATTTCAGTAACGAAAACTTTAAAGCATGGTTAAGAAAGTCAAACGTAAAGCCTCTCTTTACAAGTATTAGACATCCATGTGCTAATCAAACGGAGAGATACATAAGAGAAGTCATCAAATGTCTGAGATTATTGGTTCACGATCAACAACGAAACTGGGAAAGGAATTTGAAGAATATAGAATTCTATTTAAATAATGTACCACACGAAGTAACTGGAAGATCACCCATATTAATTATGAAAAACATAGTACCTGAAAGACCATGGATATCAGAAAATGTAGAGAAATATGAACAGATAATCAAGGAAACGAGGGAAAGAATTTCCAAGAATGCTGAAAAATACATAAGAAAACGAAGCAAGAGAATTAAGAAGAGAACTACTTTTAAGGAAGGAGAATTAGTAATAATTAAAGCACTTAGAATTCCTAATCATAAGCGTAATATTTGTGCAAAATTACAATTACCTTACGAAGGTCCATATAAAGTAGTAACATCTAACGGCATAAATAGTTACAAACTCGTACATCCTGTAACTGGCAATGTTAGAGGAATTTTCAATGTGGACCAATTGTATCGATTCCATCCTGAATTCAATGAAATTCAATAAGTTTAATCTGCAAAGAATTAGTTATAATTAGAATGAAATATTTTTAAGTTGAAACAGGGAATTTAATTACTTGTAGGAATAAGGTGTAAGATAGGTAAAGAATTAGAAATAGATTAATTAGGTATAATAACAAATTAATGATTGATTTTCACAAAGATAGAATATAATGAAGTAGATTAAATGATAATAGATTATTACAAAATAAGAAAAAGTTAAGTACTATTGAACGAATTTTATAATAAAACATTCTAGATCATTGTAAACAATAATTAGAATGATTTTATAAAAATTCAGGGAATGTTATAACGTATAAATAAAGATAGAAACACTGGTGTAAAACAGATTAGTTGGAAACTGATTAGAAATTAAAACATTAGACTATATTTTATTAGAATCATAAATACGAGACATTAAAATTGCTCATATTAACTAAAAAAGTAATACAACTTATGTATATAATTAATAATTTGAGAAGACTCACATAGAATTGACAAAAGAAACATTACCTTGATCATATATTCAAAAGCCATAGAGTAAATATCGTCCATCGTATTAAATACCTCATGTCAGAAAAAACGATGAACATATAATCTAGAAAGAAACATGAATTAATAAATATTCGAAATAAAAAGGATATTGTCCAATATTATAACGCATTTTTACTAGAAACATATGGGTTAGAATATTTAACGCTGTAATACCAATACGCTTAGCGACATACGCTAGCGACAAAATATAGATGTCAATATGTATCAGCGACAAACGTTGAAAGTAGAGTAATTTCAAAGATGAAATGAATAGAAATTAATTAATGTGTTTAATCAAATATAATGAACATAAATAATTAGATTAAGGAATATTAATAAATGTTTTAAAAGAATTTATGTTGATGGCTAAACACAATTGCTAATTATGATAAGAAAATTGAACTGAACATTGATATTAAAGACTATTGTATATCGCCTAAGAAAAACTATTCGTCCCATAATAACAAGATGAACTTCAATATTGAATAAACAATTTTTAGTGAGACTAATTTTTTGTATGTAGGTAAAGATATTAGAATGTAAAGTGAAATCATAATTTGAGTGCGTTAAAAAAGAAAACGGTGATTGGTTTATGTGACATGACAGAGGGAACTTTCAAACAACAACAAGTGTAACAAACATTTTTGAATATAGTGAGCTGAATTAAACAAAAGACTGATTGTTGATTGTTGAAAAGAGTTGAAGAAAAAGGGTCGGTGGCTTGGCTTCGTTTCTAGAAGGTTGGGTTTTGAAGTGCTCCAGAAATTTTAAGAAATTATCCTCAAAATGAGGATAAAAACATAGCAAACTATTGATAAAACATGCACATGTACTTACCCAATGATTGTAGCTGATTTTCCAGAGTGAAAATCATATTTTCACATATTCATTCAACTGTAAACTTCGGAAGCTGCTTTCCAGAGTCCCGAGAGACAGATCCTGGTTCCTGAACACAAGGTCAGTGTATTGTTGTACAACAAGAGTTATAAAAAACTCATTAACGTCAATCAAATGTTTTCTTTAAAATCTCATGAGTAAAATAAACTTTGAAATAATGATCGATCTGAAAAAGAATTAAAATTAGAGACTCAATATAGCTATATTATTAAATAATTCTAAATGATAAATGGCCAATCTAAAGAAATAAAATTTAATACTTACGCATTTCTCAAATAAGAAACTTAAGAAAGATACATCCAACTCTTTTATGTAACATTTAAACTCTATGTATATAAATTTCATAACTATTTCTTGTACCATATTATTTCTATTTCTGTATGTATAAATCTCCCAACATGAATTCTTTTAACTTGTGTATAATTTGAAACATGTTCTATGACACAGCATAGAAGCTCGCTGTGAAACTGAACAGACCCGACGCGTCTATCAAATGTTTACTCTAGCGCATCGTTACCTCATGTTCTTGAGCATGCGCACAGAACGCCACACATAAGAATAAAATCAATAATTTCATTTGACCCATACATGGGCGTCGCATAAAATTTTTATAAATAAAATTAAAATATTGTTTTCAAGTAAAATGTTTCTTTATTTATTTATCAACTGAATTTATTCACAACCGTAAGAACCCAGATAACAGAAAGAATCTCATACTCTATACATACATAAAAATTCATTACAATAATTTCGTCCCAACGTAGTGGGCTATTCAAATATCCTATTAATTATATCATAATTATAACATAAATAATATTAAATGTTATAATATATATATATATATATATATATATATATATATATATATATATATATATATATATATATTATTGACATTTAATTATTTAATTAATTTATTTAATGCATTAGCGTTGGGAGCCATTATTGTAATTTATTGTTATTATTAATGTATAGAAAAATTTATTATAATGATATTGTTTTATTTTTGTTATTGTATTTCTTCGGTGAGCATGAGGTACTCTGTACACCCTTTGGATTCTGGCAGAAATTTTAACTCTTATCTCATATATTTTATCTATGGTTTTTTTATATATAATAATGACCTTCAATATTTTACCTGATAATTTGAAGTCTAGCAGTCTTAATAATTCTTCTAAGAACCTTTTATTAAGTTTAGTTCCAATTTAACTCAATATTTAATTTGAATATTGTATCAAAAGTTTCTGTTCTTTTATAATAACTTATTATATATCTTATTTTATTGTTTATATGTAATTTCTTACTATTCACTGGATAGTTAGAACTTCATTTGCTACTTCCATTACTGTTTTAGGACTTTTTAAAACATAATTTTGCTAATTTCATCTAAATTTTGTTATAATTATTGTAACATGTCCTCTCTCGTTGATCACCAAATATCTACTAACGCTTCCTCAATCAACAAACTTCCTTTTGTTTTTTCTGGTTGCTATATAAATTCATGTGTATGCTGTTTTACTATGGAATTCTTAAGTTTTTAATTAATTTAGTGTCTATTTCTACATTCTTTTAATGATATTTCCTATCCATCGTGAGCTTTATTATTTATAAATATTATTTGAGTCTTTTTTTTAATCCTATAAATGGTCTTAATTGTTTATATATTCAATATAAACATCTTATCTAAAACTACTTATATTTATAAAACTACAACACGAATTCAATTTAAGTTATGTCCATATCAATTTTTAAATATTCTTTATACCTCATTTATAATTCATTTACTTAAACTTTCCCTTATTATTTTTATTTTCATCCCTAAATAATATCATTAATTATATGACAACAAAAATTCATATATTTCCTGACGCAATAAAGTTGAATTCTATGATTCTGCTTCTTTTTTTTAAACTCTCGTGTAATTTATCTACATTGAGATTTCTGACGCCCACGTCAAAATGAAATATAACCAAACAAATTTCGTAAATGTAGAATCATTATAAAATAATCTGTTCATTTTAAAACAGCTGTTACTAATTGTTCAAATAATCTTACTGAATATGCATTACATGGTTCTTTTAGTTGAGAAGTTTATAATTATACGCTGATATTTACTATGTACACTACATAAATAATTTCTAAATATGATGAATATAAGGTAAGTCCTTTTACTTGATTATTAACATTTCCTGTTAACAAATGTATAAATATCGTATTCCACTATGAACTGATCTTTATCGCTAAATTCCTTTGCTTTGATATTGTATATTAAACAGTTAATGCCTTGTATTTTATTATGTACATGTGAGAGTAAGATTTTTAATCATGCCTTATATCTGAGCATCGTAAATTATCTCTTATATATTTTGTTTATACTTATCTATCCGTTATAATATATATATATATATATATATATATATATATATATATATATATATATTGAACCAGATATCATAGATATGAAGAGAATTAGTTCTATAGGAATATGTTGCTAATATGAAAACATATGAAAATAATATAATTTAAGAAAACACAATTAAAAAGGAAACACTTTTCTTAATTAAAAGCATATCAAGTAAAGATATATTAAATAATTAGTCTATAACAATTTAATAAATAAAGAAATTACCTCAATAATAGTACAAAATTTAGAAATTGCCTAACAAATGTAATGGAGTAAATAAAGTTGCCTAAGACGATGAATATCTTCTATAACGTAATCAGCTGTTCATCTGAAATAAAACAATTATTAGAATAGTCAAGTCACGATAATTATAAATATAAGTAGTTAAATTATAAAACAAATACAAATATTTAGTAGAATAGGGAATATAGATTTTCATAGATAAACTATTAATAACATAAAGAAAAATTATATATTGTCAGTAAAATGAACATAGAATCAATAAATAATAATTTGTTAAAGGAGTTAGTATAAATAATTTAATACAAAGATTAGATAGAGATTACATAAAAGGATTTATGTTCTAAGTAATATGATTGTAACAGTAATAGACTGTTAATAACAATATTAGATATTGAACTATTTAAAATGTATCTATGTATATAACCAATTTTAATTTATTTGTATGACAAAAATTCAAAAGACTCTCTACAAGTGAATTAATAATGTGAAATAGTATATGTATGAACTTTTCTACTAAGTAAACTAAATTAAATAATTCGATTGCATAGGACAATATTTGATTGGTTATAAACAAAGTGACAGATCAAATTTTCAATCAACAAGTAAAGAAACAAACTTTTGGAAATAGTGACCTGGAAAAAACAAAATACTTGTTTATTGAAAAAAGTTGAGAATCGAAAGGAAGCGTTAGTAGGTTGAAAGCTGGCGTCGATATACGTGGAGTTTGTGTTGCAGTGTTCCCGAAAATTCATGAAATTCCCAAAATACCTTGACAAAACTTATCAATTACTACTATAAACAATTCTGATAGTACTCACAGATAATCACATCCAGTTTTACTGCGAAAATCAGCCAAATTTCTCCAAAATTGGTGTTGGAACTTCAGAGGAGTATTCCTGGGTCCAGAAGCATTATCCCAATTCCAGAGCAACAGGTCAGTGTTCATTTAAAATATTATTGGCCAATAATAAGAGAAAAAAACTCGAATAAGTGCATAATTTCGTAAAATTGATAAACATTCACGGCAATGATCGATCTAAAATAGAAAGAAAACGGACTTTATTTAGTTAGTTAATAAAATAAATATTTAACATTATCAAAAAGGCCTAATTCAAATAAATAAAAATAAGTACTTACGCCATTTTATCATCATAAGAATGATTCTTAAATTTATATTCATGTAATATGTCCGTCTGTATATAAATCTTATAATATTTCCATGTATATATATATATATATATATATATATATAAATCTTCAAATTCTATTTCTTCCACAGCATATTTGTAATATTTCTATGTATATTCTCCACATAAATTCTTCTATGTGTTAAACCATTCAAGTATTTATTATTTGACAATATTATGTGTATCTAATGATCACAGATGCTCCATCTCGCATTGTTGTAAAAACTATGTTCATTTCACGCTTTAAGTCCGCATGACTGGATTTTAAGCGTGCGCACAGGAGAGAATATAAAAATTGATAATTTCGTTTGAGATAACCATAGGCGTCGCAACTTATAATTATTGCATTAAAATTTTTTTATTTTAAAATTAAATGTTTTTAAAAAGTAAGGTGTTTCTTTTTATTTAAATAAAGGTAATATATCTTTAAACGCCAGGACTCAAAGAGCAGACAGAGTTTCACGCTCCCGAATAAAATAATAATACATTACAAAACATATAAAATTATAATTATCTAAACTTCATAAAAAAATAGTAAGTATTATCAATAGTATTAATAATATATATATATATATATATATATATATATATATATATATATATATATATATTTTGTCATTTTGTTACTTCATATTATTCTTTATTCCTGCGTAATTATTTAATGTTAATATATTATTTCGTTAGTTAAAGTGTTCCTTTCAAAATACGTGTGTGTAAGACCACCCGCAATTAAACACTGATCACTCGACCTCTCCTCTGGTCGACAAAATAACCCGGTGCATAACATCTTCGCATCATAATATTATATCGACTATAAATATAGAGAGTCACTGACCTTTCAATGTTTTTTTTACCTCGATTTGCTAGTAGTTTTCTTCCAAGAGAGAGATAGACAGATGCGAGATGAGAGCGGCGACAAACTGCTAGAGGGCGCTGTTTTGAACTGCAAGAATTTCGTCTACTGTCCGCTAGAGTTCGGATTTCGGGAGGAGTCGTCCAAGATGGATGCCGTAGCACTTCCATCGTTGTGCCTGATACCACGTGATGATTTTCTTAATTTTAATGTATTTTCAAGACTTACGATTCTGATGATGTAGCTTCTTTCTTTTTCTTTTAAAAATCTGCTTCGAAGGACCATGCGCGAATTGGATTGTTTTAATTTTCACATCCAATCGTGTGGGGTAAATGAAACTGTAGTGCACTGGTTTACAACTCTGTTATAATGATATTCTTCAATCTAAATAACTATATACATTATTCACAAATGCGATTGTAGCTATTGACACACATGTCACACATTTCTATCACTTTTACCAACAGTAACGATTTTGAGAGATAAAATTAACTGCGTTCTTTTAGGCGTTCGGAGAATTTGATCGGGTCGAAAAAGAGCATACACGGGGAGGGAAAGAGTACATTATGAAATAGATTGGTTGGAAAGAGTGCGACGTCATTAAAAGTTCGGGATTGAAAATGAATGAATATTCATTTTCTCAGGGAGAAAACTGGGTTTTCGAACAAACATTTTTATTTTCAATAAATCAAACACATATTTAATAATGTAAGAAGTCGGAGATGGTGATGGTACCTATGTTTATTTGTTTGTTCTATTGTACAGCTGAACCATGATGTATGTTAAGGTGATGTTAAAGACTCTGATGATGAAGACCAAGATATAAATATTAGAGAGATAATTGCAAATACTTTGCAATTTAACATTTCAATGTATGAATGTGAATATTTTCAAAAATAAAACATAAAGTTATTTTTTATAATTTACATTTGTTTTGAACTGAAGAACTCATTATTCATCAACAGGTACAAAGGTTTGTGATTGAAATAATATATGATGTAAAAGAAAAGGAACAGAAAATATAATTTAGTGTAAACAAAAATTCTTCTCTCAACACTACTTGTACAATTTATCTTAGGTAAGACAAAATATGATATATCTGTATTTTTTGTCGTTCATATTTTTTTAGTTATTAAATTTTAATTTCACCTTAAACGATCATTTTTCAGATTCTTAACATCAACTTTTATCTAAAACTTTTCATCCAGTGAACAGTCATTAAAACCGTTCCAACTTCACATTTTCGGGATCGTTTGCAAACGGTGTAAAGTCTGGACCTGCGCACAAAAACAGTCCAAACAGTTTCTGAATCGTTTCATGACAATCTCAAAATCGTCGGTTGGAACAAACCTATAGTAACACAATATTTAAATATTCGAAATCATTAGATCATTTTACGTAAGTTTGCTCCAGTACTTTTTCCTCTATCTTGCAAAATACGATAAGGGGTGAGTGGGAAAGCTGACTCAATAAAACTATTATAACTTTTGAACCGCTCTATGGATTTTGAAAAACTTAGTATCATATGAAAGGGAATTTCATGCCTAATAAAATATTATTATCATCGTTCCATTCCAGTGGTTTTAACTGTCGCTAGGTGGTGGTGATTGAACAATTGTTTTCTTTTCAACTTTTTTGCGAATCTACAAATGCGATGCTATATTTTTTAATCATTTTCTTGAAAGAAGATACGAGAAAAAATAGATATACATAAAAATAGGATTTTGACAAACTTAGTATCATTGTAACAATATCCAACAGTTAATTACGTAACAGAAACAGCAAAAATAAACTACATTGACCTAGTAAGATAACCTAAAGATACTGCTCGAAATGCTTTCCATCGTTTTCGATGCAGATATTTAATCTCTGCGTTGTAGAAAAGACAGCAGCTTTCATTTCAGTCCCGGGAATACTGTTAATTGCATTTTGTATTCGTTGAAGAAGATCTGCTCTATTTGCAGGTCTTGTCTGAAATACTAAATCTTTAATTCGACCCCATAGATAAAAATCTAACACATACAATCTTGGACACTTAATTTCAATAATATTTAAACACAAACTTGGATTTTGAACATTTTATTCATTTAAGAAAAACACATATTAACCCCTGCCGCTGGTGGCCTCAGATAGCAAAGATGGCCTCGTTCAGTCAGCCACCGGGAAGTAAGTGAAGGAAGAGTAGAAGCGGCGCGAAGTTTAAAATTATAAACGTTAGTGTCTACAGTTCGACCATCCTGACTCTACTGATTGCCCTCAATCGGAAGAAAATCAACATAAGTTTACAAAAACATACAAACATAGTGAATAGGTATATAATAAACAATACTAATTTCAAACTACCAAAAATTTAGGATACATAATTTTCAAGCTTCTTAATAAACATAAAAGTGACAGAATCATAAACATTTCAACATAAGTGTTTGAACATAAAAGTGACAATCATAAATATTTCAACATAAGTGTTTGAAAATAAAAGTGACATAATCATAAATATTTCAACATAAGCGTTTGAACATAAAGGTGGCATAATTATAAATATTTCAACATAAAACATAACATAATATGTGCTATAGACTTAACATAATTATTGTCTAACCTACTCACATCAAATGTATCAAAAAATTAAACATTGTATTCTGGATCCAACGTAAATTATACTATAATTGGACTTGTAAAAATCAGTAAGGTACTTGATGTGGTGGTATGGCATAATAACCTACACAATCCATTGATTAAGCTCAGCGCATTAAACATAAGGGTTAAAGACTTAAAGGGCCACATTCATAACACAACTAATTACTTTTTGGTATATACATAGATGTACTTAATTTTATGAGTTATATATTGCTGTCTATTATGCCTTCATAAGGAAATTGCGTGTTTTGGAAGCAATGATATCATTGACCACATACCTATCCTCAGACAGTACTTTTACTACTTCATAAGGTCCTCTAAACTTAGGTATCAGTTTCTTTGATGCTCCTGGGGTATTGTCAAAATTGATTATCATCACATACTGTCCTACTTTAAATTTTTGGCTCTCCTTATGCTTAGCATTATAATTCTCATTGGCCTTCTGTGCCTTTTTAATATTTTCCTCCGCATCTGATCGTAGCTTGCATAAATCTCTTTCTTCCTCATTAATTATTTCTAGAGCCTCCTTCAAGTTATCCCTAATTTTTTCTACCTGATCTCTGCCAAATAGTAATCTAGATGGGATTTCATCTGTAGATCAGTTAACAGTGTTATTGATGCAGAACTCTACTTCACGTATAACAGAGACCCAGTCGATTTGTTTTTCATCCACTATTTTACCTAGTAATGGGGATAATAACCTGCTTATGCGTTCAATCTGTCCATTTGTTGTGGGGCATCCAGTAGTTATCAGTACATGATTGATATCATTTTCAGCCAGAACTTCCGTAAAATCATGTGAAGTAAAGCATGATCCTCTATCCGATAAAATCACTTTAGGTGTGCTATAATTTGAAAAGTAATATGTCAAGTGTCTGATGACTTCTTTCGTATCTGTTGATTTTCATGGGTAAAATTTGACGAATTTAGTGAACCCATCAATGATTTCGAATAAATGTTTATTACTGTACCTGTGTTTAAGTGGCCCATAGTAGTCTATATGTATAGTCTCAAATGGCAAGTTTCCCTTTGGTATACTGTGCAGGTAACCTTCAGCCTTACCTCCCTTTGGGTTGAACTCAATGCATTTTAAGCAGGTAGCAATGTGATTTTTTATTTTAGTTCTCATCTTTGGGAACCAATATATTCTGGAAATGTTTTCAAAGGTTTTGTTCAGTGCAAAATGTCCCATTTCATTGTGGTATTTGTGAATTATAGTAACCTCCATGCTCTCGGGTACATAAAAAAGAATATTGTTATTGGCTTTCCTGTAAATTAATCCATTGCATAGCTCATAAAAAGGGTGTTCTGAATTTTCAAGGGTTTCTTTTATTCTCATAATACCATCGTCAGTGCTTTGTGTCATTTGTTCAATATTATTTCCTTCGAGGATCAGGATAGAATTGGCACGGCTCAACGCATCAACATGCTGCATGCGTTTGTTACCTCTATATACGATTGTGTAATTGTACTCCTGTAAGTAGAGGCACCATCTCACAATACGAGGAATGATGTCTTTCTTTGCCAGGGTTAACCTGAAGCTGTCACAATCTGTCACTATTTTGAATGGAATTCCCTGAAGGTAAACATGAAATCTTTTTATGGAATAAATTATAGCTAGGCACTCTAATTCATAACTGTGATATTTGGATTCATATTCACTTGTTCGTTTGCTAAAATTACAGACAGGGTGGAACTGTTTATCTTTCTGACTTTGTATCAATATCGACCCGAAACCTGTAGAACTGGCATCACAATGCAGCTCAGTCTCATAAGTAGGATCGTATATTGACAGAATGAGCTGAGACATAAGTTTCATTATGATTGTTTCAAATGCATGACTTTGTTGGGTATTAAATATAAATTTAACATTCTTTTTCAGTAGTTCGTATAAGGGTTTGGCTAAAGTGGAAAAGTCTTTAACAAATTTACGGAAAAAGCTAGACATTCCCAAAAATCTATGTACTCGTTTGACATTTGTAGGCACAATTTTTGTATTGCCTCGATATTTGCAGGATTAGTGCATATACCCTTGTTACTGACTAAATAACCTAAAAAGATAATATTTACTTGTAGGAATTGGCACTTTTCTAATCTTAACTCTAATAAATTGTCAGCTAGTAGAGTTAGCACTTCTTTCAAAATTTCAACATTCTCATCAAACGTTTCTGTGGCAATTAGTATATCATCACAATATTTCAAAACTTTCCCTTGTTTAGTCAAGTGACTAAAGATCTTATTTATGAAACGTGCAAAGGTTGAGGGGCTAGAACTTAGTCCAAAAGGCATTTTACAATACTCACATTGACCGGAAGGGGTGATAAAAGAAGTATATTTTTTAGAGTCCAAGTCTAAACTAACATGATAGAAGGCATCCTTTAGGTCCAACTGTGTGAAAAACTGTTTATTTTTTAAGCGGTCTAAGTGATCTTCTACTAGGGGTAACGGAAACTGATCTCGTACGAGGTATTTAATTAATGTACGAAAATCTACACAAAGGCGATAATCGCCTGATTTCTTCTTTGTTAATACTATGGGAGAACAATATGGAGAGTTGCACTCTTGAATGGTGTTCATATCTAAAAGGTCAGCAATAATATTATCTACTGCTTGTGTTTCACAAAAGTGAGTGTCTGTGTGGGCAAAATGAAAAAGATTCTGTTTTGTTGAGAATCGGCTTCATTTGAAAATCAATTTTTAGTTTGTTTGGTAATATTCTGCAAAAACTTCTTTCACTTTAACAGTTTCATTAAATGATAAAGAGGGATTTATATTAATGCTGCTATTATCATGTGAATTGTCAATATATAGAACTTCAGAAAAGGGAAATTTTCCCCTTACTAATTATTACCAGTCCAATATCCTTATGATTTAAACAGTTTCTACCAAGTAAAACATCAAAATTAATTGTATTTTCATCAATAACATGAAAAAGAAGTTCAATTTTATTGCCCAGTACTTCAATTTGACATGTAAATAGTCCCAATATATGCAAAGGAGTCTGATTAATACCAGTATGACCAGAACTGTCTTGAACACAAATATCCGTTAAATTTAATAAATGCTTACTAATTAAGGAGATGGTACTCCCTGTATCAACTACTGCTTGGTGGTTAAAATTGTTTTCAATGAAATGCACATTAATAAAATATGGTTCATTAGATCTGACCTGTTCTCCAATTAGTGCCATTGATCCATTAGGGTTGCGTGTAGTAGAATCTGCAGCTTGCTGGTTTGACTGATGCCTGGCTGGACACTCACTGATTCTGTGGGATACACTCCCGCACTTGAGGCAAGAACCACGCTCTCTTTTCGGTTGCCTACACTCACTTACTTTATGACCAAACCGCCCACAGTTCAAACACTTCACTGCTGTGTGTGATGAACTGTTGCTGCCGTTATGTACCCTTGCTGGATGCTTTGGTATAGAGGTAATCTGTTCTTATTTTGCTACACTACTCATTAACTTGAAAAGTTCTTCGGTACTATTAATAGTTCCGTCTATAATATAGTGAATCATATCATGGTCACTCAACTTAGCATTATTGCCTAATATTAACTTGTCATGAAAATATACTGAAAACTTTCTGTTTTTTTTCCACCGTCTATTCTCCATTTTCATTCTTAGCGTGACTGGGTCGAATCCGGTGCCATACATCTTCTTGATTTCGCTTTTAAACTCATTCCAATTCTTACTCATTAAATCAAACCTGCTTCAGTACCATTCTCTGGCTCTGCCAGTTAATTTACCTACAGCTAACAACTGTATGATATTTTCTGTTACTGAATACACTTCCTTAATTTTCTCAATATGATCTAGCCACGTAGACACATTCGAATACTTTTCAGATCCTGAAAACTCTGGTAGAAGGGCTGATAATTCTTTATTACTAATGTTTTCTTCGGTAACAATTTTTGTTCCTTTTCATATCTTAATATTGCTTGTACTGTAGACTGAATAATGTCGTCAGCATCGTGGAGTTGAATTGATCCATCGGCTTGGGGCTGTAGATCATCGTGTTCCGCCATGGTTTAGATTAGCTTGTTATAAATCATAATTAAATCTCTATAAATTAACGTAATCTTCAGTAATTTTGTTTCGTTAGTAATCTCACTTCTGAAATTATAGTCTTGGGCACTTAATTTCAATAATATTTAAACACAAACTTGGAGTTTGAACATTTTATTCATTTAAGAAAAACACATGTTAACCCCTGCAACGACATTGTAAAACTGCCGCTGGTGGCCTCAAATAGCAAAGATGGCCTCGTTCAGCCAGCCAGCGGGAAGTAAGTGAAAGAATAGTAGAAGTGGCGCGAAGTTATAAACGTTAGTGTCTACACCCAGTAAGGTCGGGAGATCTTGGCGGCCTCTTCCTATCCACCTATTCACATATTGTTGGTTTAAAAAATGCATCACTTCATTTGTAAAGTGGACTGGGCAGCCATCTTGTATCCACATATTTTGCCATACTGCTAAACGAACATCTTCTAATAATATAGGCAATTAATGTCTTAAGAATTTTAAGTAACCCTCGCCATTTAAATGTTCATCAAAAACAAAAGGGCCTATAATTTTACCGTCTAAAATCCCACGCCATACGTACCAGCGACCCTGGTTAAAATCTTGTTGTATCCCGTGTGGATTTTGATGAGACCAATATAATGTGTGTTATGTCTATTTACAGATCCATTACTGGAAAATGTAGCTTCATCGGACCACATTATATTTGATAAAAAGTTTGGATTTTCATTCAGTATATCCTTAAGCCAATTACAGTGATCCAGTCTTCTGTCATAATCTATAGCTTTTAATCCTTGATGAAGAGATACACAATACCTAGAATTTCCTAACTCGCAAGCTAGCTTTCTTACACTGACTTGTGGATCTACAGCAATGTATCCTAAAACATTTATTTCTGTATTTTTTTTTTCTCCGTCGTGTAGAATTTCTTTTAAGCTTCTTTTAAACATTTAGCCAAATTTTTAAATGCTCTTCTGCAAAAACGTTGTCGCAAGGGATATCTAAATGCATATTCTCTTTTTGCAATAGGAGCATTCAAAATACACTTTTAATATATCACAAGCTCCGCTATTTGTTTAAGGCTTTACATATTTTTAAATTACTAATCATTACAGGTTCATAAATTCACTCTACATTAATTTTATATTTAAGTTGTCAACAATTTATGACCTCTGACCGCCTACTACATTATGTAATATCTTCAATTTACCTTTACTCCCTCTAGCAGTGGAGTAGAAAACTTGAAAATAATTTCCAGCAGTTTATAACACAGATTTTTCCTCTAAGCTGTACGATAACTAGTTTCTGAGATAGAGTGGGTTACCTCTCTTAATGAGGCACCCGATACTTTTAAAACATTAAAGATCCGCTAAAGTTATACTATTTTCATAAATTCAATTTAATAACCTGATTCAGCCTCAATTCTTCATTACTTTCTTAAACCGCACAAATATTTTTTTTCGTTTTTGTAATTCAACATTACTTAATGTGATTGGCAAAATCACAAGTTACTAGGGTTGCAATGTAAGTTCTATTTTCAAGTCAGAAGCAGACGACTTTGTAAATGGTTGGTTCTTTCATTTTTATTAACAGGCAAAGTATACAAACACCAAATCTGTCACTACTATGCCAACCAATTATTTATACAAGTAAAATTAGAAAAAAGATAATTTCTGTTCACTAATACAATAGATCAATTTTAGTGAAAAATACTGTAGGTATTTCCTCAAAAATGTATCCTCCACTTGTAATAGAGAATTTGTAGTGCTTTTTTTTTCTACGTGTACAAATGTATTGTTAACATTTGAACTTGTTTGGAAGCATTCATCTTATTGATGGGTATTTATACCAAATTATTTTTTAATATTTTACATTATGTTTTAGGTACGAATTGTTATGCTTTATTCATTAATCGAAATCTCAGAGTGGATATTGATTATTTAAAGTATTTAGCAAGGGAAATACTTCTTGCTTTAGATTGCCTTCATAGAAACAATGTTGTACATAAAGACATTAAGGACTCTTGTGTATATATTAATGAATCAGGTAAGAAACGTAGTTAGTAACTTTAATACATTACAACAACTCCTCCAATATTAGCGACTGAGTGAAACATTGTCGTTGATCGGTAAAATATCCTTACTTTTCTTGATATTTCTGCCGTCACAGTTTAAAGGACAGTAAGTTGTAATTAGTGAGTTATTGAGTAAGATATATTGCCTTTATCAGCAAAAAAGTCCTCTTTTGGTCTAAATATCTTAGATGTACGTCGATCAGAAGATCTATTTCTAATAATAATAAAGAAACAGTATAGATATATTCTATTCTATTTTTACTAAATAAAACAGCAGTAGTTATTTACCTTACTGTTTTTCTTATACAGTCCTATTCAAAAGTCCCCTCCCCACCTCGTATCTTTTGAACGGCTACACTTACATTAATAAAATTTGGAGGGTGAAAATAAAGTGTTGTAAACTTCTCTACGAATGGTAAGAGGTGACGTAATAGTAATAGATGACGTCACAGTGCCACTCTGGCCAATAATTTTAAATAGGACCTTATGGCAAGTGATATCTCGTTTGAAAGGCATTGACATTGGCTACATAGCCATATTTTGTTTGGGTTTAAATTAATTTTGACGGATAAATTAAATAAATACCAAAATTATTATTTCACATGTAACCAGCCACTAGAGTTCATGAAGTTCATAGGCTCCGCCCCTACGAATCACAGCGCTCCATTTACAGCAAAACGTGTATAAGTAGCGGGCGGAAACCTCAGTCATTAGCATTCGCCTTCGGGCAGCAGAGCATTGGCCTTCGGGCAGTCGTAGTCGCCACAAATAGCAGTAACATGTTTTAAACTCATTCACGACACTCTAGTGCCCTGGCACCTCCTCCAACAAACCTGGACTGAACTAGGGAAGTGAATTTCACTTCTTAACAATGTGTTTCATTTTATTTAAACCCCAGTTCTTCTATGGTGGAAATAAGAGGCTGCTAGGGCCAAAACTACTCCAACTTATAAAATTTAAAGTGACTCAACCTAATAAAACCTACAAGAAACACTATGGATCCAACAATCCATCAATACAAGTACTAGAAAGGTTCACACGACTCAGCCAACTCAAGAGATCGTTGTGAACCAATACACTATCGACGTTTTAACAATTCACGACACACATTTAAATATTGAAGATTTTTCAGTCCGCCTCTGGTTAGTTGTCAAAAAAATTGACGTTTTTAATTTAATAGTATTTGTTGCTTTGCAAAGTTTTTCTAAATAGCTTAAATATTTAATTTTATTATTGTTTAAGAGTTTACATAGGCAAAATGGTACGTACTCAAGCCGACAAAGTAGCAGCTATCGTAATAATTGGTGAATCTAGAAAGAATCTCCATGAAGTGGAACGTTTATTTAATGGGAGATACCCAGATCGCCATATCTCGAGAACTTATTTGAGGAAGCTTCTTCACAAGTTTGAAGCAACAGGTAGTGTTCAAGATGCCAAACGATCTGGTCGACCAACATTTAGTGATGATAAAAAAATTGATATAGTTGCTGAAATGGTAGTAAACCCTACTTCCTCTTCAACTAAAGTTGCGTCTTTCTGTGAAGTAAGTAAAAGTACAGTACAGAGAGTGTTGGCTAAAAATAAATTTCATCCATACAAGTTAAAAATGGTGCACCGCCTTTCGGATGACGACCCCGACAGAAGACTCGAATTCTGTGCATGTATGACAAATAAAATTAGTCAAAACCCACATTACACAAAAACAATTTGTTTTAGTGACGAAAGCACTTTTTGCCTCAATGGAAATGTGAATTCACAAAATGTAAGGTATTGGAGTGACACAAATCCTCACACCTTTCGTGAACAACATATCCAATTTCCAGAAAAAGTCAATGTTTGGACAGGTATTTTGGGAAACCACATAGTTGGTCCTGTTTTCCTAAATTCAAATTTAAGCGGTGAAGTGTATCTGGAGATGTTACAATATGCAATTGAGCCGTTAATTCTTGAAATTCTGGAAGATAATCAAGATGAATTCGGCCATCTGGAAATAACATTTCAACAAGATGGTGCTCCTGCACATTATTATGGTGCAGTAAGACGTTACCTGGAGGTAGATGGATCGGCCGGCGAGGTCCTATAGAATGGCCACCTCGGGCACCAGATCTGACACCATTAGATTTTTTTCTATGGGGGTACTTGAAATCCAAGGTTTATACTACGGCACCAGATAACATTGGCGTTTTGAAAGAAAGAATTACTGAAGAATGCAATGCTATTTCAGCTGACACATTCGAACAAGTATGACAAGAGTTTACTAATAGGATGTATTACTGTCAGGAAGTAGACGGAGCACATTTCGAACACTTGCTATAAGAATCCATTGTTGATATTTGATTAAATTTAAAAAAATAATTTCAATAATTTTGGTATTTATTTAATTTATCCGTCAAAATTAATTTAAACCCAAACAAAATATGGCTATGTAGCCGATGTCAATGCCTTTCAAACGAAATATAACTTGCCATAAGGTCCTATTTAAAATTATTGGCCAGAGTGGCACTGTGACGTCATCTATTACTATTAAGTCACCTGTTACCATTCGTAGAGAAGTTTACAACACTTTATTTTCACCCTCCAAATTTTATTAATGTAAGTGTAGCCGTTCAAAAGATACGAGGGGGGGAGGGGACCTTTGAACTTTGAATATCACTGTATATTTTTTGCTATACAACATTGCAGTAAACAAGTGGAATACTGTACATGTAACAAATGATAGCTTGGAAAGCTCTTATTCATAGACAAAACGCCGTAAAATACCAAACTGCGTTTTATTTTGTATCATTTTCTTTAAATCGGCGTTGCTAATTAAAATTGCAGTATCACACTATTTCAAAAGATGATTTTATATTCTTTTGAGCAATTTACTAAATAATAGAGCAGTAAATTCAACTTACTGCTCTGCTATGTAGTATATTTCAAATACATTTTTGGACATCAAAGCAGTAAGTTGAACTTAATGCCCAAATTAATGATTTAAAATAGTGTAAAAAATTGGCTCAAGATGATATAATGCTTTTTTATTAGAAAATGAAATATACTTATTTAACAAAAAAATAAAAACGGCATTTGCCATTTAATTATAGCAATTTTCCACAAATATTCGAAACCCAATCGGAATATATAAATTCGTTTTACAAGTGGGGAAGATATTCCAAATTTCAAAATAGACGAAATTAAATTGTAATTTTCGTCAGAAGTCGATAGAAATAACACTAGAAAACAAGGCAATAATCACATCTACCTACATTCTATCTCCATACACTCCTACGCCGCCACTGGATTATATAGATTATTCTTCTTTTTTTGCATCTCCTATCGGAGGTTTGCTATCATCACAGCAATCCGGACCTGTTGGCTGCAGCTCGGAACAGCTGAACACTGCTACAGTTAAATTAGTCTCTTAGGTTCTTTAGCCAGAATACACGACACCTGCTAAATGTTCCATTTTCCACTAATATTTTCCTGGACTATCAGTTGGAGAAGCGTGCGTTTCTGTTCTCTCATTATATGACCCAGATATTGAGGTTTTCTCTTTTTTATGGTGTTAACTATTTCGAACTCCTTCTGCATCTGGTTTAGCATTAGTAATTTTATCGGTCCAGGAAATCTGCCACGTTTTTCGGTAGCACCACATTTCGAAGGCTTGCAATTTGTCCATGTGGTCTTTCTTTAGGGTTTACACCTCAACTCCATACACAAGCGAAAAACATTACAACGGAGCATCCTCTTCCTAAATTCCATGTTAATATCCCGACTCGTAAATAACTTTTTCATTTTTATAAATGTTGATCTGTCTGTATCTATCTTTGTTCTTATCTCTCTTGTATAATCACCTGTTTGTTCCATCCAAGTTCCCAGATATGTCGGCACATTCTCTATCGTGGTGTTTGCCACTGTCAGATTCACAAGGTTCAGATGTTGAGGGAACTTTGTAACTACCACTAACTTGGTTTCCTTAAAGTTAATTTTTAATCCGTATTCATTACATCACTCATTCAATTTTTGTAAAAGGTGTTGTGAGTCTTCAAGATTGCTCGTCAACAAGAAGGTATCAATAGCATACCTCAAATTATTAATCATTTCTCTATTTATATATGTCGAATCTGGAAATACTTTGTTATGAACTCAAAACCAGGTCGAAATTCATTATCATGTGTGGGGAGTTTAACAACGCCTTTCTGGTGCCAAGTAATCACCTAAAAGCAATGCTAGAGCTACTAGATTCATATAAGATTGTACCTCACATTGACAAATCAACATGGGTTGGCAGGTGCTTGGATAATATTATAAGTTATATTGATAATGATTTGTTGGCTGATGTTGTCTATGCGCCTTTTTCTAATCATTTAGGACAAATTCTGGAATTTACTTTGCCTAAAACTCTAGTTACATGGCCAGTATTTTCAATGAGTAGGTCCTTTGATGATATTAATAAACAGTCTTTTAAGAATCAAATATCGAGTGAAAATTGGAATAATATAATCCATCATAATGATGTTAATATGTCCTATAATAACTTCATTTCTATATTTAATTATTACTTTGAAGACATCTTCCCTATGAGACACAGCTATGTGGAAAACACTAAAAAATCATGGGTCACTGCAGAAGTGAGAAAATTATCTCTGGACCTTAGAGACTTATATCATCTATGTCTGAACGATTTAAATAACAGGGAGTCACAGCTTTTGTACAGGATTACAAGCATTTGGTGGACAATTGTAAAAACAAATTTAACCGAGACATTATTGTAAATTCTGGTAATAAATCCAGAGCTGTCTGGAGAATGATACAGCGGGATATTTGAGTTAGAAATTCTTCAGGGCCCTTAACAATGATTAATAATGAATGTCAGGTCATCAACAACCTTTTAGATATTGTTGAAATGTTTGTAGATCAGTTTACACCTGATATTCAGACTACTTCCAACTTAAATGTCAAAATTAGCCTCAGTACCCCTAATTCATTCTTATTGAGACCAACAAATGTTGAAGAAGTGGTGATAATAATTAAGAATTTGACAAATAAGTACTCCAATGGGGTGGATGGCATTCCGGCAACTATAATTAAATATGTAGCTGAGGATGTTGCTGGGCCTATGGTAAATCTTATAAATTTGACATTTGTGACTTATCAGTTCCCAGATAAACTTGAGAATGGGAAAATTACTACTGTCCATAAGGGAGGTTCAAAGCATATTTTCACGAACTATCGCCCTGTCTCTGTTTTGCCGGTGTTTTGAAGTGTGATTTAGAGAGTTATTTACAATAGACTTTTAGAATTTTTAAAATCACAGAAGTTACTGGCTCTATGTCAATATGGCTCTCTGTCTGGAGAATCAACTGAAAAGGCTATATTTACCTCTCTGAAGTATCTGGTAGATAGGATTGACAGAGGGGAATTGGTTGCAGGCATTTTCATTGATCCTTTGATTCACTGGACCATGACAGATTACTGGATAAGTTACAATGTTATGGGGTTAGGGGACTTCCACTACAACTTTTCCGATCTTATCTGACTGGTAGAACGCAACAAGTGGTACTTAAGTATGAGCTAGGCAATGAGATACAGTCTTTCTGCTCTACTTTTAAAAATATTAGAATGGGAGTTCCACAGGGTTCTGTTTCGGGACCTCTTTTATTCATAATATATGTGAATGATCTTTCGGAGGCTCTGTCCACATCTGCAGTATATCAATTTGCGGATGACACATCATGCTTGGTATCTGGTCTGGATCTACAGGGCATATCTGGGGGGTCTTCTGGAGTGATTGATGACATGCTTAAGTGGTGCAATGAGAATGGTCTCATATTAAATAAACAAAAAGCAGCTGCAGTTTTATAATAGAATTAAACTTGATCATGATGTTTATATCAGGGTTGATAGTAAGTCATTACCTACACTGTGCGGAAGCTGGGCTGTTCAGTTGATCAGAATGTTGTAAAAAATATTACTATGCACATGTTCAATCTATTTTAAGTTATAGTTTGATATTATGGGGGAGCTCACCTACTGAGGATAGGGCATTCACATCTCAGAAAAGGATAATCAACTGTATTGCTAGAGTGGGCGTGTTGGAATCGTGTAGACCTCTATTTAAAAATCTGGAGTTGATATCACTCCCAATTTTATACATGTATAACCTAGCAAGAGTAATGTGGTATGTTATGTACATCTTCAGTTCACTATAGAAACAGAGGTAGACGACAGCATCCCGTTTCTTGACATGAAGCTGATTAGAACACAGGAAAATGTAATTGTCCTAGATTGGTATAGAAAACCAATAAGTTCTAATAGATTCATTAATTATATGTCTAACCATACAGAAAAGGCAAAAATTAATCTGGTTCTAACAATGAAAAACAGAATACATAAAATCTGTCACCCTTCTCTAGTGAACAAAAATTTAAAACTTCTTTATGACATTTTTATAACCAATTCATATCCAACAAACCTTAAAAAAACTAATATTCAGTACAAGGGTGCAAGAGCCCAGAAGTCAGATTAACCCAACTAACATTGATAATGTTAATGGAGATAACTCTGCAATAAATAAAAATTATGTAACAATACCTTACATTAAAGATATTTCTTAAAAAAACTTAAACCTTTTCAGTTGAAACTCACACACAAATATAACTTCTAATTGGGTGACATCTTCACTAATGCTAAACAAAGAGATGAAACACTTAAAAAAGCTGAGTAGTTTATAAAATTCCATGTGTAAATTGTGAGAAAGTCTATTATAGACAAACTTCAAGGGTCCTCAGGGATAGGGTAACACAACATACAAGTGATATCAACTTAAATAAAATGTCTTGTGGATTAGCAGAACATAGTATCTCAACAGGGCATCACCCAAACTTAAACAACACTGAAATAGTACATTCTAATCAATATTACTATAAGAGAACTTGTTTGGAAATGTTAGAAACCACCTTAGACAGCAATTCTCTGAACAAAAAGAGAGATACTCAACACATCATTTACTTATGCATATTTACTTACACTCGATAAATCGGGCATATCTTCAAATCTACTGTGCTCTGGAACTTCCGATTCTGACATATAACTTCTTACTTTGCTTCCATACAACAATTTTTGATACAATACTGAATTAAAACTAGTACCAATTATTGATGACATAACGGTTCCATTCCGTCCTGACTGAGTGAGAGTCATGTCAGCGGCTGAATATAGCGAGCCTCATAGTTATATCAACCTACATTTTGACAGTAGCACCTGGGAATTGTTGTCTGGACAGGTGACAGATGTTGGACTTCGGTACCTGATTACAATCAACAAAGCAACCGACTATACAAGCTAACTTTTCTAAGAAGGTTGTCTTGTGGAAAGGAAATAATAACATCTGTAAGTTCTGGGCGTGATGTGGGACATAGTGAGAGTATACCTAGATACTGCGCTGGATTTTTAATGAGAAACCTGAACCATCGGGAGAAGACACTACTACCAATGGGTTTTGGAGTTGAGCAATGTGAGAGGTGCTCAACGTCAGGGCCAATACCTCACCAACTTTTGATATGTGAGAACGCAGCTCGTGGATGGATGCTGCTTGTCTCCATGAGTGGTGAGAGCCTCTGAGGCTGGACTGCCGACATTGACGAGTTGTACATAACATACCGCATTACTCTTGATGATGGGGTTAACATTTTCTACAGGCATCTCTTAACATAAGTTTTGTCACATCATTTTTTGTCAATTTTAATAAAAATTAATAATAACACACCTAAATCTTAATAGTTCAAATGACAACATTTTTAACGTTTATTGACACACTTCAACACCTGTACTAAAAGTTGTTGAATGGTCGCTTATTTTTATTCGATTTTGTTAACTAAACAGTGAATTATCCAAAATTATATTTTAGCCCTGCATGAAGAAAATGAACATTTTCGAAACGTTGGGTAGTAAAAAAGAGTTTTAATAATCACCTTTAGACAGAATCCCCAAGAATCACAAGTTTTGTTTTCTAGCTAGCCAACGAGACTACCTTCTTTCGTCTATATATATATATATATATATATATATATATATATATATATATATATATATATATATATATTGTTAACGAAGATTTCGGGTTGGCGGTCATAAGAAATAAAAACTGTTTTTCTTATCTGCTCAATATTTCGCCATTATTTAATGGCTTCATCAGGAGCGGACTACAAGATTTATTAAATGAAAACAACACAATAATAAAACATTTTAAAATTACTACTTACAAGAAAATTGGTGTCAGTTAATTAAAATATGAAACAGCACAACACGATTAACACGTTTTTAGACAGTAGGTACATTTTACACTTAAACATGCTGATAAAATTAACAACCAGTTTTTTTCTTTTTGTTGTAAAAAGTGTAGAACCAAACTAATTACAGGGAGATACAACTGACTTACTTTTTAATTTTATATGGTGATACTTAAATGTTATTTAGAATGTTACAATAGATATTGCTTAATTGATTGACGTCAGATTTATAATTTATAGTGTTTTTTGTTTTATTGATGTAGCACATTTCTAGAAATAACCTATTCTTATATCTGTTCTCTCTTTCTAAAATTTTTATATTCATGTAGTCAAACTCATGTCCCGTATTTATATGGTGTTCAACTGCCGCACAGGTGTTTTTTTTTGTTGCGACAATTGCTTTTGTGTTGAGTGACTCTTTGTCTCAACCATTGGCCCGTCTGTCCTATGTAACATCCATTGCAATCAGAACAGGGCAAACTGTAAACAACATTGCTATTAAATAGCGTGGGTGTTTTATCTTTCACTTTTGAGAAAATGTTTCTGATTGTTATCAGATTGTAAGGGGTAATTTTCAAATTAGGAATACAATTTTTAAATAGTGGTGTAATACGATTAGTCAAATAGCGTATTCTAGGAATCCTTTTATAAATTATGCTAGTAGATTTCTCTTCATTTGTGGGACCATCGTAAAAGTCTGTGTTGTATATTAACTTTTTTAAAATGTTCTTTGGATACCCGTTGTTTGCAAAAATATCAAAAAGCTTCTTAAGATTGTATTGAATGAAGTTGTCATCACAGATGTGAAAGATTCTATTTTTCATGGCAATTACAGTGTTGTATTTTTGATTTTTTGGATGGTTAGAGAAAAAGTTTAAAAATCTATCGGATGTTGTTGGTTTTTGATACCAATCCAAACTTATTTTCTGTGCTTCAGTACGTATTACTCTCGTATCTAAGAAAGACACAGAACATTCTTGCTCGAACTCTACTGTAAACTGCAATCTATCGTTAAATGAATTGAATATATCTAATGTTGTTTGTATATAGTCAGCTGGAATAGCGCTGATCATATCATCTACATATTTATAAAAAAAGCGTAAGTTGAAGGGTAGCAGTGGGATTACATTATCAAGTAACTCATCCAACACTATAGTTGCCAAAATAGGACTTATAGGAGAACCCATTGGAGTACCAAATTTCTGCTGATAAAAATTGTTGTTGAAACTAAAGTAGGTATTGTTTATGATAAATTTTATAATAATTAAGAAGCTTTCTTTGGATAATGTAGTGTGCTTTTCAATCATGTTCCATCTCCTCTGTAAAATGTCGATTACCAAATCTGTAGGAATGTTGGTGAAAAGTGAAACAACATCTAAAGAGATCAGAACATAATTGTCTGGCAAAGTAATACCTCTTACTAGGTTGACAAAAGAAAAAGGGTCCTGAACATTATAGTCAGTGCGATCCTCTAAAGCATCCTTTAATATATTTGAAACAAATTTTGAGATTTCATAAGTAGTCGAGTTCATCGAACTGACTATAGGGCGTAGAGGTACATTGGGCTTGTGAATTTTTGGCAGGCAGTATAATTTTGGTAAAGCTGAATTGCAGATGGTTAATTGTTTGGCTTGTGGTTCGGTCAATTCTTTTTTTTGTTTTAAGGCTTTAATTAGATCATTGTAATTATTTTGAATAGACGTCGTGGGATCTTTATTTATTTTTTTGTATGTGAATGTGTCATTTAAAATGAATTCAGTTTTTTCAATATAATCATTTTTATCCATAGCCACCGTGCAACCACCTTTGTCAGATTGCAGGATATATAACTGAGGGTTATCCTTCAAAAAAGACCTAGACTCTTTAAACAATTTGCCAATGGTTGAGACAAAGAGTCACTCAACACAAAAGCGATTGTCGCAACAAAAAAAACACCTGTGCGGCAGTTGAACACCATATAAATACGGGACATGAGTTTGACTACATGAATATAAAAATTTTAGAAAGAGTAAACAGATATAAGAATAGGTTATTTCTAGAAATGTGCTACATCAATAAAACAAAAAACACTATAAATTATAAATCTGACGTCAATCAATTATTAAGCAATATCTATTGTAACATTCTAAATAACATTTAAGTATCACCATATAAAATTAAAAAGTAAGTCAGTTGTATCTCCCTGTAATTAGTTTGGTTCTACACTTTTTACAACAAAAAGAAAAAAACTGGTTGTTAATTTTATCAGCATGTTTAAGTGTAAAATGTACCTACTGTCTAAAAATGTGTTAATCATGTTGTGCTGTTTCATATTTTAATTAACTGACACCAATTTTCTTGTAAGTAGTAATTTTAAAATTTTATTATTGTGTTGTTTTCATTTAATAAATCTTGTAGTCCGCTCCTGATGAAGCCATTAAATAATGGCGAAATATTGAGCAGATAAGAAAAACAGTTTTTATTTCTTATGACCGCCAACCCGAAATCTTCGTTAACAAATAAATATTTTCCGGTCGAAAAAAGAAGAACTACATCCTTTTTATATATATATATATATATATATAAATTTCGATTTTCTACTACACCTGTTTTAGTCGAAATTTCAATAATTTCGACTTATTGGCCTGACCGTTCTTCGAAGGGCAAAACAACTACATTCCTGGCTAATACCACGCAGAATATTGAATTACATCCCCTTCGAAGGGGATGTAATTCAATATTCTGCGTGGTATTAGCCAGGAATGTAGTTGTTTTGCCCTTCGAAGAACGGTCAGGCCAATAAGTCGAAATTATTGAAATTTCGACTAAAACAGGTGTAGTAGAAAATCGAAATTTATATTTCATATTCGAAGGGGATGTAATTCAATATTCTGCGTGGTATTAGCCAGGAATGTAGTTGTTTTGCCCTTCGAAGAACGGTCAGGCCAATAAGTCGAAATTATTGAAATTTCGACTAAAACAGGTGTAGTAGAAAATCGAAATTTATATTTCATATAGCACCTCGTATTTTATGAAATTATATTCATTTTTATATATATATATATATATATATATATATATATATATATATATATAAATTACATATTTACAAAGTCTCTTTAGTAGCTGGAATAATGAAATTAGAAGTTTCATTGAAAAGTTGTTAAAAAGTAAAGCAAATAAAAAAAGTCATACTAATGTATGCATTTAAATCGCTGCTTTTAAAATTAATTAATAATACCTGGATCTTATGAAGGCATATTCTTATATAAATTTTAAACAAGTATTTGTTGTAATTAAGAGTGGCAACATTACTCAAAATTTCAGTATAGTCGACGTAAGAGATATAGTGTGAACTTTAAGTTTTCGGCTTATCGGTTGAGTTAAATACCGTCGTAGTCCAGTCAATATTATAATTTAAAATGCTTATTTGACGATATATTCATTTAATATTATAATTTCAACTAATAATCGTTTAAATGTATTTACTAATTTTATAATTATTAAATACATTTATCGACTGTCTAACGATTATTTTTAATCCGCAATTATGGAGCGCCATCCTACTTTATAACATACTTATCGCTCATGTATAGAACAAAATGCATTCCTTTAAACAATGTTAATCTATTTATATTTAAAAACATCTTAAACATAACACCATCCAGTTAACACTACCTTATGTTTTATTAAGAATAATTAGAAATATAATTTTCAAATAACTTTTTATTTTTCTCATATTTTACTGAACTATAAGTATATTTTTTGATAGCAATTTGTTCGAAGAGAACAGGTGTTCACCAGAGATAAGTAACACCCACTCTTTAGATAGTAGGCTGACATCAATAAATAGTGTTTTTAATGGATAATAATTTGGACTTTGATGATTCTTATACAAAAAAACCACTGATTGAAGTTTTACAGACAAAGAATTTTAAGAAATTATACGTCCTAGAGAGTATTGCTGAACAAGGACACCCTATAGTAAGACTTCCTCCTTATTTTTGTATTTTTAATCCCATCGAGTTAATTTGGGCTCAATTAAAACAGAGATGAAAAAAGTAATCAAAACTGAGGATGAGTATAAGAATATTGGGCAAGTCCATATTAATGGTGGAAATAAATGTATTATTGATTTACAAGACGATATTGATAGTGAAGCAGATGATATGGGAGAAGAATTAGTAGAATTTTTGGAAGAAGAAAATTAATTAAGTTTTATATAGTTTTCATGTTACTTATATAGTAGTGACAAACAGGAATTAGACATATTTATTTTTAAAGAATTTTTTATTCATTGTTATAAATTTTTTTTTTTATTATTTTTTCATAGAATTTTGTTTTGTTCATAAAAAATCGAATGGAATACAAAAAGGGCTCAGTCCAGATTAAACCGAACGCCCTTTCAACAATTACGTAACATCAAATACAATATAGGTATTGGTAAAGTAAACACAATATTATACCTTTCGGAATCTAACTCCCCAACATAACTTAAAGGGGATAGACCATTACATTGTACACTATATGTTTTGCGCCAACTATACATGCCTTATGTGTCTAATAGGGTAACATATTCAATAGTTTTGTTCTTGTTTAATTACCATATTAAAGAGAGATGCAAATATCGTCAGAATGTACTCGAGGACAATTTCGAAACTGCTGTAGTATTGTAGTAAATAATGTCAAACGTGTTTTGTTTATACAAGCGCCATTACAAGTAGGGAGTAAAAATTTAGTTCTTTCATTTTTATGTGTTTTCAAGACTTTAAGTGACAAAATTAACTTTTAAGTTAATTGATTTAATGTTTTTGAATTATCATGGTTCGTCAGTACCAATTTTGTCAGAAAAACATCCGAAATTACTAAGGCCATGTGTCAACGATACCATCCCCACTTTTTGAAATTCATTCATTATTTCACTACTGGCGTTTAGAATTGTTGGTCGCAAAAATAAACGTGTTTATGAATGAATAGCCCTTTCTATGTTTATTATTACTCTAAATGTACAACTAAGGGTATTTTCATTCATAATTCAATTTTTGTAGTCAATTTTGTACGTTTCCAAACAATGAAATTGCGAAAAATGTGCAAATCATGGTTCGTCAGTACCAAGTTTGTCAGAAAAACCATGTATCCACAATACCATCCCCACTTTTTGTGATTTTTTTAGGATTGTTGGCCACAAAAATAAACCTGTTTATGAATGAATTACCTTCTGTATTGTATATTATTAATCTAAGACTATTACCACTTTCTACTAATTGAAATTCATAATTTCCATTATTGTTTATCATTATATTTTGAACTAAAATTTAATTGTTTATAACAAAAGAATTAATAAAATTATTGATTTTCATATTGATGTTTTTCAGGTGTGCAAATAACAAATTATAGCATTCATAGGAGACTGATGGAACTTCATAACCAAATCCCTCATAATACTTATAGTAAAAAGACTGATATTTTTAAGTTTGGAATCCTCATGTTATCTCTATTACAAGGAAAAAATAGAGAAGAAAATTTAGAAATACCAAATACATTTTCTTCGGATCTTCATGAATTTCTTACTAAGTATGATAATTTTAATATTTATAACTTAGTGAAATCTCTTTATATAAACATTAAGTTTCATAAGACTTGGTATCCATTTTGAAAATGCTGCACTAAGTAGTGTGGAATACGGGTTTTGTTATCTTTACATTTACTGACATTATAGAGGTATTTCGAAATAACTGGATAAAAGTTGGCCAACATCTCCACTGCCTTTAAAAAATTACCATTATCTCTATGATACAACTTCGTACTAGTCCCTCTGAATGCCAAATTTTGACTCGCTAAAAATTGTATTACTGCAATCAGTCTTTCTCTCTATTGTAAACATTTTGTTGTTCCGTGTCAATAGTACAGTTTTTTTCCAGCCTCATCTTTAATTCGTACCACGATCTAATATAATTTACGTGTTTTAGAGCATTTTCGTGCTTATTAAGGTAGTTCGAACAATGACGCCAATTAGCAATTAGAAAAACCAGTACTTGCAAGTTGTGTTGAACTAGCTTCGCTAAACAATTTACATGCAAAACAAAAATTTCAGTTGAGCTTTATGGAATAGGAGAGCCACGCGCGATTTATTTTCTCACCGTTAACTAAAGTTTTGTTATAATATGAACAGCTAAATTTTATGCAATCCTCATCGACAGGAAATTTAAAATTCGTTACTTGTTAGCGAGTAAAAATTTGGAATTCAGAGCGAACTAGTACGAAGTTGTGTCATAGAGATAATGATAATTTTTTAAAGGCAGTGGAGATGTTGGCCAAATTTGATCCAGTTATTTCGGAACACCTCAATAATGTCAATAAATGTAAAGATAACAAAACCCATATTCCACACTACTAAGGGCAGCATTTTCAAAATGAGATAATCAATATTTTAGCCGAATGTATTCGTAATGAGATAACTGCATTGTCAAAACAGCCAAATCTTATGCTATAATTCTCGACTCTAGACCAGATATTAGTCACACAGAACAAATAACGTTTGTAATTAGGTGCGTGAACACTACCGATGGTAAGGTAGATATTTTAGAATTTTTTTCAGTAACTAATACCACTGGGGAAGGCATGTGCAATTTTTTAATAGAGAAGGTATTACCTAGTCTGCAGCTCGAAGTTAAAGATATACGGGGTCAGTGTTACGACAATAGATCGAACATGAAAGGAAAAAATATAGGGCTTCAGAAACGGATTCTTGATATCAATCCTAGAGCATTATACGTACCGTGTGCGGCTCATACATTAAATCTCTTTGTTAATGATGCTAAAAGCAGTGGTGAAATTTCTGTTTTTTTTTCGATTTGGTACAAGAGGTTTATAACTACTTCTTTGCAATTCCGAGATTAAAGTGGTGACTTTAGTCTCACTTGTTAGAAACTAAAGTGACTATTAGACCCATTATTGCAGTTAACCAAACTAAATACACGATTATTAATATCAGACATAGATGAACTAGTTGAACTTGAACAGACAGAAGTGAATAATGGGTCAGGATTTCGATTCAAGAAAGATAAAGTGTTTTCATTGTACTCCGTGATGTGTTTCTCATTGCACCACCTTACAAATGATTCGTACTGTTGTTCATGTAGTTTTCTCGATTTTTGTGGTATTAGTTCTTGAGTAATTGCTTCAGTAGCCCGATTTACGTTGAATTTCTCACTTTTATTCATTTTCACTTATTTTCTCTACGTTTACAATGGCGCTATTTCACAGGGACTTTGTTTATAATTGCCCCAGAAACGAACAGCATACTATGTGTATAGTGTTAGGGCTTCAAATGTAAGTAGTATTTATTTTTATTAACAATGTATGTAGAATTACCGGAATTGCAAAAAATAGCGTATATATACCTCTCGACTAAAGTGACATTAATCCCTTTGGTGGATTGAATCAAACACCACCCGCGGGATTAAATGGGTCACTTTAGTCGCTTGATGTATAATATACTATTCTGTGTCCCCATATCGATGGGATTTACTACAAAAGCACGTGAAATGTCTAACTTTAAAACCGTTAAGTGAAACACGGTGGGAAAGTCGTATCAATGCTATTACACCTAAAAAACATTATTACTGCATTAAATGCCATAATTGAAGATCCCACCAGAAACACTAAAACAAAAATGAGCGCTAAATCAATAATTAAAAATGTAGAAACCTTTAAATTTCTGTGTTAAGTTTTAATTTGGTATGATTTACTATCAAGAATTGATGTTTTGAGTAATATGCTTCAAAATCCTAAATTGAATATCGCGGAATGCATTCAAGGCTTAGATAATCTTAAAAAATATTTAGGTATTGATCCTGAATTTCCCATCTCGAAGCTTAGGAAAAAGGTCTGTTTATTTGATTACGAAGGTAGTGATGAACCAGTTTCAAATCCCTTCCAACAGTCAAGACTGCTTTCTATTTTGCAATTCTTGATCACGTGATTTCCTCGGTAAATGAAATATTTACCTTATTATCTGAGTGCTATTCAATATTCTGCTTCCTGTACGAGTTTCATAACATTTCTAATGATAATCTGCATGGACTTAGATATTAAGTTACAGGTAAGGGAGGAAGAAAATACAGTAAAATATATAGACGGTATACAACTCTAATGAAATAACTTCATTCAAAGATATTTTTCCAGGTGAAAAACAGGCAACTGAAATATTGGAAATTATAGTGAAAAATGATCCCATTCCCTGTTTTCCAAATTTTGCTCTGGCATTTAGAGTTTTTTTAACCTTACCTGTATCTGTCGCTTCATGTGAAAGAAGTTTCAGTAAATTAAAAATTAATAGGACGTAAGAAAGGCTTACAGATTTGGCCATCATCTCTATCGAATCCGAATTCTTTTAAAAAAATTGATTTCACCGAATTGATTGACAAATTTGCTTCCCAGAAATCCAGAAAAGTTAGTTTATAGTTAATTATTAGGTATAGATAGTCCTTGTAGAAGGAAGACTGATTTATATACTTTTCGTCTCACTAGATGTATGTTTATGTATTTTTTAGTAATAATAACTTACAATTTAAATATCAAATGATACATTTTATCCAACTTATTAGTAAATAAAGTAGTAGACTCTAGATGTGCATAATACTTGTATCGAGCCAAACACAAAATTAAAATAACAATTACACAAATATCAAAATACCAAAATCCAATATCAAAATTCAACAGAAAAACACAATACCAAAATACAACATGTCATGTGGCCAGAACTAGACAACACCAACCACATATTTTACATATATCAAAATGAAGAACCAAAGTCTACGCAATAAAATCGTCATACAGATGGGAATAATTGTATATTACGAAATTCCAAATGCTTTTGTTTCTACCGGAATTGAGTTGTACATAGAGCCAGGAATAGGTATGACCTCTGCGTAAGCATCATCTGCATACGAGGCGGCCTTAAATTATTATTTTGTCGTGTTTTTTTAGTGTCTTAGTATTTTTTTCACTATTATAATCTGGCTGCCTAAAAAATAAACTTTTGGTTTTCAAATTTTATTTGCCTTTTTATTAATGTTTTACGTTTTGTTCTTAGACGGGTAGATGAGTTTATGTCATCGTTAAGTATAAGTAAAAATATGAGACATTCTCAAGAGGGGGGGCGGCACATTAGGTCTTTGCACGCGGGCGGTCGACACCCTAAGATCGGCGCTGTCCGCTCAAATAACATGTTGAGTTTCGCTCGTTGATCAAAGTGCGTTCACAGAACATTCACTCATCGTTTGTGCAACTGTTGTGTTTTCTGAACGCACCCTATGATCTGACGCTGACAAAAGTCTTCGTTGTTTGGTCGACGTCGTTATTGGTTTATAAATAATTTAATTAAAATTAGCTTGTTTCGTATTTAGAAACTAAAAAAAAATATAATTTATTTGATGTATGCATGAATAAGAATACAATGTATATATAAATAAATTTTGCAGAAAAAAACAAATAAGACATTGGTTCACAATGAAAATATACAATTTAAAAACTAATAAAAAAAGTGTTAAACTTAATTTGTGTCATCTTGTTCATAGAAGAGAACATATTGTTACGAAACAGCACACTGGTATATTCCCTAAATCCGACTCTGACTGGGCCAGGTATAAAAGTTAAAATTATGGCGGATACGCAGGGTTATTTTCATAACTGTTTACGACTATCTTATCTAAACATTGTTTTCGTGACCAGACTTATCTAGAAAATGCCAAAACCAATTATTTTTGTGTGTGTAAGCCGCAGTCCGGAATTTTCTAGTAAAAAAGGCTTTAATATAAATAAAGGACCGATCAGCGGATAAGTTAGTTGATAAAGTGATCTCGAAAAATAAACAAAAATACACCAAACAGTAAAGTGCTAATATAAATTAATAAACAAGTTTGTGTGCATATAAATTAAATTTAAGTGATTAGTTAAGTATATATAAAATAAGTGTTAGTGAGTTAGTGTTTAAATAAATTAAGTAAGTAGCCATACCGTGTGTTTAAAATTTATCCCACCCGTTTATTGTTTAAATAAATCAGAAAAACATTACATTGGTGTCAGAAGTCGAATTATATAAATAAATTGCTACGTAAAAATGGCCAAGAGACTATGTGACTTGAAAGTGACTGAGTTAAGAGCAGAAGTGGAAGATCGTGAGTTGGAAACGTCCGGTAAGAAAGACTTAAAGTGGCAATGGAGAATGACGGCTTTGATCCAGAAACAGTTTTATTTAATGACGAGGCTTCCACCTTAATCTCGTCAATTTCTGCTAACATGAACGAGAAGATTTCTGCCATGGAAGAGAACATTTCTGCTAACATGGATGAGAAGATTTCTGATATAAAGAACGATATTTCAACTATGAAGAATGATATTTCGGCTAACATGGACAAGAAGATTTCTGATATGAAGAACGATATTTCTAATATGAAGAATTATATTTCGGCTAACATGGACGAGAAGATTTCGGCTATAAAGAACGATATTTCTACTTTGAAGAACGATATATCTGCCGATATCTTATTAATGATAAACGGCATTGCCGCTGACATTGAAAATGAAATTTCGTCTCTAAAATCGAGGATAATATGTCAACGACGGACGAGAAAATCGAGAATAAAATGTCAACGATGGATGAGAAATTGGAGAATCAAATGTCAACGATGGACGAGAAAATCAAGGAGTTAGAGACAAAGATTGCCGATTTAAGAACACAAGACACTTCAGCAGAAGAAAAGAAGGTCGAGATCTGCAAGCCAGAAACACAACCCAAGATAGGTGATATTGGCAGTTTTACCCGAGTCAAGGCCCCAACGTTCGATGGAAAAATGTCTTGGACCAATTATTTGAAACAGTTTGAAGCAGCCGCTAGAGTGAATAATTGGTCCGATAAGGAGAAAGCAGTGAACCTAACTATAGCGCTTCGGGGTGATGCCTTAGATGGAAGAAACCGATGATTTCGAGCAACTGAAGAAGAGGTTGGACATGCGATATGGTCACGAACATTTGGAAAATTTGTACAGATTCCAGCTGAAGAACCGAAGGCGAAAACGTGACGAAACCCTTCAAGAGTATGAACTAGATATTGCCCGACTAGTTCGATTTGCTTATCCATTAGCAGCAGATAACATGATGGAATGTTTAGGCATCCAGGCTTTTATTGACGGCTTATGTGACCACGATATGGAGAAGACTCTTCGATTAGCCCATCCCAAAACATTAGTCGACGTATTGACTACTGCTCTTGAATACGAAGCAGCCACGATAGCTTCAGGATACAACAAAGGTAGGACCATACAGGAAGAAGGTGACGATGACAGACTTGACCAGATCGTCAACTTGTTGAAAGGTATGGTAGACGTGAAGCCGAAGAAGATCAGTGTTGTAATTGTGGCGAGCTAGAGCATGCACGCAGTTCGTGTAAGCGTTCTACGACTCCTGCAAACCAAGAACCTCTTAAATGCAAAGCAGCGACGAAGGGCTCGCGGTACAACAAAGGTAGGACCATGCAGGAAGAAGATGACGATGACAAACTTGACCAGATCGTCAACTTGTTGAAAGGTATGGCAGACAAGAAGCCGGAGAAGATCAAATGCTGAAGTGTGGCGAGCTACAGCACGTACGCAGTGCGTCTAAGCGCCCCAAAACTCCTGTAACCCAAGAGCTCCAGTCACAGGGGAAATCAGACAGGGGTGAACATCCGGCTGATGTGAATCACCGAAAAGCCAACTCTTTGCCTAGACGGTCATGCCCTGTAGACTCTTCACAATGCAACAAGTCGAAATCTAAGGAAGTTGCAGTTTCAAGAACTACTGTAGTCAACGAGGAATGGTCACCCACCAGGATCAGAGAAGATCAGGAGAATGATTCTCACCTGAAGATGATCCGGCAATGGAAGAAAGAAAATCGGCTACCTACCTGGCAAGAAGTGTCAAGATTTTCACCGAAACTCAAGGCGTATTGGGCTCAGTGGGACTCCCTTGTCCTGGAAGAAGGGCTGTTGAAAAGAGTCCTCGAAAATGATGAGGGTTCCGAGATGAGGAGACAGCTAGTTATCCCGAGAATAAGAGTAGTACTAGTACTAAAGAAGTTACACGACAGTCCATCGGGAGGTCATCTGGGAGTGAAGAAAACCCTACAGAGAATCCGTGAGAGGTTTTATTGGATGAACAGCTCCGATGATGTGAAGGACTGGTGTAAGAAATGTAGGACTTGTGCTACGAGTAATGGACCACATCGCAAGAGAAAGGCATCCATTATACAGTACTATGTTGGAAGCCCTTTCGAAAGAATTGCTGTAGATATCGCTGGACCATTTCCGACGACAGAAAATAGTAGCAAATACATACTGGTTGTAATGGATTATTTCACAAAATGGGTGGAAATTTACGCTATCCCGAACCAAGAGGCCACAACTGTAGTAGATGTATTGGTGAAAGAATTTATCAGCCGATATGGAGTGCCTTTGGAAGTCCACAGCGACCAGGGAAGAAATTTCGAAAGTCATCTATTCCAGGAGATTTGCGAGAAGCTGGGAATGAAGAAGACCAGGACAACAGCATTACATCCACAGTCGGATGGAATGGTCGGGAGAGTGAACAGGACTATTGGAAAATACCTCTCCAAAGTAGTATCCAGCCATCAGAGAGATTGGGACCAGTATCTTTCCCTATTTGCATTGGCTTATCGATATGCCGTCGATGAGTCCACGGGTGAAACACCGGCGAAAATCCTGTTTGGACGTGAAATGAGGCTTCCTTGTGACCTGGAATTTGGCTGTCGGCCTGGAGAAGATCTAGCAGGCGAAGACTACGTGATCCAATTGAGAAGAAGGCTGGACGATATTCATGAATTAGTTCGAACAAATCTTCAAGTTGCCAGCGACAGAATGAAAAGTCGGTTCGACACGCAGGCCACAGAAGGCGGTTTTAAAGAAGGGGACAAAGTATGGTTACACAACCCGACAAGGAGAAAAGTATTTTCTCCAAAATTACAAAAATCCTGGGAAGGTCCATACTTAATCAAGAAAAGGATCAATGATATTATATATCGCATAAGCAAGATCCCCAACGGAAAACCAAAAGTAGTTCACCAAAACCGACTAGCGCCATTCAAAGGAGACCATGACCTGGAGGAAGGAGTAAACCTTATTCGAGATGTGTCTGACCCTACCTTTGATGAATTTATGGGCACGTATGGATATATCGGGAAAGCTAGATATGGAGTCACTTCGGAACAACAACAAGATTTGTTCACTCTCCCGGAAGATTATTCACTGGCATACAACATCCCCGCCCGTATCAAGAACGCACGAGGGCTGGCAACCGTCTTCCGAAAGAAGTTCGGGCAATTAGAAAAACTTGAAGACCAGATTCCAGCCCCTGGCAAGACACTGAAACTGAAACATAATTCGCGGTACGTCTTCTACGTGGTAACTAAAAATGACTTTCAAGATCGATCTACCTACCGCGATGTGTGGGAAGCACTTCTAAACCTACGAGACCATGTGTTGGAATCCAGCGTGAAGAAACTGGCTATGCCTAAGATAGCGAGTAACCAGTTGGATTGGCGAATCATCAGGAACATGGTAGAGGTTATCTTTAGAGATATCGGTGTCCAGATATTAATTTGCAGCTACAACCCCCGTTATCAATATCCGATGAAGACGGTGCCCTGCTATTTCCATAAGATCGGAAAGTGTAAAAATGGGGCCAGTTGCCGATTCAAACATCCAGTCTCAGCCACACAAAAGTTCCAGAAAGAACCCCCATTTAAGGAGGGGGTAATGTTACGAAACAGCACACTGGTATAGTCCCTAAATCCGACTCTGTCTGAGCCATGTATAAAAGTTAAAATTATGGCGGATACGCAGGATTCTTTTTATAACTTTTTACGACTATCTTTTCTAAACATTGTTTTCGTGACCAGACTTGTCTAGAAAATGCCAGAACCAATTGTTTTTGTGTGTGTAAGCCGCAGTCCGGAATTTTCTAGTAAAAAAGGATTTAATATAAATAAAGGACCGATCAGCGGATAAGTTAGTTGATAAAGTGATCTCGAGAAATAAACAAAAATACACCGAACAGTAAAGTGCTAATATAAATTAATAAACAAGTTTGTGTGCATATAAATTAAATTTAAGTGATTAGTTAAGTATATATAAATTAAGTGTTAGTGAGTTAGTGTTTAAGTAAATTAAATAAGTAGCCATACCGTGTGTTTAAAATTTATCCCACTCGTTTATTGTTTAAATAAATCAGAAAAACATTACAATATGCTTCTCCACTGACTAAATATTTCCACGATATTAATAGCACCCTTGAATCGTTATATTGGTGCCACTGTCCCGTGTAGGGATGTCGGCAATATGCTGTGTAGTGACCACTGTAATATAAACATAATGAAGAGTGGATTTATTAAGGTAAACAGTTCAAATTTGTCGAGAATTGACTGTGTTACAGTGGCAAATTTCTTCGCAACAAACATTAATTTCTTTTCTGCTGAATTCAGAAATGTGAAGACCTCCATGTAAGTTTTATACAAATAATTGTTATTTCTGTAGTCAATAATGAGTAATAGTATTGTTTTTGAATAATTGAAAAAATATGATTTTTAGGCTTATTTCAGAATGAAATAGGACTATTGTAGAGAGTAAATTTATATATATATATATATATATATATATATATATATATATATATATATATATATACATCCTGCTATCTTCAAGGCGTCCTTTCACAATACCTTCTCTGAGCGTCCACGAACTATTTCTCACACAATCCCTACTATATCGGATGAATATTCTCCACCTTTGAACAGTAGAGGTTGTTTAAGGTCCATGGGCTTCATGTTGTCGAAATCTATTTTTACAATTTTTAATCCACGTATTTCAAAGCGTCCTTGCATAAACCCTCTTCTGAGCGTCCAATATATACGTTCAAACTTTCAAACTACGGTTACTCGGCGTCCGGCGGAGTATACTTGCTGTCATTGTGCACATTTCTGAGCGCCCAGCTATGTTGCCAGTTAGAACGATAAATCATAAGTAGTTTAATTGACAGGAAATATTGTACAAATCCAAAGATAATTATAATCGTTTCGTACCAGAGTGTCAATTGATATCTGTTTTTCCTTTTTTTTACAAACTTTTATTTAACTTGCCGAGGGTGTATGTTGATGTTAAATTTGAATCATTTCCAGCCGTCCTCTCGATATGAAATTTGGCAGGTATTTACCATTAAATAACAATGCATTGCAACATTTATATATTCAGGGTGTTAGTTAATAAGTGCTACAAACTTCAGGGAGTAATTCTGCAGGAACAACTTATGACAGTTTACTATATAAACGTATGCACACAAATGCTTCGTTTTGCGCAATAATTAATTCTCAAAACCAACTAAATTTCATTTGCATATCGACCGGTTTCATAGCAATAAATAAATCGTCAGTTTTTAAGAAGAACTTTAACACCCCGTGTCTAGAAAAACGAAGCATTTGCGTACATACGTTTATATAGCAAACTGTCATTATTTTTTCATGCAGGATCATCCCCTGAAGTTTGTTGCACTTATTTACTAACACCTGTATACAGGGTGTTTCAAAATTCATGCGACAAAATTCAGGAGGTGATTGCTGGTATGAAATTAAGATGGGGGGGGATGTACCAAAATTTTCTCAGTTCACCCCTTTCCGAGATATCGCCCTTAAAAGGTGGTGACTAAACTTAAGTTCCTATTTTTTTTCTAAAATCTCAGTTAAGCTAGAAACTTGAAATTTTGTAATTTTCGTGCACTCGTAAAGGACTAACCACGGGTATTTTTTCTATTTTTTCAATATTCCTGTTATATTAAACGGGGGTGAAATTAGCAACCCTTACTTTATTTTATATCACAACTTTTTTTGAGATGAAGTTTTATGAAATAAAATTATAACTTAAATTCCTTGTTTTATTTGAAAAAAAATTGATTCCTTAATATTTTTCCCCAAAACCAGTAGCTACAGAGAAAAAAATAAACACCATAAATTATAATGTTTTTAATAAATTGAGTGAAAAACAGTTAATATGTAAAATGTCATAAATCGATTGCAAAAAGTTTTAATGTCAAAAGAGAATACATGAACATATACATATAATGAATAGGTCATAAACATTTAAACGACATATGTTTTGCTTTTTCTAGTTTGTACGGGAACTATGGGAAAAATATAAATGAATAAATCACTTTCGTTCCTATAAAAAATGTTTAATGAGTAACAGCGGTATTCATATTTTATGTTTACAAGGATGTATTTTACCTTGAAAGAGGATACTGATTACATTTATTTACTTTTTTATATTCGTTTTGTACAAACACTTTTATCTTGGGCCAGTCTTTATTGTCAAGGACTCCAGGATAAAGATGATTCAATTGTTCACATTCTTGTCTTTTTGGAGGCTTTTTGTTTTTTATGTGATCTTTGAAAAATTCATGAACAAGTTTTTTTTGTGGAGTAGACCATTTAATAAGCACTCGTTTACTTTTCTTCGGGATGCGAATGTCGTTCTTCACAGGCGTTTTATAACTTGAGGACTCCAACATTTCGGGAAGAGACGTACTACGTGTTTCATCTTCATTGTCTGTCATCAGATCTTCTTCCAGATTTAGATCTATATTATCAAGAGTTTTTCCTTTAAACTGAGCAGCTTGCCCTTTTTCCATCAAAATCAGAAGCTTTGAGATCTTAGCAGTTTGAAATACGTCATCTGGTAAACGGTAATTTCCTCTGTGTACTCCTAAGGTATGTCCCATGAAGCTAGCCAACTGCTCTAAATCATTTTCAGACATATCAAATAATTGTGTAAGTGTAGCTAAGTGCTTGCGTAGTCTTGTTGCGGTGATAGCGCCAGGGTATTTTGCTCCACTTGCCTTGGCATATGATTGCAGCACTTTGTAGCCACATATTGGCTCAGTGGATTGTGGATTACCAAAAAGAAAAATATTTTTTTCACTTACAAATTTCTTACGGAATTTAAGTAAAACTTTTATATGTTCTTGAGTATCCGGACTAAAGAGGACCGGTACGCCACGTCCCCTTTTTCCCCTTATTACAATTCTTTTGAATCTGTTGAGAAGAATTTTTTCGGTTGGAGACACCGCTTCTGAGAATTCTTCATAAGTTGAGTTGAAAGTGTTCATCTCATATGTGTCAAGTCTCAATCTTTGCAGTTCTCCCGGGCGCCTACGATTTAATAAAATAACACGACAAAAAACTGTTTCCAAAAGCACTTTGTATTCACTCATATTGCCATTGTTATTGAGAGCTTTCACGGCTGAATCTGCTTCTGAAATTAAGTAGTTCTTCAATAATTTCAAATCACTAGCAAGTGGCACAAGTGTGATCTTGTTCCATTTTTTTATATTTAGATCATTGGCAGCGTGGCTGGAAATATCATACTGCCATTGTGATTCCACAATCTTAATTAAAGTTTTTAAATCTGCCTCTGCTTCTGCAGATGAAACTGTTTCGGCAATATTCTTTCTTTTCAAAGCGAACAAAATGGCTAAATCTGCGCACTGTTTCAGATATGTGCCCATATTTAGTGCGTACGTTGGAGAAAAAAACTTTTCCTTTTCTGCATCATATTTGGCTACTGCTTTTGTTGCAGTTACTAGCAGGTCAAAATGTTGGGGTTTCAGAGCATCAAAAAGACAGTTTATAGTTGGCTCCATTTTTCTTAGTTCAATTAGTAAGCGAGAAATCTCTCTCATTTTTCTAGATACCACGTTGATGAAATGTTTCTCCCTATGAGATTGTAGGTATCTGGCAGCATATGCACAAATGAGTGGATCTTTTTTTGCAACTAGGGAAATTTCATCCGCTCTCATCCTGGGAAAAACAGTATTTTTCAGATATGGGTCAATTCTCAAATTGCATAACAAAATATTTTGAGCAGCTGCCTTATGATTTTTGGACTTGGAGTTGGTACACTTAATTCTATGCCTCCATAAGAATTTTGCTGAAAAAAATCCAAGACAATTATCGCACGGTAGTATATCTTTATTGGAACGCAAGCTTTGTATAGGCTTGGACACATTGCTACTGTTTAAAAAATTTCCTTTTTTTCTCAAGAGGTCCAACAACTGTTTTCTATCTTTAGAACAAGGAGGCTGGGCCAAAATTTTTTGAACTTCTATCTCTAGAGAATGATTCCGGGTTACGTGTCTTGCGAAATTCAAAACTAAAGTCTCGCAATAAAAACAGAAGTCCGTCTTTTTCTTTCCTTTCCGAACTTCACCATTTTTTTTATATTGTCCAAAATCAGTTGGTTTCTTTTCTAATACTTCAATGATGAAAGTTGATGGCTCAGTATGTTCAGCAGATAATTTGTTCTGAAAAAAAAACGAAGCTGATTATTGGCAGATACAAATAAGGATCATCGGGTTATTTACTTTCGTTTTCTCGAGTTTAAAGTCGGACAAAAAAATCTGAGTTTGAAGTCGTACAAATTAAAATCAGAGTTTGAATTCGAAATGTTTGATTTTCAAGTCCATTTGATTACCCTTAAACATTATCGTAGATTCCTCCTTGGCATGTTGATTTCCCTTGAGTCAAAATTAGAAAAAAGTGGGATCGGAATCGAGTGATTTGACACGTTTGTACACGAGGCCTTCTTAAATTTATGAATTTTGACAATGAAATCCTGATCTTCAACCTCAAAAAACGCACATACCAATTTTGAATGGAATCGTGCCATAATCATAAAACATGTTTTGCCATATTGAAGCCGTCATCTTGAATTTATAAATTTTGACATAAAAAAATCATGATTTACGACCCCAAAACTACACCAGACCATTACACCTCATCCTTCATCTTGGGACCGCGATCTTAAATTAAAGAATATTGACAAAAAATTAATAATATACGGCTCAAAAACCATTGTACTTTATTTTCAATAGAAGCAGACATAATCAGAAAACTTGTCAGCCACCTGCGAACTGCCATTTTCAATACATGAATTTTGACAAAAAATTCATAATCTCAGACTTCAGAAATCCCTATTACTTTATTTTCAAAAAAGTTGGATGATAATCACCAATCAATTTTGTTAAAAAGCCAACCCCAAAAACCCATTGAAAATTCTGACCATAATCGCAAATAATGTCCGCCATCTTGGAGACGTCATTTTGTTTTTAATAATTAATAATTAGATAATGCCAAATTTAAAATCAATCGGACTAGAAGTGGATCAAATCTAATTTCTTTTGAATCCGACATATAGAGAAATGAGGATATAAACATGGCAAGTTAAATAAAAGCTTGTAAGACAGCTCTGACGGTACAAAAGTTTCATTTTTAGTTACTGTACCTAAGAAAATAAAACATGTAAAAAAATTTCGGTTTCAATTTGGAAGAAGCTTTTGGGACATAAATATTTTAAATATATATTTTTTATTTGTACTCGAGAAATCTAGCCCATGCCAAAATAGGAATCTGTATAATATAAAAAATTGCTTTCTCAACTTCGAATATATATCATGGTCTGTTTACTTACCAGATTTTCAAAAGTATATTCCTCCTTGTCATTGGAAAAGCTGACGTTTGATACAGTATCTGATTCTCCTGAAGAAGTATCTGGGATGTATTCAGTCTCACTACTATTATAACCCTCACTGCATTCATCCGAAGGTTCAATGGTAGACGATACTTCAGCTGAACCCAAGCAAGGAAGCTCAGCAAGAGATGTTTCTTCCATATTCTCGTAAAGTTTTCGTTTTGCATGTTGCAATCGTGTATCATATACTTTGTTACTAGGGGAAACGTAGTACATTTGAGCTTGCAATGATATCTCGGAACTCCTCACTTGACTGTTTGCAGGTGGATCTCTATTTTCCAGTAATTCATGCGCTAAAAAAGAATATTAAATTCATGGAAATGATTATAGGTCGGAATGTATCATTATTTATGTTATTACTAAAGACGTGGCATTTGAAGAAATATATCTTGGGACCGGTCGATTTGTGTTTTAAGAAAATAAGTTACTTCATTCTCGGAATGGGGTGAGAATTGTCTCTAAAATTCTGAATACTTGGATAGTGCGTTTTATATTCTTTTATTTCAGTTAATAATTAGGATTAATGTATCACAACAATAACTCGGTCCGAGTTCCTTTAACATGATCTTTTAACTCCAGCCAAAGTAGATGATAGCTCATTTTGAAGGTTTTCTGTATCTCAAATTTGATGTCACTAGATTTTGTGGATTTTGATATATTACTTTTTAAATTAATCACTTCCAAGGATCTGTCAAGCTGACCGATCAATGAAAATGATGGTTGAAATTTCAACTTATAATCGTAATAAGTGACACAAGTTCAACATTTAATAGTGTGGTGGCACATCACCTCTCTATTCAGGAGGAGACTTACATAAGTTATTAGAATGTGCGAACTGTGTCCCCCCTTAAAACAAAAATTTACGGGTCTGAGAAATTTTTTCCTCAGGAGGCAGATATTTGATTTAGATACTTTAAGCATATAGTGACATTATTCATTTATACGTAGAACTCACCATTAGCAATAAAAAGATCTCTTTCATAATCTTGTGTTCCTCTTCCTTCATGATTTGGAATGTTAAGAAAATCTATGCGATTTACATCATCTCTATTCAAAGCATTTAATAATATTTTCGTTTTTCTGTCCATATCTGAAATCTACAAACAATATTTTCCGTAGTAATATCAAGCAAATACGCGTCAGATCGGCTCCCAATATTTTCAAATTTTGTAATGAAGTTAAATAGTAAAACCGTACTCTTGTACTAAAAAAATTTGAAGATTATTGAAATTATAGAACGATTTTGCAAAACTATTTGAAAACTGTATTGAAGATAGATTGGTTCAATTTTCCATTAACAACAACATATTTTCTGAGAACCAAATAGGATTTATTTGAAATTTTATCACTGAGGATGGCATTAGATACAGGGTGAGTCACGGTGAACTGTACAATACGGGTGGAAAAAGTTACATACAGGGTGAATTTTTGACATGAACCAGATATGCCAGATTTTCAAAGGCGTCCCTGTAAATTGATTTAAATTTTGATATTTGCTATACTGGAATAAGTACAGTGTGTGTCGTTATTGTCTATTTTAAAGATTTATTCAATATTATACAGTCATATATTTCATTATCGCCAATTTTATATTTGATTTTAAAATTAATCTTTAATTAAAAATGTAAGGCAAAAGTAATAAATTTTTTAAATATCCAGGTTTAACTGTCTATTTATGTCCTCTGAAGAAATTATATCACATTTTAGAGAAATCATATACAGGGTGAATTAATGCAATTATAGCAGTTCAACAAATTTTCGCGAAGCGGCAATGGAAATTTTTGGTTCTGAATAAGTCAGTTAGTTGCCAGACATCAATACATACGTTTACCAAACAATGAGACAAATCGACTTAATCATTGAAAAGATATGACTAAACATTATTTTGGTCCAAATCCATAAATCGCTCTGTACAATATTAAAGAAAAAGTCATTTTTTAATGGTCATTTGGTAATCCCCTAAGGTGTCTCTGCTTATTGTAGAAGTATGTACAGTTCCTCGTGACTCACTCTGCACATTAAAAAAATTTGAGAAATTGCTATTTTTACTCTTACACATAGGATAGGATTGAAGATGATTCAATAACAAGCAAATAAAACTCTCGATTTAAAAAAAACGTTAGATCAGAAATGATAAATATTATTGAAAATATGAATTACTTCAAAACTCATTTCACGAGAAAAAATTGTCAGGCACCCTGAGAAAATTCAGAAAATACCATTTCAATTCCTTCAACCTGTTTCGATACAAACTATTATGTTCAAGGGTATTTGTTATTTTCAGTTATTTAAATTGGTAAATAAGTATAATCTTATTTTTGTAACAATACGACACTCTACTATCGCTTATTGTATTTAGCAACATTTTCGTGAATAGTTAAAAGATTCAGATTTGTCAATCGATTACAGATTATAAATATGAACAAAAGTTAATGTATTACTAAATTTTTAGTCCCCACTCACAGCGGTAAACTACTCAGAACAGTTCAAGCAGACAATATAACCTCAATGTTTAAGCTCCAATAATTAAATATCATTTCGAGTTCATGAATGAAGAAAAGATAATGAGAGCTGGGTATCCTATAGAATAAATAATATTAATCAAAATAAAAGAAACGAAATACAACAGGCTTGCAATAAAAAATAAGACTATTATTTCTCACTTACCTTCAGATTATAGCTAATAGCAACAATAAAAACACCTCCCTAAGATCAACTGAATAAATGTGACTGGTAAGGAACGTAAACTTCTCAAAAACTGGCGTTGATTTATTTGTGCGACGTTGGGGACTCCCACAAATCGACAGGTTGAAAGTACTATATACATACACCTTTTACGACTGTGTATTTCTCCCTCTACAACGTATATCAAAACGTTTGGATTCCGGGTACTGAGCGTCCGGCGCGTATAGCTGGCTTTCATTATGAACATTTATGAGCGCCCGCGCTGTTTTCGCCTGGTTTTACCAAAAACTCTTAAGTACTAAAGTGGGCCCTGAGATAATTTTTAACTTGTTATTGTAGCCTATTACCTGTTTATTATGGGATATATGTTATTTTTTTATTTCATTTTAATGGGTGTCGGTCAGACAATAAAATATTTTTGCTTCTAACGTTTTGATTTATTTTAAATTTAAATCATCTTCAAAAGAGTGTATATTTTAACCCACTTATCAGGCACGTCAAATAAAGTCACTTAATTTGACGAACCTAAAAAAATCAACACTATGTTCATTAATCACAAACAAAATATATCCTAATCTTACAATAGAAATTATAAAGAATAACAATTCAGAGTTCCAAACAGTGCCAGAAATAGTATTAAAATATGAAAATCTTACTGTATCATATAAAAACTTCATTGGTTGGGAGTAAAAAAATACCTGACGGTATTCTGTTTTTTTTAACAAGACCTTTCATAAAAAGCAATGCTCATGTTAGGTTACAAACGATATCAAAAAAACTCTGAGCTCAAATTTGACAGGTATACTAAAAAGAATTGGTGTGTTTTCAGAATACATTAAGTTTATTTTTATTGAAAAATCTAGTAATCTAGAATTCCCGCCTGATTTATCATGACAGCCAAAAAAACTGAAAAATCTGTAATTCGCAGTATTAATACCAAAAATTGAAAATAACAGTTACGCACAGCTAGGACTACACAAATATTGAAAATAATACGGAATAATTATCAGAAACCGGCGTTGTCAATTTTCCTCAACGTCGACGACGCCCAGAAATCGACGAGCTGAAAGTACTATATACACCTGACGAATATACAGAAGATGCAGCTGGCGCCTCAATCGGTTGATGTCTTGAACTATTAATATACTCCTTGTATATAAAACGGCAGATTGCGCTATCATCTGAGCGTCAAAATAAATTTTGTCAACAAGATATGTGGACCAGTATGAATGATTCTCTATGGGTGAGCTTCCGAGCGTCCATATACGGACGCTCTGTAGGAACCGGACGCTTGGAAGATAGCATTTGGTTAATGTACGGGCGCCCGGTAGGTAGTAGGATGCATATATATATGTATATATATATATATATATATATATATATATATATATATATATATAAATCGTATTTCTTATGTTTTTGATCTAACGCAAAAAAGTTACTGAAATTTTTTTTAGAACTTAACACGTTCTACAACTTTTGTAAAAAACACTTTTTTCTAAAACGTACATGAAAACATTTATTTAAGAAAATTTAAATTTTGTTTTTTTTTGTTTTGAATCTGATGCAAAAACTTTACTGAAATAAGCCGTCCAATTGGTCGTGTGCCATTGCGATTTTTTTGAGACAAAAAAATATTTTATAATAACTAGGTATTACGAAAAAAATTCATTGACATCTCACTGGTATTTGTGAGCAAATTACGTCACAGCGGTGACGTGACAAGTATTGGCGTCTTCGCCCGAAACTTCAAACGTTATTTAAAATACATGATTTTTAAGGTTTTAGTAATATTTAAAAAAAAATAATAAATATTTCCGGCTATATTAGGCACTAATGCACGGTTTAAAACATTTTCTCAAAAATAGTCAACATCCCTATTGATTCAAATAAATGTTCAAGTTGTACAACTTTGCCTTCCCATATTTTTAATCTTTCGTCCTATTTTTGTGTCAATACCTCAAAAATAGAATGACTTAAACGTCAGTAAAGCTAGCATCCCCACTTTTTCAAGTGAAAAAAAAACTGATGTATAATTTAGGACTAATTTGTATCCAAAAAATTATAATTTGAACCCGCTCATTATATCTAAAATACCACCATTTAAAGTGGGGGTGCTAGCTTGAGTTCAAGCTAACACACCCATCTTTAAAAAATCAAATTTTGATAGCATAAATTTAAACTTTGAATTTTGGGACTAATTTGTTCCCAAAAAATTAGAATTTTACCCACCCGGTTTTCACTGTAAAAGGCTTTTTAATGTGGGGTACTGGCTTGAGCTTAAGCTGACACCCCCACATTCACTTCAAATTTTAACAACACCTTCAAACTTTCGATTTAGGACAAATTTGTACCCAAAAGCATTTTTTAATTATTATATTATTTTGTTTATAAAAGATGATATTAAATTAAACCACGTACTTTATTAATAAAAGATGATATTAAATTAAACCACGTACTTTATTAATTTCCAAAAGTGAGTTAACAAATTTCAAATTATCAAAAGTAACTAATTTTTTTTAGAATATAGGACTAATTTGTACCCACAAAATTAGAATTTGTACCCACTCAGTTTTCCCTGTAAAAGGGTTTTTAATGTGGGGATGCAGGCTTAAGCTCAAGCAGCACCCACTTGTTTTAATAATTTCCAAGAAAATCGCTAAAAAATTGATATTATCAAAAGTAACTAAATATTATTAATTTTCGAATATAGGACTAATTTGTACCCACACAGTTTGAATGTGGAGTGCTTCTGGCAGCAGTCATACTGTTGAAAGTTCAAAATGGACGGAAATCTAGATAAACTCTTAAATAAAGTGTTTCATGAAACCTGACCACCTACCTATTTCCAAGATTTTTTTGTTTTGATATAAACGTTTTGCCTCTAATAATAAATTTAATATATTCATATAATTACAATACAGAACTCCATATTTGTCATAGATAATATTTTCTGTGAGATATTTTGTGGTAACCGCGGCAATCATTTGATGTTACAAAAAAAATTAAGTTTTCATTCCCTAGAGCAGGTGCTCAATAAGGAGGCGCAAATAGTTCAAAGTGGTAAGAAGATAAGAATGGTATCATAAATAAAATCTTCCAGCCGATTTTTTTTACTTGGAATGAATCCGAAATCCGACGATCTAAAAAAAAGACGGAGCAAGTCCATAATCACACCTTTACTTGTCATTATTTCCACTAGGAATACGCCTTTTAAGAGATAAACTATGAATGTAAAATAATTTCGCTAATGACTTATATATCTACTATTGGTTATATCAAACGTAGGTATTGGTTTTTAATGGAATACCTATAATTTAATTAATATATTTTATCAATTCCACTCAAATTGTAATTCACTCATCTAGAAGATACTTCAATAATTAATTTAGGTTTTATTTGGAATTTAGAATAATTTTGAAGGTGTACTCAGCTGTGGTGTTTAAATTCACATTAGTCACAGTCACAGCTGACATGCCAAATTGAACACCTCTTTAAAAAGAAGTTTTCTGAGTAAAATATGAGTACAAATTAGTCCTATATTCGAAAATTTGATAATTTCAAATTTTTTAACGATTTACTTGGAAATTAATAAAACACATGATCTAATTTGTTATCATATTTTATAAACAAAATAATATAATAATGAAAAAACGCTTTTGGGTGCTCAAGAGGGCACCCACACTTTAAATATCGGTTTTTCTGAAAAACTGAAGGTACAAATTCTTATTATTTGTGTACAAATTAGCCCTAAATTATACGTTAGTTTTTTTTATTTGAAAAAGTGGGGGTGCTAGCTTTACTGACGTATGACTTAATTTATTTAGAAACTCATTCGAAGCACATAATGGTGTCATCAACAGATTTTATTTTGAAGAACAATTTACGTGACTACAAAATATTATTATACCACTATAAATTGCTTCATTACACTTTTATCTATTCAAATCAATTAATAAATTATAGTAATTGAAAAATTTTGAGTTTACCTGTAATTTGGGTTAATGATATAAACATTTTCAGATGTCTGGAAAAAGAGGAAAGCAAACGTTTCACAGCAAGTCAGCTATTAAATCATTCATTCTTTAATGCACCTTTGGTAATTTTTTCCCCCAAACATATACAAGAGGAAATTGAAAAGAAACGAAGTATCTCTCCTGAAGTTATACCAATAGACATACAAAATTTGTTACATGGTTTGCCAAATGGGCAGTCAAGAATTAATAACGAATTTGAGTTTTTACAACATTTAGGAAAAGGAGCTTATGGCGATGTTATTAAGGTAAACTTATTTTCATTTACATAATTCGCGTTTTAAGTGTACCTATTTTTTATCGCATCAATATTCATCCTGAGAGCACATTAATGACTCAGATGCCTCATAGCATTATTTTTCAAATAATTATTTGTGTTCAAAGTATTGCAGAATGTTTATATTCCTTTTATCCTTATAAATAAATAGGGATCAGTATACACGCATCGGCCGAGAAGTTAATTTGGAGTTGTATGTCAGAGTCCAATGTCTGACTTATACAAGGAACTTTATTTAGTTAGTGGACAGTGGAAAAGTTATTTTGTTGGCGAATAATACTTTCATTGCCTATAGCAATTTTAGTCATGAAACTGCGTAATAAAACCACTAAAGATCTCTCTTCCTCCAAGGCCAGGTATGACATACTTAGGTTTATCATAGCACTACTTTATAAATAACTTTTATTGGCTTTCATTCTCGATCGTAAGTAAATACATTATTCTGAATCCATTCTTGTTGGGTGTACATATTGGATCTATCAGGTTGTTTGGTATTTTTTTTTCTTCTTCCTGGTTAATGTATTTTATATTATTCATGTTTGTATATTTCATCTAGCAAATACTTATTTTACATAATCGTGATTCTTTTTTTGTTTATTGATATCTGCTTTAGCTATAAAATTTTATTTTTCAAGTCAAAAGATATATTAAAATCGGCTTCCATAAGTTCCTGAGTTAGTATTGTTTTACAGAGATGAATGGCATACATCGGACTTCTGTGGCTGCTTCCAGACCAGTAGTATGTGGGTTTTCTTCAAACTCAAGCATAATATTCAATTTGGTATCATCTACTGATTGCATTAGTAATTGCTTTGTTATGTTACTTGCATATACAATATCGCTTTTCTATTTTATTGTTTGTCCCCTGTGTTATTTTCATAATCGACAATTTTGAAAATTGTTATACAGGGTGTTTCTATATTCGACCGACAACGCTCTACCACAGAGAGATATCAATAAATGATTCATTTTGATATAGGAATACGCACCCTTACGGGGCCTAGTTGCTGAGATATAGGGTATTCAAAATTTTAAATCAAATTCAAAAATTTGCCATAAATCAAGAACGCCTGTAATTTTTTTTTTCAAATTTGGTGACCAATATGCTTATTAATAAAGTAATGTTTTGACATAAAATTTGGAAAAATTTAACCAGTAGCGCGCTGTCAGGGTTAGTTGTCACTTATATCCCCCTATTTTTTACGCCACTGGAGCAAATTCTTTTTTTAATTTTGTTTTAAATTGCCCGATTATTTTTAGTTAAAAAACTAATAACCTTTTATGGAGCCAAAATGAACGTTGCTGTAGAAATTTGCCTCTAAACAAAAGTCTGCAAACACGTAAGTAATTTACAAATTAATTAATTATTCATTTAATTTCGAATAATTATTAAGCATAAGTAGTTCAAAACAAATACAAGTTGTTCATAATCTCAATTTCAAACAAAAATGTATTACAATAATAACAAAATTGGCAATGAAAATAAAAATAATAATAATAAAAATTAAATTTAAACAACACTGTATTACAACAATAACAAAATTGACAAAGTTACAGTAGTTGTTCAAACGCTTACTTCAATACACTTCTTACACTGTTTTGTCATTGAAAAACGTGTCTTTGAGAATAAATCTGAATGGGATTGAATGATTTCTGTCGCAACTTGAATTCTAGCTATTAGATCTTGTTCAGATTCGATGATTGTTTCATACATTAAGCCCCATATAAAAAATCGATAGGATTTGAGTCAGGTGATCTTGGAGGCCAACAATTGGGTCTACCCCGACCAATCCATTTTTCTCTAAAACGCCTGTTTAAGTAATTTCTTGCCGCTGCAGCAAAATGAACAGATGCCCCATCGTGTTGAAACCACATGTGTTGTCTAATATTTAACGGTACATTCTCCAAGAATTCATCCAACATTTCTTCCAGAAAGCGCGTATAAAGTGCTCCATTTAATTTATTTGGTAAAATGTAAGGCCCGATTAAGCAATCTCCAACCATATCCACCCACACTTTAACCGAATATTCATGCTGAAACCCCCTTTCACGAACAAAGAGTGGATTTTCTTTATCCCAAACGTGACTATTTCTATGGTTGAAAATTCCTTCCCTAGTAAATCTAGCCTCGTCGGTATACGACACATATTTTGGAAAATTTCGATTTTCACGACACTTTTGTAAATACCAGTTTGAAAATTCCATACGCACCTGAAAATCGCTAGGTTCTAATGCTTGAACACTGGCCAATTTGTATAGATGTAACACTTATTCTTTTAAAACTTTCCATACAGTAGAATGGTCCACTCTTAAAGCGCGACCTACAGTTCGAGTACTTAAAGATGGCCTTTCAAAAATATTATTTAATATTTCCTCTTCCAGATGCAGTCCTTGTTGTACGTTGCTTTCCAGCATTATTTCTTTTAATTAACAAGTTTCCGGTTTCTTTCAGCCTTCTTTGCAAAATCTTTGTTGGTATAAACGAACTGCCATTCTACCATTTTTTCGAGCTTCCCCGTAAATCATTAACATATCGGCTAACTCTTCAAATTCATTTTATAACAGCAAAATTAATGTAAAAACTAATTTAAAATTCTATGATTTAATCTACCAAGATCGTGACAAATACACAAAGTGTCATGAACTATTAAAAATATGACACGTACCTACTAGATTATAATTTAGAAATATTGAGTAGTATTTAATTACCTGCAGACTTTTGATTAGAGGCAACACAACACCGTTTATTTTATCTCCATAAAAGGTTATTAGTTTTTTAACTAAAAATAATCAGGTAATTTAAAACAAAATTAAAATAAGAATTTGCTCCAGTGGCGTAAAAAATAGGGGGATAAAAGTGACAACTAACCCTGACAGCGCGCCACTGGATACATTTTTCCAAAGTTTGTTTATGTCAAAATATTACTTTAATAAGGAGCATATTGGTCACCAAATTTTAAAAAAAAAATTAAAGGCGTTCTTGATTTATGGCAAATTTTTTATTTTGATTTAAAATTTTGAACGCCCTATATCTCAGCAACTAGGCACCGTAAGGATTCGTATTCCTATATCAAAATGAATCATTTATTGAGATCTCTCTGTGGTAGAGCGTTGTCGGTCGAATATAGAAACACCCTGTATAATGCATTTATGTTGAAAAAATTTTTTTATATGCAGTTAAAAAATTCAAACGAATTAGTTTTTGTAGTGACCACCCGAATTATTTTATCGGCACCAGGATGTACTTTCATTACACGACCTAGCCGCCACTTATACGGTGGTAAATTGTCTTCGTGAACAGTAACCGTGGATCCGACATATCTGATTTGTTTTAACTTCTGAAGTTGTTCATAATGATTTAGTCTATTGGTTGGGATATTTTGAACGTCTGGATAATGTAAGGAATTGAAAGATTAAGTACTGAGAAGGAATTAATACTTCTAACTCGTTTGGATCTGTCGAAAGTGGTGTCAATGGCCTTTCAATTAAGATTCCTTCAATTTGGGTAATAACTGTGGACAAACTCATATGTAAGCAAGGTGTTAGCTATTACTTTAAGAAGATGATGTTTGCTAGATTTCACCCCAGCCTCCCATATTCCACTCTGGTGAGGTGAGTAAGCAGGTATAAATGTTCATTTAATGTCTTAATTTATGGCTATTTTTTCTTCAATTTCAAGTTGATTCGCCAATAAAAAAATTTCCTTGTTCTTTGAGTTTGTTATTTTCGCCAGTAAAATTAGTACACGCAATTTGGCTTGCCCCTACGTACAGTGAACCTTTGGAAGGTTTTTAGGAAGGCATAAGTGCTAGGTTCAGTCATTAAGTCCAAATGGAGACTTTTAGTTGTCTTACCAACAAATAATGCTAAATAACATTTGTGTGTTTCAATCTTTGTATTAAATGGGCCAGCGTAATCAACACCTTTATCAGAGAATGGCAACATTGGAGATTCTCTGGACGCAGGTAAATCTTCCATTAACGGAATTTGAGCTTTTGGTTTAGATTTAAAGCAAAGAACACACTCTCTGACTATGCGTTTTTGCCGTAAATTGGCCATTACTTATCTCTAATCGATGCAGGAGCATTTGAGAGCCACAATGCAACTGAAAAAGATGTATTTCTCTAAAGAAGTGTAAGGTGATGTTTGGGTGAAATAATGATTGGATGTTTCTTATGGAAATTATAATGACAGTTTTTTAATCGACCTCCAGCTCTAATCAACTTTTCCTTTATATATGGGTTAAGGCTTAGGATTTTACTTTGATTATAAAAATGTTTATATTTATTAAGATCTGTATCTTGTGGAAAAGATTCATGTTGTGCTAGTTGGCAAAGCATATTCAATGATAATTTAAGTTTCTCAAAATTCAAGTGACCTGTGAACTTAGGTCTGTTTTCTTTAAATGTGTTAAAACTAAAAGCTAAACGGAACATACATGTATGCAAAAACGCGTTTAATGCAGTTTAAAATGAAAACAGTTTTTAAAGGAAAAAAGTCTTTATTAGTGTGGACGAAAGTTTTTGACTCATTTCTGGTTTCTGGAAGATCACCAAAGGCTACAACCTTTGAGATGTCTTCTGGCCAATGCCTACTCTCATTTTTTAACTACAGTGGGCCATGAAACCAAATACTAGAATTAAGAAGCCCTTTAGGAGACTTTCCCCTTGAAAGAATGTCGGCTGTGTTGAAATTCGTAGGGAGATAGTGTTGGATTTCAGTTAGAATAGAGCTTTAATTATTTTCCTGCGAGGTTGACAACCCAAACAATAAACACTTGTAATCGTGGTTGCCTTTTATGCTCGCGGTAATTAAAGGTTTACTTAATTTTTCGACCAAAGCCTACACAACACAGAATTCAGCTAACCGTTGTGTGGTGAGGTACCATAAGCTGGTGTGCGGTAATTCATGGTTTTTCTTCCTTTTTAAATTATAAGACTGCTGGTTATGGTGAACAAAGCTGGATTGGAAACTCTATGAAGTTAAGTTTTCCAAGGGTTTGTGGGAACTGAAGAAACCTCAGGGAAGTAAATATCTATTCGTCATAGGTCATTTTGAAGTCACTTTAATTTAAATCTTTCTAATTAAAACCCGACATCGAATATTATTGTGGGGTAAATTGTACGGTCCGAAGTTTAACTATCCGCATAGGAGCTATCGAAGTTGAGAACCCTATCACCGGATCGTATACATAGTGCCATCTATAGATTTTTGTAAAATTAGGGATTTGTGACACACTGTTTCCGACGAATACTTGCCGGATTTGTCCGATTTACTTTTTAAAATTGTTTGATTTTAAAGAAATTAAACTTTAATATTTAATTGTTCAATATCTGTTGGGGTGGCTTGTTAACCTCGTTGAAAGGCATACTGTATGATAACAATTGATATTTAGTGATATTTGCAGTTTGAATAAGGCCCAAAAAATAAGTTGCATACAGTTTTTTTCGGTCTTATTTTGGTCAGTTTTGTGACCTTGAATTTAACAAGTTTCAGAATACCCACGTAAGTTTCGATTTTAAAATATTTTCTACTTTTTGCCTTTAGCTTGATAAGAACGTTTTGCGTGAAGTTCTCTATTTTAAATAAAGGTAATTAAACTTTAATTTTGTACCATTATTGCAGGTTTATAAATAACTTTCTCTTATGCCAGTGGCAGCTTGACATGGGGATGTGAGTTTATTTGTTACAGAATTTGTAACCGGGTACGGTTTAGGTAAAATAAAATTTATTTCTTGTTAAACATTGCCATTTTTTTTATTTTGTGTACAATGGCTGATGAATTAAAAAGCTACACCTTACATCTCTTAACGATTTAGAAGCTTTGTTGCGCTTGTCGAATGTTGTAACTGATTTAAATAAGCAATCGTTCTTTCGTAGTCGGTATTAAGAGTTAGATGATGTTTTAGAAAGCTTTAATAAACATCATCAAAGCATGTTTTCCAATCTGTTGGGCGCTGATGGTACTGAAGCCCAATTATAATCTGAGGAAATTCTTCGTGGACAATTTATGAATGATTATCTTCAAATGAAAGCTAATTTTGCGGATTTGTTTGAAAATGAAGACGCTCAAAGTAAGGTTGTCGTTCCTCAAGCGTTCTTACAAGTTAGTAATGCTCTGTTACCCCAATTGGAACTTATTAAATTTTCAGGTGATTTCACTTCGGCGATTACCTTTTTGAATTTATTTGATGCGCTCATGCACAATCGAAATAATATTGATGACACTGAAAAGTTAAGTTACTTATTCAATGTTTTGAAGGTGCTCCTATAATGCTAGCCAAATCTTTGCCTTTAGCTAGTGACAATGATGTAAGAAATCAAAAAATGGATATTTGAATAAACATTTGCGTGCAATGGCACATTGGTGCAAAATTGAGGAAGCTCCATCTACTATGTTTAGATATTCTGATAGCTACAGTAATTTAATTGACATTTCTTCGGTAAATCTTTCTGCTTTGGAAAATTTAGGTTATCACATTTCGGATTTTGTGTTAGCTTATAAGATAACGAGACTCGGCAACGTTTTGAATTATTACATGGGTCTGGTGAAATGCCCACTTTTACTGAATTATCTGATTTTCTAGAAAGTTAATGCATTTCTTTCGACTCATATTCGCTGTCGCCATGTTCTGCTCAGAATTCTGGTAGAAGAAATAAATCCTTGCCTTCTAAACAAAATGTAAGTAAAAGTGTTCCTAAATCTAGTAATAGTTATAGTGTCCTTTCGGCCTAATACAGTAACTTGTTCGTTATGCAACGCAAGTCACAACTTTCAAACGTGTTCTTCATTTTTAAATAAATCTCCTTATGACCGTTATAACTTCTGTAAAAAACGCGTCTTTGTTTTAAATGTTTAAAAAAGCATGATTCGCGTACTTGCGCTGTCACAGTTTGTTGTGGTCATTGTAATTTGCATCATCATAATCTTTTGCCTTTTAAGGGCGCTAATGGTGATCCTCACGCTGGTATTAGTGTGGCCCCAGCTTGTGATTCGGCGCCTTCAACTTCTGTCGATCCTCAGCCTTGAGGTCGCATGTTGCCTCATTAGGCAGTGTTGTCTCTAAAAGCCCGAACGTTTTGTTAGCTACTGCGGTGGTAGAAATTATGGATGAGTGTGGACTGTACCAATCTGTTCGAGCTTTAATTGATGGAGGTAGCATGACATATTTTGTATCCCAGTCTTGTATGCGTTGTCTAGGTGTTAAACACTCTTCTACTACTTTATCCGTACAAGGTATTGGTGCCGTTCGAAGTACGGTGGTTGGTCGAGTTGTAATGATGATAAAACCTGTGTATAAAAATATTCCTGTTTTTAATTGTGAGGCGTTTGTTTTGCCAAAAATTTGTGAGGACTTACCTGTTGCTAGTTTGTATGTTGAGCACTAGTCTCACTTATCTAATGTGAAATTGGTCGATCCTCGTTTTCATCTTCTTGGTAAGATTGAGGTGCTGCTTGGAGCTGACATGTTCTTTTATTGGATGGCAAAGTTAAGGCACCTGCTGCGATGCCGGACGCTGTTAATACCGTTTTTGAGTATGTGCTTATCCGTAGTTGCAACTCTGTTCCTATGACGTCGGCCACATCATTGTTTTGTCACATGTATCAAACGGTTTCGTTGGAGGAGTCTGCTCAGCAGCTCTGGAGTTTAGAATCTGTTCCTCAAGTAGAATGTTTTTCTCCTGATGATGTTCTTTGTGAACAAAACTTTGTTGATATTAGTGTTTTTAAATGAAACTCAAGGTCTCTAGTTAATTTAATTTGACTTTCAAGTAAATAGTTTCGTACCCTATCAAGATATGTTAATTTTTGTATAGTTAATAGCTCGTTATTGGCGCCTACAAAATTTGTAGCATTATCGCAATATAAATTTGTACAAATACCTCGTCTAGAAACGAATTTTCTTAGAACATTTAAAAAACCCTCACTAGTTAAATCAGAGATGAGCTCTAGATGTACAGCCTTTGTAGCCATACATACGAAAACGCAAACGTATGCCTTTATAATTTTACGGTTTTTTAATTTGCCGTCTTTTAACTCATAAGGTCCGGCAAAGTCAACCGATGAGGACAAAAATGGAAAAGAAGGGATTACTCGTGAAGATGGTAATTGACCCATTTGGGCAGTTAAACCTTTTGGTTTTGCCTTAAAACATATTATGCATTTTCGTATACATTTTTTGACTAAATTTTTACCATTTAAAGGCCAAAACGTTTGTCTTATAAAAGATAAGGTAGTTTGAGTACCGGCATGCAAGCTGCGTGCATGTTCATTTGTAACCACTAAACGAGTGAATGGATGTGAATAAGGGAGAATAATCGGGTGTTTTGAGTTATAAGAAATATTAGCATTTTCAAGCCTACCGCCGACTCGAATCAAACCGTTTTCCATAATTGGAGATAAAGATTTCAAGTGACTTTTAGAACTCACAGAACCAGATTTTTGGAGTGAACTTATCTCCAAAGGGAACGCAACATTAAATTAAATTCGAAACAATTGTCAATTTTTTAGAATTTTCAATAACTTGTATTATATTGTGGAATTAACTAGAGACCTTGAGTTTCATTTAAAAACACTAATATGAGCATATTCCACGAAGTAAGGGTCGAGACAGTCAATTTGTTGATATTGTCTGTCGAGATGACATTGGTCGTTATACCGTCGCATTACCTTTTTATGAACCTTCTCCGGTTTTTCCAAAGGATGTATGAATTTGCTGTCAATCGTTTTGTGTCTCTGGAAAAAAGACTTATAAGAAGGCCCTCTCTTTATACGGAATATTATTCTTTATGAAAGAATATTTGGATCTTAATCACATGGAGGCTGTGTCAGAGACCTCTAGTCCTATGTTTTGTTACTATATTACTCATCATGCTGTAGTAAGACCTGATAGTTTGACTAACAAATTGAGAGTGGTGTTTAACGCTTCTGTGCAGGTTGGGAATCAGAATTCTCTGAATCAGTGTTTGTTTACTGGAAAAAAGCTACAGCAGGATATTTTAAGTATTTTGTTGGGTTTCCGACTTCCTAGATATGTCTTATCCACTGATATCAAACAGATGTACAGACAAATACGAGTTGATAAAACTCATTGTGATTATCAAAGGATCATATTTAAGTTTCCTCCTGATGAAGTTTTGCAGGAGTTTCGGTTGTTGACAGTAACATTGGTGTTTCGTCAGCTCCTTTTCTGGCTTTAAGGACCTTGTTGCAGCTGTGTGAAGATGAAGGAAGAGAGTTTTCCCTTGCAGCTGAGGTATTACGTAACAACACTTACGTTGATGATATCGTTGGTGGTGCTGATACTTTAGAAATAGCGCAAGATCTTCGAAATCAGTTGATATCCTTATTAGTCCGAGGGCAATTTGAATTGCGCAAGTGGTCCAGTAATGATTTACGCTTGCTAGATGGTTTGCTTGAGTCTCATATAGGTATAAAACCCATTTCTTTTGATAATGATGGTTGTTCGTCTCCTTTAAAAAGCCTTGGTCTTGTATGGAATGCACAAACGGATTGTTTTTCCTTTCAGGTGACTGCTCTGGACAAGTCTTGTACTAAATAAAGTATGTTGTCAGAATTGGCCAGAGTATTTTATCCTGTAGTAGGTTTTCTCGCTCCCATGGCGTTGTTTAATAAGCATATTATTCAACGTTTGTGGTTATCTGGAATAAATTGGGATGATCCTCCTCCAAAAGTAATTTGTGATATTTGGTACCAATATAAGGAACAGCTTTCATCCCTTGTGCATCTTCAAGTACCTTGTTTTATGTCTGTGTCCAGCTATGCTAGTTGTGAGCTGCTGGATTTTGTGACAGTAGTGAAAAGGGTTATGCTGCGGTCATTTATTTGCGTTTTGTGTTACCAGGTGGTCAGATTCGTGTCTTTTTTGTATGCGCGAAGTCGAAAGTGGCTCCCATTCGGACTGTTAGTATTCCCCGTTTGGAGTTGTCTGTCGCTGTGTTATTGGCCAAACTCTTGCCTTTTGTAGTCAGAATTCCAGAAGATAAACTTACAATCGAGAAGTTGTTGGCTTGGTCCGACTCTGAGATTGCCCTTGGTTGGATAAAATCCTCTCCTCATCGATGGAAGACTTTCGTATACATGTCTCCTGATAGTTGGTTTCATGTTTCTTCTGCTCATAATCCCGCTAATTTGGCTTCCAGAGGTGTTTTACCGGCGTTGATGTTGGAGCTGTCTCATTGGTTCGCTGGTTTGTTATGCCGATGGTAATTTTCTTGAAACGTTGTTAAAAAACGATTCTGATTTTGTGTTTATTCAACGTCTTTTAGCTTGGATTTTGAGATTTATCCACAACTCCAAGTTTCCACCGGAGAAAAAAGCGGGTCTATTATGTCCCAATGAATTTTATGAGTCGCTGATGATTTTAGTTAAATATACTCAATATCGATATTTCGAGAAATAGTTAGAGGGAAACTGATTTTCTAAACCTTTTCAAAAGTTGTGCTGTTTTATCGATGATCGAAAGGTATTACGGGTTGGCAATCGTCTTCGATATTTACCTGTTTGTGTTGATAAAAAATTTCCCTGTATATTACCTCGCGAAAGTCGATTAAATTATTTGCTTATCGACTATTATCATAAAAGATATTTTTACATACCGTGAGTTTTTTACTTGCCCAATCTTTTTGGATTTTATCTCCTAAGCGAGCTAAACGCTCGGTTTTGTCTAAATGCATTTTATGTTGGAAGCAAAATCCTCGACATTACCAACCTGTTATGGGTACTTTACCCTTAGTTATAATTTCCCAGATTAAACCCTTCCTTAACTCTGGCCTTGATTTTGGTGGTCCGTTTTATGTGTGATGAATCGCTACTGAGGAGCTAAATCTTGTAAGGTGTATTTCTGCCTCTTTGTTTGCATGACCACCAAAGCTCTTCACTTAGAGATAGCCTCTGATTTGTCCAGCGAAACTTTCCACTTAGCTTTGCAACGTTTTGTAGCTCGTCGAGGTAAAGTTGAGAACTTGTACTCAGATTGCGGTAGTAATTTTATTGGTGTGGCTAACTACCTTAAACATGTGAAAAATGCTGCGTCAAATGAAAATATTTCGTTTCATTTTAATGCTGCCTCTGCGCCACACTTTGAAGGATTGTGGGAAGCTGGTATTAAATGTGTAAAGGCGCATTTAGCTCGAGTTATAGGTGATCAGATTTTATCATATGAGGAACTTAATAACTTAATTCAGATTGAATCCTATCTTAATTCTAGACCGCTGACTCCTATGAGTTCAGACCTTAATGATTTGTCTGTTTTAACTCCGGGCCATTTTTTAAACCTTGAGCCGTTTTCTGCTGTTTTTGAGCCGTTGCATTCCTGCCTCTCATCTCATAAGATGGAAGCTAATCAATTAATTGCATAAACATTTTCGGGAACGGTGGAGCAAGGAATATTTACATACCTTGCGCCAACGCAGTAAATTGACTTCTTCGGATAATTTGAAACCCGTCGAAGTAGGGCGATGGTTTTGATAAGAGAGGACAATATCCCTCCCTCGCAGTGGGTTTAGGCCGCATATCTGCATTATTCCCGGGACAGGACGGAATTATAAGGGTTGCGGGTGTAATTACCACAAAAGAGCTTCTTCGGCGACCCCTAGTCAAGCTGTGTCCGTGACCTATCTAAATTATGTAATTATTTTTCTTTTACAGATTTATTGCTGGAACTTATTCAATACTCCCATATTTTTTTTTATTTTCTGTTATATGCTTTTTGTGTGTCAAAATGCCCCTTTGTCAGTTGCATTTTGCTGGGAACTATTTTCGATTTCAGTTTAATTAGAATTTTAATTATTTTCCTGCGAGGTAGACAACCCAAACAACAAACGCTTGTAATCCTAGTTGCCTTTTATGCTCGCCGTAATTAGAGGTTTACTTAATTTTTCGACCAAAACCTACACAACACAGAATTCAGCTAACCGTTGTGCGGTGAGGTACCATAAAGTTGGTGTGCGGGAATTTATGGTTTTTCTTCGTTTTTAAATTATAAAAAAGACTGCTGGTTATGGTGAACGAAGCTGGATTGGAGACTCTCTGAAGTTAAGTTTTCCTATAGTTTGTGGGTACTGAAGAAACCTCAGGTGTGTAAATTTCTATTCGTTGCAGGTTATTTTGAAGTAACTTTAATTTAGATCTTACTAATTAAAACCCGAAATCAAACATTATTTTCGGGTAAATTGTACGGTCCGAAGCTTAACTCTCCTCATAGGAGCTAGTAGGGAAGAAATGTGAGTTCTGTGACACTTTTTCCGCATACCCCCCACCCCTTTTTATACCCCCCACCACACACTGGTGGGGGTATAAAAAGTGGTGGGGGTTATGCGGAAAAAGTGTCAGTTCAGTGCATACGTCCCCCACTCTACCCCCACCAATTGCCTCCTCACCACTCCCCCACCACACCCACCACTATACCCCCCACCACCACACAGGCTTAGAGGTCACAAAACTGGTTTAGTTGTTACAAAACTGGTTTAGAGGTCAAAAACTGGTTTAGAGGTTACAAAACTGGTTTAGATATCACAAAACTGATTCAAAGGTCAATAACAAGTCAAGACTCGTTTTCCATATACCACACAGGTGTAGAGATCACAAAACTGGTTTAGAGGATGCAAAACTGGTTTAAAGGTCAATAACAAGTCAAGACTTGAAAAATTCGGAAGCAGCGTTACAAAATTATTATCTAGTGCTATGAAAATATATAGGTAAATAAAATGTTCAAGTAGTCTGGCGCTGTTAGGCTTGGGTTGGGTAAAAAAATAATATTTTTACAAATAAATATATTCACCAATTACATTTTTTACATTCATATTTATATGGTAAAGCGTCCTTAACGTGTTCAAAGCAAGGTAATTTCCACTGGATCTCATCATTTAGTCGAATGTGTGCGGGTAAGTCATTCAATTTTTCTAACAAACCAAATCCATCAACATGTTCGAGAAGGTACCACGGTGGAGACAGTTGCAAGTCTTTTTTAGTAAAGAGTTGGAAGTTCTTCTTCTTTAGATAATGGTCTGTAACTACTCTTCCACTTTCAGTATCAGATCTGAGAAGATTCAGTATACACATAAGGCAATCGCTTATTGATGGTGGGTAGTATTCACTATGGTTAGTGGGTGGCCAATGTCTGTAACATCTAGTTAACTTTCTATTAACGACACTATCGTTTTTCGTTTGTACAGATAAATCATTTTCTATTTTGCGTAATTGCGATGGTTTCATGAAATGTAAACTTTGTAAAGGGAACATGTTTTGTGGGCGACCACTCTTATGAAACTATGGATGCTTTAGTGATATTATATAGAACTTCCCACCACAGAGAAAATATAATACCCCCCTGTACCAGTATTTTATGCAGTTGAGCACCTGGATTAGTAAAGTATAGTAAAGTATTCAACATGAATTTCTAGGCGCCTCAAAAAAATGAAGAAAAAATTTTGTGAAAAAAAAGATATTATCTTAGCCGAACGAATTTTTAACTTGAACAAATCTAAGACTAAATCAGTTTGTGCTGGAATTGACTATGTATCAGAATTGCACCCATTGTGAAATTATGCGGTAATAATCGGCCTCAAATTATATTTGATGAGGATGAATGGGATAATTTAGTATACTATCAAGGTGTGTTAACAAATTATTTCCATTCAAATGAAAATATACCAACAATAGAGAGAGGAGGATTTTCGATACAGTTTGAGAAGATCGACGATAATAAAGTAATTAAAATTTCTCATAAAACATTATGTCTATATTTGGGGTATAATTCTTTAAGCAGATTATGGGAAATTCTTCCATTAGTTAAACATCATATTAACCATATCAAAGGTGGAAGTTTTGGAGAGTACTTGAAATATTTAAAAAAGAAATTAATAAACCGCAAAGGTAGATTATTTGATAATGTATTAGATATTATTCGATGTGATAATAGAGCGCTGGAAGAAAAAAGTCATATTCTTGAACTATTGTATTTATACCCGGACAAATTTGAGTCTGACTGCAATTATGGTATCTGGAAAAACCGTACATTTTAATGAAGAGTTAAATAAGATTTATGCTATGGTAACTTGGGATTATGCCTATCGAGTAGCTTGACTTGGTGAATGGGTGTCAGCCGCCTGTGATCACGACAGATTTATACATCGTATTAATAAAACAGCTTTAATAATTAATCCTATATTGAATGTAGAACATAGAATTACAATTTATAATAAAATAAAACACTTGTATTAATTTTGTACTTTTATTAAAATATACATTCATATTCATTTTGTAATTTTATAAAAAATATTTTTCAAACCATAGCATTTTTATTTATCCAAGGCTGACTGTCTAGTCCAAGCCATTTAACTAAGAGTTGATCACCTTTCCTACGTAACACTTTTTCAATTAAATAAACATCAGGGTATTTGACTTTCTGTAATTCCTCGCTGTAGAACCCACCTTGGATTTCTTCTTTCTGATCATCTTCTAAAATATAGGTAGTTGGGTTTGTTAGTTTAACTTTCTTAATCTTGATCACCTCAGTTGTCCAATTTGGTGTATATCCTCTTCTTGAAGATATGGTGGTACTTGCTGATACGAACGTAATTCCCCTTTTTAAATTTTGCTTTCTTGGGATCTACAGTTTTCAACCAATTAAATGCAGTTATGTATTTAACATTCTTATCGGTCACTTTACTGACTATTGCACCAGTAGTTGAATGTTTGTTATTATTGTACTTCTTAGTTATTTCAGAGAGAATAGGTAACCACTTATATGACCCTTGCATGCTGAATTGTTTCCACAACAATGATTTCAGAGTTCTGATTACCCTTTCAGCAATACTAGCTTTCAAGTTTGAAAAGGTGCTGTAGTGTTTAATTCCATAACTTTCCATGAGTTCTTGGAAAGGTTTATTGTAAAATTCAGTTCCATTATCGGTTTGAAGGTTAGCGATCGAACCATTCATTTGCTTTGAAATATTTTTCAAAGCATGCGTAACATCTTTCCGTTTTGGTTTTGACAGGTTCCGCCCAAACATATTTACTAAAGACATTTATGACGACCAGAATGTAGTTATAGCCTTTGTCATCCTTAGCATACGGAGTCATGACGGCTAAATCAGCCTGGATTAAATCATGTAATCCCTTTACAATTACATGCCTTCTTTTATAATTTATTCTAGCCGGGGCATGTAACTCGCGCACAACTTGAGCTTTAGACATTTTTTTCTAATGGACACTCTATAAGCATTTCAACACAAATATTAGTCGGTGTTCCAAGCTTAAATTTTATTAAATCACCTTTTATAATTTTTGTACCTGACATCTGATGAAATTTGAAGCTCGTGTCATTTAATTCCACATCACCATCTGCGAGGTAATGATTGACTACTCAAATTTTACCTCCAAAAGGAAATTTAAAAGCAACACCCCCATTATCCAACACATAGTATTCTTTATTCAAACTTGTTTTCTTTTCACCGCATAGACGAAGAAGACTTTTGGTGTGATAAGTATCCGGCTGCCATAAATAAAATGGTGCTGGTGATACTTCTATCGCACTATCTGCTTGAGTTAAGAAATGACTACCAAACTGTTAAGAGGCATACTGGTTAATGGATAAAGGTAATGTGCTGCAATACTATTTATGTAATTATTCCACCTTCCCTCAATTCTTCAATTATCGAAACGATTTCATTATTATTCCCAGTTTTTCCAGCAGTTTGTGAAGCCACGAGTAATTTCAATTAGTTCATTGTAATCATCAAAATATCTATAATCAACTGGTGTATTAGTATATTTCATCTGCATCCCTCCACCCCGTTTTGTCATGTTACGGGTAATCACTCCTTGTAATAAGGAGCTAGGTACAGAACCTGTTCTAGTTCTCGGTTGTAATACCGGTTTAATAATGTACAGATACTTTTCTTTAATATCATTAGGAAATCTTCGGATAGGCAACTCTGAATTATAATCCCTATGAATAGCATTTGTTCGCTTTATGATGTCAACATAATGATTTATATCTCGTGAGGTTTGTAATGTAGGCTTCTTTAAAAATAGTAAATCATAGAGACCTACCGTACCTGGGTACGTGATACCGTGAACCTTGATATTAGGGCCTACAAACTCTACTTCAGAGCTCCCAATATAAAATTTGTCTTCTGTCGGATTATGAAACACACCTAAAACATGATCGTATTTGGATTCAACATCACGAATCATTCCTTCTATGTACTCTCTGGGCAGCGGGGTGGAAAATTGGTCAAAATATTCTCGGAACACCGCAGGATCCTGAATGGTTTTATAAAATTGTGAAATAGTGTCATCAATATATTTATCTTCTCGAGTTGGATCAGGGATCTCCTGAGATCCAACTCCGCTAGTTTCAAAAACCTCCTCACGAGGCTCCTGGCAATACAGTTAATAAAATATCTTCTGCTGCACTAGTTTCAGGTGTGATAGTCTGTCGCCGCGTACTATTAAAATTAGATCTATGAATAGGAGTTAGGTATGTTATAGGAGGATAACTAGCATTATAGTTACTTCGAGGTGGACTAATCTCTTCTGTTTTAACAGCTTCTTGTTTAATGTTTGAAGGAGTCAAAGCTCAAACTAATTCCTTAAGTGGCTCGGTAATAGGTCGATATGCTTTCTCCAGTCTAGATTCTGATTTGGAAATGTCTTGTTTTAAACTTTTATTTTTTTTTCTTAACGACTTCCTTGCTTTAACCAGCTGTTTGGTTAATTGAGGATCCATTTCAACTAACTGTATGCTTATCCCGCTTTTCCTTATATAGGTATATAAGCATCAAACCCCTTTCGGTACCTACCATGAGACATGGTGGAATCTTTATCGATTGTGAGAAATCCATACTTATTTTTCCAACAGTAGGAGCACAAGTCTTTAAATGTTTGAAAGGACATGTCAATATTAACGTGATTGCCATAAATATGTTTTAAATTTGTCATATCTTGTTGAAAAATAATGATGAGATTAGCATTATCTCTAATTAGTTTGGGGATTGCAGAGTATTTTTGACATAAATAAAAACAGTCTGTGGATTTCTGTCGACCGAAACAAAAATAACTTTGAATGACTTTTTGGTCAAATGTGACCACATCGTCGAATATAATCACAGAATTATCTTTTATCTCCGCAGGTGTAATGATGTTGTTATGGTTACTATACTCTTCATACCCAATTTCTTCCATAGTTTGAATTAAGTGGCGTATATAGGTATATTTGGGTTGATGTAAACTTTTTGAATACACATACACATTCTCAAACCGTAAACCATTGGGGTGGTCAATTAAAGACAGCATTATATTCGTTTTTCCAGAACCGCTGGAACCAATAATTAACCCTCTCTTGGAATCACCACCAAAAAGAATATGTTTTCTAACTCTATTATCAACACCCATATCATGAGTTTGAACAGGCAAACGAAGTACTTGTTGTTCCACCTTCATTTTAAAAATGGTGAAAGCTGAGTGAGGGTATATATAGGTTGGTTCAGGTATATAAATAGCACAATGGTAAAAAGTAAACTAAAGAGTTCACATCGAAGAGGAAGAGGTTTAGTAAATTCACTAATCAACAATCTACCATTCGAGCTACATCTACCAGGTTTTCAGTTCTGTGGGCCTGGCACGAAACTAAAGAAGCGTTTACAGCGAGGAGATCCTGGTATTAACCCTTTAGATAAAGCCTGTCGAGAACACGATATATCATATTCCCAAAGTTCTGATATTGTTGAGAGACACAAAGCGGATAAAGACTTCGAAAACAAAGCGTGGGAGCGAGCTAAAGCCGAGGAGGCAAAGTTGGGTGAAAAGGCTGCAGCTTGGTTGGTGACTAACACTATGAAAGGGAAACGCAAGCTTGGAATTGGTATGAATAAAGGTGGAGCGCTCAGACGGAAAACTAAAAAACGTATCATACAAGCACCTAAGAAAGGTGGATTTTTACCCCTTCTGCTACCATTAATTGGTGCACTAGCTGCCGTAAGTGGTGAGGCTGTAAGTATTGCTAAAGCCGTAAATGATGCAAAGGCTAATCGCCAACAACTAGCTGAACAACAACGACACAATTTAGCTATGGAAGGAAAAGGTTTAAAAAAACGTTTCAAAAAACGCAAAGGTAGAGGGCTTTATCTACGACCATATAAGGGGTATAGGTTAAAAAACTAAAATTGCCCCATCACGGGCTAACTGATATTGATTTAAAGAAGTATATTCAATAACTTGGCATTCCTTTCTTTAGAGGGGTATTCATGCGGGACGGTCTAATCTAAAAAATTTCGTGATATTGAGTGTGGTATTGTAAATATGTATTTATCAAGCGAGGGGGTACGCACTGGACAACATGCAAAAGAATATGAAAGAGTCATATACTTTGATAGTTATGGTAATCTACCACCACCGCTAGAATTAATCTCATACTTTAACAGTAATGAGCCTGTTACTGTATTTTATAATCACGATGCTGTTCAAAAAAATTCATACAAATGTGGGCATCACTCCCTAGAATTCCTATATAAATATTATGTTTAGACTTTTTGTGTTAATTCGTAACATACCTTTGTACAATGTCGTTTTCCGTTAGTTTTAGTGGTAACTCATCCATTCTGAATTACAATTTTAACCCTCCCATATATCTGAACGAAAATGATGATTATGAAGTTGGTCTGGTGAACTTTTACAGCTTTAATACAATTCCAAATGTTGCTAAAATCAACAATAAGTTTCTTTTTGGGCGTGCAGTATGGCACGCTTTTGAAATACCGCCTGGTGCTTATGAATTAGATGATCTGGTGAATCTTATACGAAAGTTAATGCAGTAACAAGAAAAAGATGCGATTCTAGAAGTAATACCTAATGTCAACATATCTCATATATCTATTAAGAGTAATTACGGTATTTCTTTCGCATATCCAGGATCTATTGGTCCACTTTTCGGATTTGATGAGGTTGTACTAACACCTAATGAAACACATGATTCTACACACCCTGTAAATATTTTGAAGGCGAATTCTATCGGTATTGATTGCAGTATTGCTACAGGATCGTATCTGAATGGTAAACCAGTTCATATCATACACCAATTCTTCCCAACTGTTCGCAGCGGGTATAAAATAGTGTAATCACCACAAAATATCTTGTATTATCCAGTCAGTGTTAAGACCATTAACAACGTAACAATCAAAATTATTGATCAGAACGGTGATCTGGTGAATTTTCAAGAAGAAGTGACAATTACGTTACAAATTCGGAAAGCGTAATGGTGTTAAAATTTTGTCAACTGTATTCTGCCAAAGACTATAAAAGGTTTGTAAATAAAGACGCGAAGGTTAATTTTCGTGTACCTTTCATAACCAAAGCAAACACACGCTTTTTAAAAACGCTTGGATTCAAAGTATTAATATAATGGAAGTATTAAATGTTACTGGAGAACCCTTCAATGATACGACTATTGAGGAATATCAGTTCCATATATATCAACCGTACATTCCTGGAAAACTTAATTACAATGATGAGATTCGAATACCGATTCAGGATTTAGATGCTTATACTCTTCCATCGAGTAGTTACTTGTATGTTGAAGGAAAATTAATGACGAGTTCGGGGGCTGTTCCAAAGAAATTGAAACTTACTAATAACGCCATCGCTTTCCTGTTCCGCGAGTTACGTTACGAGCTAAATGGAGTTGTCATTGGCTCAGTAAGAGATGTGGGTCTTGTTTCTATGATGAAAAACTATTTATCGCTCGGTGAAAATGAGAGTATTTTGTTGCAAAATGCTGGTTGGTTTCCGAAGGATGATAGTGCATTTGTGGATGTAAATGGTAATTTCAATGTTTGTATACCGTTGCGCGCACTATCTGGTTTCTTTGAAGATTTGGGGAAAATTATTATGAATATGAAGCAGAAATTGGTACTGATTCGCGCAGGGGATGATATTGATGCTGTAAAGAGTGTTGATGATACTGAACAACCCAAAATTGAACTAACTAAAATTCATTGGTGCCTACCTCATATTAAACCAAGTATGCAACAAGAATTACGCTTGCATAAGATTGTTCAGAGTAATAAGGATCTACCGATAAAATTCCGTTCATGGCAAATGATTGAGTATCCATCATTACCTCCTTCTAAACGCCATAAATGGGCTGTTAAAACTAGTACCAAAATAGAAACACCTAGGCATGTTATAATCGGTTTTCAAAAGGATAGAAAAGGTAAAATTAAATCTGATATGAGTAAATTCGACCATTGTAAACTAACCAACATAAAAGTATTCTTAAATTCTGAACGATATCCATATAGTGATTTATTTTTGGATTTTTCTAATAATCGGTTTGCAACACTATATGAAATGTTTGTTAACTTTCAAACAACTTATTATAACCGTTTCGTGAATGAACCTATTTTTACACCACAACAATTTAAAGACTGGTCGCCCCTGGTTCATATTGACTGCTCCCGACAAAAAGAAGTTATACAATCAGAAAGTATTGCTCTAAGGATAGAATTTGAGACAAATGCTGATACATCTGCTGATACATCCGCTTATTGCTTAATATTACATGAAAAAGAATTCACATATAATCCAATGACTAAAATTGTTAAACAGATATAATGCACATGTCCCGATTACACATAAAAATAGAGGTAAAACAATGTTAACCCCACTCCAATATGATTCGTTTATATAAGTGGATGTTGGAGCAATACCACCAAAAGTTATCCCAACTCAAATCTGATATCGATCATTACTAAATAAAGCAAGTAGTTTTTCAAAAGTTAACAAACCTAAAGATATGATTTTAGTAGTAGATGTTCACGGGTTCATAAGAGAAAATAAGAGATTTGTGCCAAAAGAATTAGCCGCTTATGATAGGTGTCGACTAAGCCATTACGTTTTTAAACCTCCGTTTCCGTTAAGGTTACTACCACCAGAGTTACAGAGGCAGGCAATTTGGCTAACGGACAACTTCCATTGTATCAAATGGGATGCAGGTTACACTAACGTGCACCACTTCAAGAATCTTTTGACGCAGTTGACTGAAAACGTTGAGGCTGTCTACGTCAAGGGTTTAGAAAAAACTAACTATATTCGACAATTCAGTACAGCATCAGTTATAGAATTAGATGAACATCCTAAGTTTAAAATGTTAGAAATTTGAGTTAAGATGATCGACTTATGTGGTAGCTGTGCAAGCTCCTGCAAAAATTCGTATGCTATTAATTGCATAAAATACCAGAAATGGTATCATACAAAGTGCGAAAAGGTACCAACCGCATTATTCAACCATTTTGCAAGTGAAATGAATAATCCGAAAGGTGAAAGATACAATTGTGAATCTTGTAAAAAGAATGAGGTTATGACCACAGTACAGAATGTAAACAAAATCCCTTCAAAACCTCCAAAAATAAACTCAAATGATACTAATAGCAAACAGGAATATACCCTGAATGATATAATGGAAAAATTAATGGATATGGATAACAAATATACCGATCTACTACACAAATATGAAGAACAAATTAAAGTCAACGAAATTCTGAAAGCAGAAATCCTGACAATAAAGTCGCAACTAGGAAAGGAACAAAACAAGAATGAACAAAATGAGCTGAGAAACAACATAATTGTCAATGGGGTACCATATGACAAGCGAGAAAACATCGAAGATATCATCAAAAAAATGGGAGAAGCACTGCAAGTTCAAACAGTAAATAAACTGAAATGCTTCAGAATTGGAAAAGGGCGAAACCACAATGGACAGATGCCTATAAAAGTATGTTTTACCAGTGAAAACGAGAAGGAAGAATTCTTGGAGGCTAGAAAGAAGAAAATGATAAATGCGAAAGACCTGGGATACGAAGAAGAAAACATTATCTACCTAAATCATGATTTAACAAAAGCAAATCAATACCTATTCAAAGAAGTGCTGAAGTACAAGAGAGAAAATAACTATAGATTTGCATGGATAAGTCGTGGGAAAATTTATATGCGCAAAGATGAACATAGCCCAGTTCAGCCAATCGAAGACACCAGTAATCTAAAAAACTGGAAAAATCTAATGAATTTAGCAAACCAACAGCAGAAGCCCAACTAAGAATTTTATATATAAATGCACAGAGTCTCAGAAACAAGTTGGAGGAACTACAGTGTCTCGTGAAAATGAAATATTATGATATATTAGTAATTGTGGAAACCTGGTTATATAAAAATGAAGTACACCAATTCGTAATTAATGGATATACAGCAGTGCATGCATGTAGAGATACTAGAGCCGGAGGAGTCGCAATATATATTAAAGAACACATCAAGTTCATTGAGATGAACAATGTTGGTGGGGACAGCCAATTCAACATGATTGGGGTGAATCTACAGGTAAATGGTGTAAAAATTATAGCCTTATACAGACCACCATCATTCAATGTGAAGGAATTCCTGGAAATATTGGAAGAAATACTACAGCCTGAGAAAAAAACACTAATAATTGGTGATTTTAACATAAATTTATTAGATAATAATGAGACCACCAGTGACTATAGGAATTGTGTTATATTGAATGGTTTTGAAATCCGAAACAATATAGGCATAGAATATGCAACCAGAATTACACAACACTCTCATACTATTATCGATCATGTTTTAGCAACAAGTAACATAGACTGTAAGGTAAACATTGAATATAGCACAGTTTCGGATCACAATATATTAGAAATAGAATTATATACGAAAAATAAAAATTATAATTGTAAAGTTCAGAAAACATTTGAGAAACTAGATAACTCAAAATATGAAGACAATTTGAAAGATCTATTGCAAACCTCTATACCGGTTGATACATTCGAAACATTGATCAAACTAATACAAGAAGCTAAAAATAAGGCTACAAAAACAATTAAAATGAAAATTAGGGAAAATAATGATTGGATAACCCCCCAGTTTTTAGAATTATTGAAAGGAAGAGAAGAATTATACAAACTAACAAAAAAATTCCCTCAAGATCAACGAATCTTAGGGGACTTCAGAAATGAAAAGAAGAAAGTTGAAAACGAAAAAAAAAATCTAAAAACTAACTTTTTCAGAAAAAAATGGAATGACGCTGATGGAAATCCAAAGAAACAATGGAATTTCTTAAATAACCTAATAAAACATAAAAAGAAACAAACTAGTGTAGATACAATAGAGGTAGATAAAACATTAATAACTGATAAATTAGAAATTGGAAACAAATTTAACGAATATTTCTGTGATATAGGTCAATCAATCGTCAATAAAATCAATGCAAAACTTTTAAGTACTTTCACACTGTTTCGAGGAAATCAATATAAAAAACTCCTTGTACCCATATGATACTAATATCAAAGAAGTAAGAGAAATTTTGAATGAAATTAATGAAAACTCTGCTCCGGGTAATGATAAAATTTCTGCAAAAGATTTATTAAGAGTACAGGAGGTAATAATACCAATTTTAGTCAACTTGGTTAATAAAATGTTTGAAACAGGGGAATTTCCGAAGGAGCTGAAAGTGGGTAAGGTTACCCCTATCCATAAAACAGGACCAAAAAACAATTTAGAAAACTATCGCCCAATTACTGTAGTTTGTGCATTGTCAAAATTTGTGGAAATTCTTTTCAAAAAACGTATCATGAACTTTCTTACTAGGTATGTTGAATTGGACAAGTATCAATATGGTTTTCAGAAGCACTCGAACACCCAAAGCGATACAACAGACTTCCTGAACCATGTTGTATCCAACTTGGATGACAAAAAATTTGTCCTAACAATATTTATTGACTTACAAAAAGCATTTGATGTAGTGGATCATGAAATACTACTCGATAAATTGTACCTATTAGGTATAAGAGGAAAAAGTGCAAGTATATTAAAATCATATCTAAAGGATCGTCAACAGTATGTGTCTGCATAGAGTAAATAGTGAAATCGCAAATATAAACTGCGGAGTCCCACAAGGCTCAGTCCTTGGGCCACTATTATATTCACTACACACCCTAAATCTGAAAAAGGCAAATCTTAAAGCTCGCTATTACATATTCGCAGATGATACCATCCTAGTATATGAGGGATCTAACTTGGGAGAACTGGAAGCCTTGGTAAATAGTGATCTACAACTATATGGTAAATGGCTCCTAGCTAACAAGCTGCAAATAAATGTGAGTAAAACAGTGTATATGCTCTTCAAAAATAAAAATAAAGAAAGATGGGACCCAGATATCAAAATTGGGGATCAGGCCATTCAAAAGGTCGATTATACCAAATATCTAGGATTGGTAATCGATGACAAACTAAATTGGCACAAACACGCAGAGCACATGACAAAAAAAAATTGTACCAATGATTGGAGCACTTTATAGATGTCAGAGCTACCTGAATCTACAGAATAAAATTATGATATATAATGCTTATTTTCTTTCTATATTCCGATATCTGATAACAAACTGGGGGTATGTTCTCAGACATTATTTTAAAAAATCAAAACTCTGCAAAATAAGGTGGTAAAACTTTATTTGGCTATGGTTACAGGGCTAATACAGAAATGATCTACGATCAAACTAAAATATTACCGCTGGAAAAAATTCTACAGATAGAACAATGTAAATTTATCTACAAAATAACAAAAAATCAACAGAAATGCAACACAAAATTGAATATAATTAATGAAATACATTCCTATGAAACTAGAAGTCAAGACCAAATTTATCTACCCCATGTGAGAAGGAAAATTGCTCTAAATAATCCCTTTTCTAAATGTCTTCAGTCATTCAATCTTTTGCCAAACTATATAAAAAATAAAGATAGTTATTCCTCGTTAAAAGCAGAAATGATGCAATTTGTAAATGGCCATGAAACTTAAAATATATAGGTTCCGGTGCCAGCATGTATTGCTGATTAGGAACAATGCTTCACAAAAATTATGATTATATACATATATTCTTTTGTTTTGTTGTTGTATGTATATGTGTGTGCGTGTATATGTGTATGTATGCGTATGTATGTATGTATGAAATTTTTTCGAGACTATTAATCCTTTATAGTCTGAACATGTGATAGGCTAAGAGATTAGTTTTTCATACATTGTACTGTGACTTTGTACACTTGTTGAAATAAAAGCATTTCTATTAAAAAAAAAAGTATGTGTGCACACATACACAGACAGGTTTATTGGTAAAAAACTCTTCAATATTCCCCGCTCCCCCAATTCACACACAACTTCAACCCAGCAACTTGTGCAAATGGTTTTCCCTCTTCTTTTATTAGTGAAACACAACACATTACACAATTTGTCACGTTTCACACTGAATTTTTTTATACAACTTTCAATTAGCTCTATAATATTTTGTAACGTGTTATCATTAACTGTGTAAGACATCTTAAGCTGTAGTAAACGGATAATGAATGCTTCAACACAGACCATCTTATAGTAAATTTAACCTGGTGGGGATAAAAAATTAAAGAACAGGTTAGATCGGTGTAACCAGTGTACCAACAAGTAAAAGAAGAACAGCCGGTTTTATGGGTACTGTTTATTTGCTTAACGTCAAATACAGTATTACAAGTTGAACAATTAACAAAACGTATTCAAATAAATTAAACTTGTAAACTGCCGGTTTTAGTTACATATCTTGCGTTGTTTCAACACCCTCATTTTTTGGAATGTTTTTCATCTTTTCGGCAAATAGGCAATAACCGTAACTTATGTGGTCTGCTAACGGGTCGTCCGAAGCTTTCCAGTTATACCATTCATTATTACAATAAAAACATCGAACTATATCAGAATATCCTGTATAATAAAATCCTGCTTTAGCTAATTTATACGGTTCAATGCATAACTTATAGGAAAGACGTCGGTCTTCAAAAGTTTTGTATTGATCATTCAAATCCCGGCTTTCTAAGCGCATTTCAACAAATATATTATGTATGTAGCCTCGACTTGTGTGATAACGAGAAATTTATAGTCCCCCTTAAAAGCGTACACCAATGAGTTTTCCTTGCATCCAATTATGGTAATGTGTTTTTCTCGATGAATGAAGGTCTTCTTGTAATTAACCGGTCAAGAAAGAGAAAAAAGGAAAACTCTCCCATCCTTCTTCATACTTGTTTTAACATTATGTGTAATCATATTATTTTGAAATTTGATATTCGTTCTATTTTAAAATGTTGAAACAAGCTTTTTTCGGGCTGTGGACTGACAGTGGCAAAGTTAGAGGGGCTGCTTGCTAAACTCCTAAACCTGTAACAACAAAATTATGTAAATGATATTATAATTTGTTATTACAAAGATTAACTTACCAAATCACCAACAATTAAAAAACCTCGAAGATGCTCAACTGCAAATGTTGACTTTTCAAATATTTCTATATACATATAACTTACTCAAAGTTTTCATGATGCCATTCAACTCCATATTTTGTTTTAATAGATCTTTTTTATCGTCATGAAGAATTGTCAACAGGCTGTTGGTATAAGCAAAAATATTGTCCAACGCCTTTCTCAACACTTCCTCTTTTGCTTCGAGGTCTGCAATCCTATTCTGATTCACCCGTTTCCTCTCTTCACACGTCGCAAGTATCCTAGAAAAAACATTGAATTTCAACGCAGAGTGACTTTCTTGCAGGCTTTTTCAATAATGTCGGTAGAAATTGACTGACGCTCAACGGTTTGTAGCTCAGTTAACTCCTGCGGTGTGGATGGTCTTGGTGGTGGGTTTGGTGAATGGCTTTCCATAACAGATATACTCTGTTGATCGTCGATGACCAGCCCTCGATAATCGAATGTTTCTTCTAATCTTACTTGATCACCCATAACATTCAATAAATTATCGACAGCTGTACTTGTCGGCGTTGATGGAGCGTGCACCATAGCTGTTACAAGAAAGTCACCCTGCTCTTGCTTCTTTTTACTAATTTTCAGTAAAAGTCGCTCCTGTGCACTTTGTTTCTTGGTCTTACGTTTAGCAAGCAAGCAGGCACGCTCTTCTTGACCCACCACAGTTTTCTCAACGTAAATCACGCTTTCCGGTGACTTTCTGCTAATCGGGGAACCTTCTACGGAATCGGAAAATAGTCGCTTTATTTTTCGAGGAATTGGACAACCCCCATCAGAATCATCGGTGTAGTCTTCATCTCTTTCAATACTCACTACACTTCTCTTACCAATAGAATTATACCTTCTGCTTTTCATTTCAGACGAGGTGATGATTACACAACTTGAATATATAAAATTTTCTGTCTCTTATATACTTTTGCTAAAGTGAAAACCAGTCAACGTATGGGTCACTGCATCTTGAAATCATTTGTTGTGAAGACGGGTGTTCAGACGAGGTCACGAAATTCAATTGTGAATGTAATTAATCCGTGAAAGTTTGATTGGGAAGCGACCCCAGACTAGGTCATCAAACCTGACTTTAACTACTAACGTTACGAGGATAAATATAAAAATCAAATTACTTATATTAGTTTTTATATTGGTTTTATAAATAAATAACCGTTCATTTCACACATATGTAGAAAAGCTATCCTACACTCACCACATATATTATTCCAATAACAGCCTTGATAAAGTTATTTAAGTTTTACGAGGTTTGTCAATAAAAATCGAATTACTTCTATCAATATTATGTATTCCTTTTTCATGTATAATTTACACCAACAATTTTCATTATGGTCACTCTCGTTTCTAAATAAATAACCGTTTATTTCGCAAATATGTAGAAAAGTTATCCTACATTCACCACATATATTATTCCAACAACAGCCTTGATAAATTTTACAATGTATACATTTTTGTATTGTCTCATCTCCACGATCGTCTCTATTTTTATCACATGTCGGACATAGCCCAAATCGATTCAACTTTTTGGAATATCTTCTACAATTATAACACATTACAAATCGTTTAAATCTAAAAGGTTTTACTCTTATCACAATTTTCCGAGACCAATCGCTCGACATATTGGAATATCCTTTTCAATACTGGATGGTTAATATGATTGTCAAATTTGATAATCAACTTCCTTACCATCGATTATATAGTACAGATATAATAACCGGTTTCCATATGATTTGACCAAACCTGACCTTTGGAACTGGTTTGACCACATTCTTATCCGTTCATGGATTTTTCCTGTTATTTAACTTAGACATTGGTAGCCAGTTCGGTACCGTTTACACCTAGTTTGTAATCAATCCACAGTTTATTATAACCATTTTCTTTTTTACTAAAACTTACTTTGAGACAAACCGCGATGCAGTGCTCATCATGTCTACAAATTTTATCGAGTTCTTCTTCTGTTACTCGCCACAAACGGGAAAGCTACCCTAGTCGATTTAGTAATGTTAAGATCGTTGATATTAACAATAGTGGTACTAAGAATGGTGTTGATGATGTGAAATTAAAAACTAATAATCCAGTTGAAAAGAAACGAAAACTGAACACCACGAATATAGAATCTACACCAAACATAATTGCATGTCCGGATTGTCATAAAAAAGTTTTACGACGAGGTTTCATCGGACATCTAAGAAGTAATTAACATAAAAGTATTGTCGACTCTATTAGTGATGGTGTAGAAAGATTGTTCAATGCTTTCCAATGTCGCATATGCAGCTATCGTTTTAGTAGCGCTCACCACCACGTCAGTCACAGAGAGTTTTTTAATGAAATTCAAGCAAAAGTTGTGGCTTTGATTCATCAGTACCTCCACGAATTCAAAGCGTTAAAAATTAATTTTGAACTTTTTTCTATGTACACCATTCCTGAAAAGGATGTGTACGACTTGAAGTCTTTCAATACAAAAAATCAAATTGTAACAATTTCAACAAATCTATCAGATCTCTATAACTCCTTCATGAGTGAAATTATGATGAAAGCTTCTGAACTACAAGAAAGAATGAGTGGTTGGAGTCTATTACAAATTCAGTACTTAGAAGTTAGTTTTAATAAATATAATCCATTACGATCATCTTCCTACATCAAACTACCAAAACAAATTGAATCGAAAAAGGCTGTTATCAATATTAACAATAGGGATCGAGACGGAACTATAGAGGCAGCACTTATGCCGAACGTAGAGCGCCCTGGTGTTAAATAAGAAAAACATTGTGATGTAAACAGTATAATAAACAACCTACAAAATGCAAAAAATGAATAGATCTTTTTATTTTCTTTGCCAGGAAAAATTGTTGGTATGTAAGATGGGTGTAGGGGATTATCTGATTTTTGATTATTGACAAAATGAGCACTGCAAATTCTAGTATTTTTATTTGGTTCCCAATCCTCCCGGTGTTTTCTGAAAGGTAATTAAAAAACTTGAAGTGATTCGTTTTGTACAAATGTTTACTTTCTTCCCCTTAATAGTATTTAATTATTTGAACTTATTATATAATATTAAAGTCGGCAAACACATAACTAGTTTTTTATTTTATATAATCAATGAAATCGTACAGAAAACAACATTTTATTCTCTCGATAATAATATTTTATTTATATAAAAAGAAAGTTTAGAACTTTTCTAATAGCTGCCAATTGTAGTATCATACTGATTATACACAAAATAATAGTTAATAAAATGTTTTAATTAGAACATTTTAATTACATATGGGTTTTTACTGCATTTATTCATTTTTGACGTTTCAAGGTTATCCACGCAGTGTTCAATGAATTTTCGGAGAAACTATAAAATTTCAACTGCGTAGTATTTTTATACAGCATATTTGAACAGCCATGAATACAGAAAGATACTTTTGGTGACGACATCACAAACATTTAATATCAGTTTTAAAAAATGAACATTTTAAAACGCTGATTATACAAAACTACTAATAGTGTTTACATCACATTGTTTGTGTTTTTTTCACGGCAGATGGCATAAACGTCATCTTTCTCGGTTCCTATAAGAATAATGCTTGTTTTGCCTTGGCAGTAAATGCATCAATTTTTGAAGCTAATGGTAACCCAGGACGTATGTCATCATATCATTACAACACATTACTACAATTTGGTAACATACAGTTTCCGATCAAACTTTCCGATATACCACAATTTGAAACACTTAATAATGTTTCAGTTAACGTTTTTGGAATTAGCACATGCTTTAAAAATAATGTGACACGTTGTGAAATTGTTGGTCCTCTTTATCACACTAAAAGTAAAAAACCAACTCACATTAATTTACTATTAAATTTTGATGAAAGTGGAAACAGTCATTACTGTTACATCAAAAACTTATCGAAGCTAGTATCACGACAAAAATCGAATCATCATGGTCAATAATTCTGACTGAAATTTTGTATACCCTAATTCTAGTTCTGCTACATCTAATTTTGAAACCGAACTTTGAAGTTTTAATTTTTCAAAGAATTTTGTTAAACGTGTTACACTTGATTTTATGTTACCTCTAATTTTAATCAAAGTTTGCTGCCTACTCATGATAGCTTGTCCAAAGTTTATTTTTTACAACCAGCAAAAGAAGAAAATAAATGAGATTTGTTCTATTTTTATATTTAAAGAAGGAAAGAGAATTTAAGGTATTAAGTTTCCAATGAACTGCTGCAATATCTTCTTGTGCTGGATGCCAACTTATGTAACTTATATTTGTTTTAGGTTACCTTGAAACTGATGGTATCAAATCAGTTTATTTGGATTAAGAACAGGTATTTGCTCCTCTTGCATTCACTCGTAAATCTCACTGTCATTATTGATAACTGAGTTCCCTGTTCACTTCAAATTACTCGAAAGCTCAATTTCAATAAACGAAAACGTAGTTAAAATTGTTCGATTTTAACGCAAAATGATAATAAATGTGTAAAGATTTATATATACAACTTGGAAACATCCCCGGCGAGGAAAATGCGAGACAAACATGTAGTCCTTGGGAATTATTTGAACAGAACACGTTCTCTGCGAGGGTTAAACGTCGGTTTTGGAATGAACATAAAAGGTTGTACGTCCGGTTAGAAGGATCATAAAAAATCTGTTTACTTTAACATTTCTATTCCATAATTGTTGCATGTCTTGGTTCGTTTCAGTGGAATGTGTATTTCTCATGTGATAAAACGATCTAAAACTACTATAACGTAAATTTTTTATTGATTCAGAAGACATTCATACTGAGAACTCAGTTTGACATATTAATCGACAACTTGAAAAACAAAAACAAAACATTTATTTAATTCAGAGATCAACAGCGTTTTAAACTTTGGGTCTTTAAATGTATTTTAAAAAGAACCAAATCTTAACATTAAGGATGTTTTGATCCTGCAAGATAGCCATCATCCCCCACTAGAATGTAACTTACCACTTAAGATTGAAATGGACAACGTTCTTGGTGAAGAATATTATTACGATTTTAGTAGATAACCTAGGCCGCTAGTAACACAGGTATAGAGAAAACCATGTGTAAGAGAGAGAGAACATGAGGATATCCATGTGTTAGAGAGAGATGGCACCAGCTGGGGAGGGTGACGTCACGATGTTCACAGGCCACGCGGCGGATGGGGATGAAGAAACGTTCAGTGCCAAAACGGCCGTACAGAGGGGGTGTCAAAACGGCTGTAAGACTGAGCAAAGGGGCGGTGGTAGCCAAGCTACTTTTTCCGCATACTGCGCATGTTTTTCGTGACATACAGACCGTAAAAGACGTATTTTAGCGTTCTGCGCAGGTCTTAAGGGCATTGGCGCATATCTCTGCTATTATTGGTCGGATTTTCTTCGAACAAACGGCATTATGATGGCTACATTATTTTCATATACAAGATGAGAAAAGATGTCATTAGGGCACTAACATATATCTCTGTTATCCAAAACGGTCGTACAGAGGGGGTGTCAAAACAGCTGTAAGACACCGTCATAAGTGTATTAGAACGTAAAAATTTTATCGGACAAAAGGGCGTTAGAATATGGATGACGCGAAAACTCTACTACTTTTTCGAGCCTAATGGGCGGTGGTAGCGAAGCTACTTTTTCCGTATACTGCGCATCCTTTTCGTTACAGACAGACCGTAAAAGACGTATTTTAACGTTTTGCGCAGGTCTTATGGGCATTGGCGTATATCTCTGCTATTATTGGTCAGATTTTTATGGAACAAACGACATTATGATTGCTAGATTATCATCATATACAGCATGTGCAAAAAGATGTCATTAGGGCACTAGCGCATATCTCTGCTATTATTGGTCAGATTTTTAGGGAACAAACGACATTATGATTGCTAGATTATTATCATATAGAAGAAAATCCGACCAATAATAGCAGAGATATGCGCCAATGCCCTTAAGACCTGCGCAGAACCCTAAAATACGTCTTTTACGGTCTGTCTATAACGAAAAACATGCGCAGTATACGGAAAGAGTAGCCTCGCTACCACCGCCCTTTTAGCTCAGTCTTACAGCCGTTTTGACACCCCCTCTGTACGGCCGTTTTGGCACTGAACGTTTCTTCATTCCCGTCCGCCGCGTGGCCTGTGAACATCGTGACGTCACCCTCCCCAGCTGGTGCCATCTCTCTCTAACACATTGATATCCTCATGTTCTCTCTCTCTCTTACACATGGTTTTCCCTATACCTGTTGTACTAGCGGTCTAGGTTATCTACTGATTTTAATCATGCAAATTATGAAGCAATACGTTTTTCCTCGCAATCAATTGATTGGGACAATGCTTTACGCGATAAAGTTCTTTCTGAGATGGTGTGCATATTTTAGGATATACTGTACTCTATAATAAATTGTTTTGTTCTACTGAAAACGGTTTGCAGGAAGAAGTTTCCATTGATATTCTCCAGAGTTAAAAAGGCATTTGTGCGACCAAAAAGTAGCTCACGAAATCTACAAGATTAGTAGGTGTCCTGATAACTATATGGAATTTAGTAGATTAAGAGCTTAGAGTAAACTTTTATCGCGAGAGTGCTACATAAGTTATATAAAGTATACTGAAAATTGTATTACAGATAATTCACATTTTTTTTGGAAGTTTGTAAACTGTAAGAGGGAGAATAACACTATACCTTTTGAAATGACTCTTGTAGACTTTACTGCTAGTAACGGGAATTATATTGCAAATCTATTTGCTAAACATTTTTCATCAGTTTATTCAAATCAACCTCTGGCTATGCAGGAGGTTCGGGTCTCTTTAATGGTAAATGTATCCAATTATCATATTGAAATTTCGAACATCTATGCAAATGTATCCAAACTTGATGTTAAAAAAGGTTCCGGTCCTGATGGAATACCTTCCATTTTTCTTAAGGAATTTAGATTATTTCATCTCGACCGCTCTTTCATATATTTAATAAATCTCTTGTTCTGCATGCCTGCAAATTGAGTCTGTGTACATTGATTTCTCTAAAGCTTTTGACAGGGTTAATCATGAGCTCTTGATACATAAACTTTGTCTTTATGCTTGTATTACAATGCCTAAGTAATTATCTAACGAATAGGTTAGAGATTGTCAGAGTTAATCATTACTTTTACAGTAACCTCTGGAGTTACCAAAGGGTCTCATCTGGGACCATTATTATTTAGCCTATTTTTTAATGATATAATGTATTGTTTTCAAGGTAGCAAATCCTTGTTATTTGCTGACAACCTCAAATGTTTTAGGGTGAATAATGGCAGTGATCATGCTCTAAAATTACAATCTGATTTAAATAGTTTATCAAATTGGTGTACACAGAATGGTATGAATCTAAATGCATCCAAATATCATGTTATGTGTTTTCATAGAATACACCACCCAATAGCTTTTGATTACAACATTAATAACGAAACTCTAAAATATGCTTCTCAAACTAAGGACTTGGGTGTTATATTGGACTCCACACTTAATTATAAGTCCCATGTTTCCGCTGTTGTTCAAAAATCGATGAAGATGCTAGGTTTTATAAAGAGAACCACTTGTGATTTTACTAACATCACTGCTATTATAGCTCTTTATTGCACACATCTAGATTATTGTTCACCAGTATAGTCTCCACATTATACTACATATAAATCGAAACTATTTTTTCTGGGGTTGCAGGTTTTATTTTCAGGGGTAATGTGAGTGTGGCGTACATTCGACACTATTTTGTTATTTTATAAAAAAATTACCTATTATACTGATTTTTATTGTTTATTTTTATCAATAAGGGCATGTGCTTTTAATTACACGTATCTTTTTTAGGTTAGAAATAAACTTGATAGTGGCTACTACGCTATTAAACGAATTAAATTGAATCCTAAAAACCGTGTTTTGAATAAAAAGATTGTAAGGGAAGTTACATTACTATCTAGATTAAATCACGAAAATGTAGTCCGATATTTTAATTCTTGGATTGAAACTACAACGATAAAAGATGACTTAGATACCCTATCTAGTACTATTACTACCGAAGAAAAGATACCAAAAGTGATGCGAAAGGAAGAGGTATAATCTTTCAAGATATATAGCAATTCAGAATAATAAAAAATTGTTCAGCATGAAAGTTTTTGATCAGTTACATAATTGGTTTGAATGTTAGGTGTGTAAATAAAAATATGTAAAAGCTACTACTGATTAAAATATTCGTTACGTGTTACGAACTTTGAAACGTTTCCAAACATTTGGACTTTGATTTTTATTAATGGAAAGATGGATAAAATTTCTGTCTATAATCTCAGAAGGTAGTGTTGGACTTCCATCAGGTAAAACACCCTTGGTTATGTCAAAGAGATATATCAGAGAGTTCAGACCGGTAATGATCACATATAGGAACTTATTTAAATTGCTCATAAAAACCGACGGCATATGTCCATTCAAAGTTTGTGGCGACAAAAGGCTATGCAATAAAATATTAAAACCAATCATATTGTACCTGTTAAATTTCGAGCAGTATCTTCATTTCCATTCGTAATGGCCTTCTCTGCACGTAATCTGAAAGGCGTTTGCAATCTTGCCAGCATTTTAATTTATTTCAACGGTCACTTCAATTAAAGACCATTTTTTTTAACATTGCTAAAGCGCTTAATTTTGCAACATATGATTCATTTATAATGTTTTAATTCACTTAATGTACCATCTAATGTAGATACGACTGATTCGACAAAAAAGCGTTAATGAAAGTATTGTAATCAACTCTTTAAGATTAAGTTTCATTAAAAAATTTCAAAAGCTCATTTAGACTGCGGAGACTTCAGAGAGAATTTATAATATACATTTGGATTAGTCAATATCTAGAGTAGGTATACTTATAATAAATTATGGATAAGATGCAGATGAATGCCTATAATGTGAAAAAGTTGACCATAAGAGATTTATGAAAACTAGCCACTACGAAAATGGAGAATTCCCCAAAATGCAGAAATATGAGTTTTTTAAAAACCAAATTTGACCTATAATAAAATAATTCATCAGCTTCCAAATAACAATTCCCATACAACAAGAACTAAAATATTTTTTTTCTTTTATTTAATAATACGCATCAACCGCGTAGGTCATTAGCATCATTAGGGTTTACAAAAAAATGAGTCTCAGAACGTCTATCGAGTTGAGAAACTTTTTTAAATTGTGCACATTACATATTGATCCTAATATGTCTGCAAGTTCACCAGAAGGAAGTTGGACCTGTTGTCGTTTCGCTGCTAATTGCAGACACTGAGTAAGTAAGTGTTTCATGGAGAGTAGTTCATTGCAATCGTTGCATTTTGGTTTAGGATCTTTACTGAAAAGATGACTGTGTTAGTCTAGTGTGGCCTAGGCGTAGTCGAGTTAGGTTAGTAGGACTTGGTCTCGACGATTTTTAGGTAATGCAGACCAGGGCTTTATTGACTTTTTCACTTCGTTTAACTTGGTTGTAGCACTTTTCCACCGATTTTCCTACGCACTATTTATTTTAGATTTTATTGTACATTTCATATCCGCACTCACTGATAGTCTAATAGTTTCGGTTGTGTCACTGTCTGCGGCTTCTTTGGCGAATTTATCTGATTCTTCGTTACCATGAATTCCTATATGGGATGGTATCCATATGAAGATAACATTCTTATAGCTTTGTTCGGCAGAGTAGAGTTCTTGTTTTATTTTTTTGTGACAATGGGATGATCAGGGTAAGTGGCTTGTAAGGATTTTATAGCGCTGAGGGAATCCGAAAGAATGAGGTGGTTATGTGCGTCAGATGCATTTATGAGGATTAATGCTTCATATAGTGCATACAGCTCTGCTGAGTAGATAGAGCAGGTTGGTGAGAGCTTGAACATGTGGGTCGAGGTTGTGGTCACTACAGCAGCTCCGACTTTATTAGAAGACTTTGAAGAGTCAGTATAAATGTGGAAGTAGTCAGGGAACTTTTCTAGTATGCTGTTTAGCGTAGATCTAATAATGTTGGGGTTATCAGAATATTTATTATAGGAAGAAAGACTGGTGATGCAAGTTGGAGTTTTGATTTGCCAGGGTGAAATTGAACTAAGTTCATTGGGATAGCATTCTGGAAGTGAGTAATTAAGTTTACTTAGGTAGTTTTTAATTAGGACATAGTAAGGTTTGGAGGTTCTTGGTTTTTGAAACAGGTTGGGGAAGTTTTCTGTGGTGCAAATTTGACAGGTAGGGTTGGAGAGATTTTGCCTTATTTTAGCTGCATACACTAGACTTAGGTACATTCTTCTGTCTTCACTATATAGGCTCTCGATTGGTGTAGTGCGGAATGCCTCTGTTATTATACGTAGGGCCGTGTTATGAATGCTATTAATCCGATTTAAGAGTGATTTAGTCGCTGTCGTATAGGCAATTGAACCGTCATCTAATTTGGACCTGATTAATATACGATAAAGCGTGAGCAAAGTTTCTCGATCAGCACCCCAATTTTTATTAGCCAGCATTTTTAAGAGGTTCAGTCGTTTTTGGCATGTCAGGAGGAGATTGTTTATGTGGTATTTTCAGTTAAGAGATTCATCATAAGCCATTCCTAAGAATGTAACAGATGCTTCAGTTTGTTAATATTTTTCATATAAGCGTAGATTTACGCGCTGTGGAATTATTTTTTCGGAGAAATAATGAGTTTTGATTTCTCGGTTAAAAAGATGAAGCCTTTTCGTTCTGTCCAATGTTCTAAATGAACTCTTGCGCGATTTTCTGACTGTTTTTAAGGTTCTTACTTTTGCAGTAAATGACCAAGTCATAGGCATATAAGCGGGCTTTAAGTGGCGTTTTTAATCCTTGTAGAACATCGTTCATTGCTATTATGAATAAGGTCGGGCTTAGTATAGAACCTTGTGGAATGCCGTTTTTTTTTGAAATTTTAAGTCAGATATTGTGTTGTTTACTTTAACTTTAAACGATCTGTCTTGTATGAAGTTTGTGATGAAGAATAGGCAATGTCCCTGTATATCCCAACTATGTAGCTGTTTAATAATATAGTTATTCCAGGCGGTGTCGAATGCTTTAGTAATATCGAAGAATATCGTTAAGCATTTACTTTTTAGTGCACACGCTTCATTGATTTAGCTTTCATGTTCAATGATATTATCTAACGTTGATCTTCCTGATCTATAACCACTCTGTTCCGGTATTATTAGTTTGCGTTTTTCCAGTGTCCATAGAAATCTTTTGTTAATCATCTTTTCTATTAATTTGCTCATGATACATGTGAGCGAAATAGGACGGTAAGATTGGGTATTTGATTTCGGAGTCCGAGATTTATGTATGGGGATTATTAGCGACTCTCGCCAAGTTTTCGGGAATGTATGTTGTAACCAGATAATATTAAATAACTGGAGTAGCTGTTGATGAGCTCATTCGGGAAAATGATAGGAATGTGATCATGTCCAGGAGAGGAATCTTTGAAGCTTGATAATGCTTCGTGATATTCTGCCATGGTTAGATGTAAATTTAGTGGATCTTGGAATTATTTGTGAAGGGTAAGTGATATGTTCTGGTTGATTTCGTTAGAGCTCTGTTCGTAGACATTAGCGAGGGCATTTGCTATGTCAGTGTTGTTATTTAAAGTGTGGCCTTCGACCTCAATTTATACCAGATATTCTTCTTACTTTTTACAAATTTTGGTCATTGGTGTATCTGAATTTAGTGATTATACGTAGTCAGTCTATGATTTGCGTTTTGCGTTTTTTATTGTATACCGACATTTTGCGCGCAGTCTTAAAAATTCTACTTTGCATTGTACTGTTTTCAATCGCTTATATTTATTATAGGCGTTTTTGCTAGCTTTGATGGCAGTTTTGCATTCGTTGTTCCACAATGGTACAGCGCGATTCTTATAATGATAGTTTATTTTTCCGATTGACTTAGTTGCGGAATCTATGATCATATTTGTAAAGTGCCTTAGTGATTCGTCTATGTCAGCAGAAACTGTACAGTATTCGATTTTATCTTCAATTGAGGATGAAAAAAGATCCCAATCTGCATTTTTTAGATTCCATGAGGGAGCGATGGGGCTGTCACTACTACTATTGGAGTTATTATATATAATGATGGGATATTGATCGCTGTTGTATGTATAGTCTAGTCTATCCCAAGTTAGTAATGGTAACAATGCTGGATCGCAGATCGAAAGATCAATACACGAAGAGTCTCCAGTTTGAATGTTGAATCTAGTAGGTCTTCCATCATTCAAAATAACAAGGTTGTGCCGATTAGTTGTTTGTTCTATGATTTTACCCTTATGTGTTTAAAGAGTTGGAGTTTGTGCAATAAAGTCCCCCACGATGATTCTCGGTTGAGGTATCTGCTCTAGCAAATCATTAAAATCTTGTTCATTGAGTAGAAGTGCGGGTGGCAAATATATATTGCAGATGTGGATGTCGTTTGTATCGTGAATTTTGATAGCAATCGCTTCTAGGTTTGATTGCAGAGGAATTTCCTGAGCTTCGATGGTATTAAGTGTTAGAATTGCTACTCCGCCTCTTGCTCTCGATGTTTACTGAATTTCGGATATTGGCTTAAAGCTTGAACCTTGTCGTCTTTCAAGTTAGTTTCCTCGAGACATATTATTTCGGATTTATATTGGTCTGATATATGCTGTAGCTCCGGAAGTTTGTCAATGAAACCATTTCGGTCCCACTGTAAAATTGAAGTGAACATATTGAACGGGGAAAGTCAATAGCTGGATCGTTGTGAGGAATCACTATCTGGTTCTGAGGCCTCTGTGTCGTGAGATTATTTGGAGATGTATTAAAAGTTTCTTTTTTAGTTTTGTACATCTAGTTTTTATGCATCTGTCTCTTAAATGTGGGTAAATATTTGTCAGCATGTGTATTAGAGCGGTAAAGTCTGTTGTGTAGTCTATACTTAGGGGATCGGGGGATCCGTATACATTTTCAAGGAGGTCCGATATTTGATCCAAGTCCAGAACAAAAGGAGGGTTCTGTTCAGCGATAGTCTGTCTTACGGGTTCCATAAGTGCCGACGTGGAAGCTGCGTCTTTTTTGAGGATTGTTTCGGTTGGCTTGCTGAAAGGATCTGTTTGCAATGTGTTGTCTTCGACATTAGGTTGCGGGGACGGTATGGTGATTTCATTGAATGTACGCTTTGACGCATTCTGAGATACAAAAACTTCCGTAGATAAGTGTTTTTGGGATAATTGAGGTTTTTCTATGTTATTGGGGGTGGGTAATGGGTGTTGTGGTGAGAGTTTTTGGTTCGCTATTATACTGTTGGGAATTCGCCTCGGTGATAGCTGATTGCGGGTTGTTGAGAAGTGCTTCAGATCGTGCAGTAGGTGAGTGAGATGTATTGGTTTGACTATTTGGTGTTATGGACTGGATTGGACAATTAGCTGCTAAGTGTCCTGATTTTTTACAAGAGTAACATATTAGAGAATTGTCTGAGAGAAATATTCTATGGGAGATGCTGTCGTGTGTCACTAAAATTTATTCACGTAATGAATTTGTTGGTGGGCTTATGAATACTTGCCGTCTGAAACTATAGATGTGGTATTCAGGAAGATTTGAGCTTATTCTTAAAAATGACACCGAGGAAAGTGATTTGATGCCTAAATTATTTAGCTCATTTATTATCAGATTATGAGGAATCATGGAAATAACATTTGATAGTATAAATCGAACTGTTGGTGTGACAAATGTTCTGGCCTCTACAATTTCGCCATTTATTTTAATGTTTCCATCATGTTCAGTCATGAATTTATCGACTATAGTGGTACCGGTTAAGTATATACACATCCGGTTGTGAGATAATTTTATAGTTGGATCATTTCTCCAAGTGGGATTAAATAATCCTGAATTTTTTCATTATTACCTGCGGGAAAAATTATTGCTTGGTCTTTTTTTGGAAACTGTTGTTGAGTAATTGAGGAATAGGTGTTTTGAGAACTTCTGTAGTCAGAAGTCTTGCCAGATATAATTTCCATAATTGTTGGTAGGTGTCTGAATGCAGGCCTGTATTCCAATTTATATTTATCATGTCACTTGAAAAACTGCAAAATCTGGCCGGTTTTGTAGTAAGTAGATAAAATGATGCAGGTTAATTACAAATAAACGGGTTTTTTCACAAGTTTATGTGGTGTGTCAAAAGTGACTTACGTGTTCGATGAAGGAGCAATATTCACTATACTGTCTGTAATTGAGCTTTACTTTGATCAATAAACACTGATAAATTTGAAAAATGTAGGAGCTGACACAAATACTGTTTACACATTTCATTGCCAGAACCGAACTCCCTAAAATATTTAAAATCAAATTGTTTTGATGAATTTAGAAATGTTGAAAAACGTTTTTAAGTGGCTGGCACAATTCTGTAATGAGATATCATTTTAATAAATACTACAAAAATGGAGATGGTCTATACTATGCTGCTGTAGTGAGATATTATCTCAATGAATACTATGAAAATAGAGCGACATATCATCATTAAATTTTGTGAAGCTATTAAGATCTAAGGTGTGCGTTAATCCAGTAACATTGAGATACTGTAGCAAAGAGTTCTGATTGAGTGTTGCCATCCAAAAGTTAAAGTTTCTGATTAAAATACCAAAACAACAATGCGTACTTGTAGTCATACAAACAATTTTTAGTTAGTTAATCACATTAAATGTTATATAATTGTAATAACTATGCATCGATAAATAGATATATCATTAATTGTAACTTGACAAGAGAAGCAAAAACCTCCAGCTACAGTTCAAATTTTTTTGTAACTATCGAAAACTCTCTAAGCTGTTATCTGTATAACACTAGCTGTAACTAATAATTTTTAGTGTTTTGAATGAAACTCAACGTTTCTAGATAATTCCACAATATAATGAAAAATATTGAAAATTCTAAAAAATTGACAATTGTTTCGATAACTGAATATCATCGTCAGAATGACAAAAGTTACATTTCATTTGATGCCTACCTGATGTTTAGTAGTTATTTTTGGCTAGACCAAGAAGTGACCTACCTTGTGATTGACTTAATATATGTTAATAGAAAAAAGAAGGAGATGTGATATTACAAATATTGAAGCTTAGATATTATTAGCCCTATGGTGATATCCTGGATATCATTTTTCCAATTAAGATCAGTATAACTGTGCGATGATATAGAAAACTAGGAAAACTATATCTGCTGATCATTACAATTATCACTTAAGAAGACAGTTTAATAGTGGAGAACTCCCTAGATTTATCTGTTCATTGACGACTTCATATTGTGGGTTTCTTAAGGGTCTTATAATTTCCAACTCTTCAAGGAAATCCAGTTCTTGTTTCTTATCACAAATATGTAGTACTTCTAGTTCTGTGTTAGGTGTCAATGAATGGTTGGTGTCAAGTAGATATTTTGCGCAATGGGATTTATCTGGTTGTTTTAATCTGTATGCTCGTAAGTGTTCACTGTATCGGATTTCAAAATTTCTAAGGGTCGGACCCAAATAGACAGCATTACATTCTGGACATTTGAGTTTATATATACCTGATTTCTTTAATGTTGGTATTTTTGTTTTAACATTTAACTATTTTGTACTTACGTTACTTTCTGTTTTAAAATAAATTGTTGTATTCGTTGCTAAAGATATTATCTTTGAAATATTATTAGAAATATTTCCTGTATATGTGATGGTTTTATAAGTTTTTATTTCTTCAGTTTGTTTAGGAAATATTAGTTATAATGCCACTTTTTCCTCTTTTTTATTAATTAGCTTATTTATTATATGTAATGGATAACCGTTGGATGTTGCTATTTGTCTAATTGTCTAATTGTATTAACATTTGTTCATAGGAACTGAAAATGCTCTATGTATCATTGAATTGTATGCCGCTAGCTTATGTGACATTGGGTGATTGGAATTATATGGAATTGTCACATCAGTGTGTGTTGGTTTTCGGTAAATTGCATAATCAAGTACATTATTGACTCTTTGAATTTTCAAATCAAGAACATTGATTAAGTTATTTTCTTCAACTTCTAAATTATTAATGTGGTTGAAAAATATATCTAATCGTCGTTCACTACCTATAAAACAAGCTAATATGTAATCTACATATCTATACCAAAATAAAACGTTTTTTGAAATATTACTTTCAAAGATTTTTCTTTCTAAAGTATCCATAAAAATGTTTGCCAAAATAGGTGATATAGGGCTTCCCATTGGTAAACCTTCATTTTGAATATATATGTTATTGTCAAAAGTGAAATAATTCTGATTAAATGCATACATCAAACAAATTGAGTATATCTGATATTATTCCTGGATTAATATTTCTATCTTTTGGTAATTTTCTTACAAGTATTAGACATTCTTTAGGAGGAATTTTAGTGAATATTTAGTAACGTCAAATAAAATAAGCTTAGCTTTATCTTGTAATTTGAATGTTTTTAATTTTTTGATTAGTTTATTGAATTTCTAATTGAGTATTTAGACTCATATCCGTAACTATTGAGTATATTGTTAAGCTTCTTTGCCAGTATATTATTAGGAGTATTAACATAAGAAACTTCAGGTTTAATTGGTTTCGTTATTTTATGTAATTTAACGGTTCCATATAATTGTGGACAATGAGGATTCTTATTTATTATGGACCTCTTTTCGTAATCACTAAAAAGATAATTTGAATTATTAACAATATCCCTTACATTATTAGAAAACTTCTTTGTTGGGTCTGCTAGATTATATAAAGTTATATATTTTTGAATTATAATTTTCAGCTGTCAATATGACAGTTGTGTTGCCCTTATCAGATTTTGTATCTGTTGGGTTATTATCTTCTACTTTCTTTTTTATTGCATTTAAAACTGTAATGTCATTTTTTGTTTGACGTTTAACTTTGGAAGGTTCAATATTTTTGATTAAATTGGCAATTTCTAATTTCTCATAAAGAAAATTATTTGAATTAGATTTTAAAGCTATTTCTGACTCTGTAGCGCTATAATTTGTTTAATATTATTCGTAAATTTTGGTAGTATGCTGTACTTCAAACCTGTATTTAAAAATTCTATTTCACTATCAGTGAAATTAGTGTCTGAAAGGTTTTCACATCGTGGTGCAAAGTGTGTTGGTATGTAGGTACTTACAGTTTCATGATGTTTAGGGTATTGAATTCTATGTTGTGTGTGTTCAATAGAATTAATCAAAAAATTAAAAGTATTCAAATTACAAGATAACGCTAAGCTTATTTCATTTGACGTTACTAACATGTTCACTAAAATTCCTCCTAAAGAATGTCGAATACTTGTAAGAAAATTACTAGAAGATAAAAATATTAATCCAGGAATAATATCAGATATACTCAATTTGTTTGATGTATGTATTAATCAGAATTATTTCACATATATATTCAAAATGAAGGTTTACCAATGGGAAGCCCTATATCACCTATTTTGGCAAACATATTTATGGACACTTTAGAAAGAAAAATCTTTGAAAGTAATATTTCAAAAAACGTTTTATTTTGGTATAGATATGTAGATGACATATTAGCTAGTTTTATAGGTAGTGAACGACAATTAGATATATTTTTCAACCACATTAATAATTTACACCCAAAAATTAAATTTACATTAGAACTTGAAGAAAATAACTTAATCAATTTTCTTGATTTGAAAATTCAAAGAGAAAATAACTTAATCAATTTTCTTGATTTGAATATTCAAAGAGTTAATAATGTACTTGATTATGCAATTTACCGAAAACCAACACACACTGATGTGACAATTCCATATAATTCTAATCACCCAATGTCACATAAGCTAGCGGCATACAATTCAATGATATATAGAGCATTTTCAGTTCCTATGAACAAATGTAATTTTGATAGAGAGATTAATACAATTAGACAAATAGCAACATCCAACGGTTATCCATTTCATATAATAAATAAGCTAATATTTCCTAAACAAACTGAAGAAATAAAAACTTATAAAACCATCACATATACAGGAAATATTTCTAATAATATTTTAAAGATAATATCTTTAGCAACGAATACAACAATTTCTTTTAAAACAGAAAGTAACGTAAGTACAAAATAGTTAAATGTTAAAACGAAAATACCAACATTAAAGAAATCAGGTATATATAAACTCAAATGTCCAGAATGTAATACTGTCTATTTGGGTCAGACACTTAGAAATTTTGAAATCCGACACAGTGAACACTTACGAGCATACAGATTAAAACAACCAGATAAATCCCATTACGCAAAACATCTACTTGACACCAACCATTCATTGACACCTAACACAGAACTAGAAGTACTACATATTTGTTATAAGAAACAAGAACTGGATAGAAGGCACTTAAGAAACCCACAATATGAAGTCATCAATGAACAGATAAATCTAGGAAGTTCTCCACTATTAAACTGTCTTCTTAAGTGATAATTGTAAAGATCAGCAGATATAGTTTTCCTGGTTTTCTATATCATTGCACAGTTATACTGATCTTAATTGGAAAAATGATATCCAGGATATCACCATAGGGCTAATAATATCTAAGCTTCAATATTTGTAATATCATATCTTCTTCTTTTTTCTATTAACATCAGGAAGGCATCAAATGAAATGTAACTTCTGTCATTCTGACGATGATATTCAGTTATCGAAACAATTGTCAATTTTTTAGAATTTTCAACATTTTTCATTATATTGTGGAATTAGCTAGAAACGTTGAGTTTCATTTAAAGCACTAATATGAGGAGATTCCACGAAGTAAGGGTCGAGACAGTTAATTACATTAATAATTTTTAGTTTACTCTAAAGGACAATATTGAAGCTTTAGCACCTTCTTTAAAGAATGTGGAAGTTTCAATTACTTATGATAGCAAGTCACAAGCCCAATATATTAGTTCCTCTGATGATGAATCGAGTGATGATGATGAAGCATGGGGTCCTAAGTAAGTAAATACAGTGTAAGAAATAAACACTAGAGATTTATCTGATAATATATTTTTGGATTGGTGTCCGCGTCTGTGTACGCGAGTAAAACATTAGCTGAAAATGCTCATCAAACTCATTAAATATTTTTCTCAATAAATTTCAATTCTAATCTTCCATGAAAACGGTTTTTAGCGTAGTCATTGAACACTAAAATTTGTTAAAATGACACAAAAAACCCAATACAACTGAAAATTTAGTATCAGAAAGTTGAAAGTATAAATTTTAAAATGAAAAAAGTACACTATCGATAGCGATGAGATTTTCCGGAAAAATTTTGTAGTCAACATTTTTTCAGTATTTTTGCAATAATTATTTAGAAAATAATTTTAGGAGAAAATGTCCATAAATTTCATCTGAAAAGTTTTTATAACTGAAATTGTTACCGAGGTATATAGTGTTTTCCTAAGCATTACAATTTGGAGCGTTCATTGTTGATATGTAGTGTAACGAAGTTCCTATTTTTCAGATAGGCAAAAGCAACAATATTACCGAGTTTAACCGTAAATCTATAACTCCGTTATTTATCAACGTAAAAATTCAATTCTTTTTCGAGCATTATCAGAAAAATAATCCGGTGTAAATAAAACAGTTAGTCCTTCCGCGAATCAATTAATTAATAGGGTTGTATCTTCCCCCGCGCTTCGAAACTCAGTCTTCCGTAGACAAACCGACGCCACTATTCGCATCGCTAGAGAGAGGGAAACGACAGTATTCAGAATATTATTTGATGTCGAGTCAAGTGGACAGTCCGACAGTCAGTTCGCCGCTTGCATCAAACCTACCACGCCAGAACTCGTCCAGTGAACGATCTACGTCAGAGGTTGACGTCATTGTAAGTCCGTAAAGTAGTACTGCACAAGACCATCTGAATTCTGGCGGGAAAATATTGGCAAGCAGATCACATATTCCGAAGGAGAGTTAGTTCCTGAAGTGCCAGCAATCCGAGCAACGCGCAGACATAGACCGAGCCAGGATCCGAAGTCAAGTAAATTTCCGGATTTTTAATGTATTTGGGTATATGGTTCTCAGCCGCCAAACTTGTAGCATAAGTAAAGAGAGTTAATTAAAACCGATTGAGGGAAAACTGCTACTGGGGGAGCTGACTATTTCACGCCGCAGTTTTGGTCGCGTTTGGGCCTTATGCCAATTGAATAAAACATTTTGAGGGAAAACTGCTACTGGTGAAGCTGAATATTTTACGCCGCCGTAGTCGTCGCGTTTGGGCCTTCAGCCAACCGAACAAAACCAACCGATTGCGGGAAAACTGCTACTGGGTGAGCTGAATTCTTCACACCGCAGTAGTGGTCGCGTTTCGGCCTTAATCCAATCAAATAAAAACCGACTGGGGAAAAACTGTCACTAGGGGTGCTGAATAGGCATGATGACAGATTTTGAAAAACTGTCCCATAATGTTCGGAAATGTATATTATTTACAATAAATAACATTTTAGTTTTTAGATTTAAAATTCACGCCAAAATGCTTGTCAGTGTCATGGTATCGCTAATGACGACACGTTTAAAGGGTACTTCAGACTATGTGATTTATCACATGAGTTATCACATGATTTTATCACAATAAAATGGTATGATTTTAATTCTACGTATGACCAATCTAGTTTATGTTTACACTATTGTGATTTTACTACATGACAGCTTCATGGTTGATTTGGTTGGACATATAACATAAAAATAACCTACATCAAAGTGAATCCGCGGAAAGTCAATATAAAAAAAATCGGCATCTGAAGATCATGATTAAAAGATATTTAAAACAATTAGTTACTGGTGTAATATGTTTAACGGTATTACTACAACGGAAAAGAAACTATGCAAAAACTCCAATAACACACAGGAATAAACGAGTGTGGGCTCGTAACTGGCTTCAACGCCGGGATTGTGGTCGGGGTATGACAAATTTCATATTCCAAGAAATTAAATATGAGGATCCATCCAGTTTTAAGAACTTTTGTAGAATGTCTTTCAATTCATTTAACACGTTGTTACAAACTGTAGAGACCTTTATTAAACGGCAAGACACGGTGCTTCGTGAAAGTATTTCAGCGAGATCAAGGTATCTAAAAAGATCATTAGGTAATATTTACTATTGTAACTAATTTAATTTTCGTTTGTTACAGGTTATTACTTACTTTAAGATTTTTGGCAACGGGCGAAACTTATCGGAGTTTAAGTTATTCTTTTCGAATATCAGTTCCCGCGATTTCAGCCATCATTACAGAAACGGTTAATGTTATTTATAATGTTTTAAAGGATGAATACTTAAAAACTCCAACCACAAAAGAAGAATGGCTAAAAATTGCAGACAGATTCCATAAAGAGTGGAATTTTCCAAATTGTTTGGGAGCTCTAGATGGTAAACACATTGCCTTTAGAGGTAAAAAAGATGATGGTTCATTCTACTTTAATTATAAACAGTTTCATAATATCATTTTGTTAGCACTTGTAGATGCAGACTACAACTTTATTTATGTTGATGTGGGATGTAATGGTCGAGCCAGTGATGGTGGTGTTTACAACAATAGTAGTTTGTGTAAAGCTATAGACCAAAATTTACTTGATTTTCCAGAAGATTCCACTTTGCCTAAATCTCTAATAAAAGTTCCCTACGTTATTGTTGCAGATGACGCTTTTCGGCTGACTGAACGCATTATGAAACCTTCTGGACACAGATCTAATCAAGAAGAAAAGGTTTTCAATTACAGGTTAAGCCGTGCTAGAAGAGTAGTGGAAAATGCGTTCGGGATACTTTGTAATAGATTTCAAATATTACAAAGAGAAATTAATTTAGACGTTGAAAAAGTACAGAATATTACCTTAACTTTTTGTGCTCTCCACAATTATATTAAAAAAAAGGAAGGTATATCGTTTTATGTTAGTATAGATAATGAAAACACAAGCAACATAACATTAACTGATGGTGAGTGGCGAGGAAACGTATGCTCCACCAATTTAGAAAGATGCCATGTTAACAGGTCTACTGATGGGAGTATCCAAATCAGGAAAAAATTCATACATTATTTTGATAATGAAGGTTTTGTACCCTGGCAATGGGAGGCAATAAAACGATTTAATTTTTATTCTTATATTTTTTATTCCAAATAAACCATATAAACGTTTTGGTCCTGATGAAGACATGTCAAAATGTAAGTAATGTAATAAAGTAATTCCAGTAAAAAATTCAAATTGTTCGTAACTATTCTTAGAAAAAAAAAATTAAACATATATTCATTGTTGATCATCGTCAAATATAAACTCGATAGTTTCGGCTCTCTGCTTCTTCATAGCTAGCATTTTCTTTTTAGTTTTATAAATAATTTCAGTAATTTCATGTTTGGCATCATTAAGTAATTCATCATCATCAATTGATTCAAGTTCCCTACTTACATATTCGCCAAATATTTGCAAGAGGGACTGTACATCTGAATTTAATTTATCTTCCAATGTCTAAAACAGGAAGAAGTTTTACATTGTAATTACAATACATACCTATGCATACCTTTAAAGTTGTCACTGCCTGGTCTATAACTGGGTCTGAGCCGATTTTGTCTTCCTGCACCTTTCTTTTTTTAACTGAATTCGCTGAAGTCACTGCAGTCTGATTACGACTGACTGAAGTATCACCATTAACATCTGATTCCGTTTCTAAGGTCTCATGTTGTGAATCCGTTTCCATCTAAAATTGAAATATTGAGGTTATACATTTAAAAATAATTTGATAAACAAACACATACCACTGATTCTAAAGAGCTTTTGGATTTCCTCGTTTTTACAAATGGTACCAAAAATAACAATTTATCTTCCACCATACAGTAGGTTCATAAATTTCATCTGAGCCCATACCAGAATGCATCACTTCATTCATTTTGGTTCGCTCATGTGAAAATTGCTGGCGAAGGTTCGTGATTTTTTTTAATGTCTTCAACCTGTAAAGTTTTGTCTATTTTCTGTACTTCTTGTGTTATTTTTAAAAAAGCTTCATTACGGGCATGTTTGTTTGAATAAAACTTATGTTTAGGATCATAAAGGCATGAAAACCTTTCGTATTCTTCAATTAAACAACACGAACTTTCTCTAGACCACTCTGCCTATAAGAATGCACAAAATATTAATTATAATAAAATAATCAGTTATGTGTTGTTTACATTTTTATTATTCTCCATTCTGAATTCCATAATCTAGAAAAATACTTTTTCTTTAAATCCAATTTAATGAGCTCAGTGTTAATCATGCACCCAAAATAATAAAGAACTTCACTGCAAGAGACAAATCTCTTCTGCAGTTTGAATGTTTATGACATTATCACATCAGGGAAATGTCAAATAAAAATAGACGTAATGACACAGACGATAAAACAGAACAACAACATTACCGACAATCATACGAAATATCATACAGAAATAGATACGGTTCTATTTTAAAAATCTGCCTGTGATAGCCAATGATTTTTCTTGTGACTACACTTATGACTTATTAATGCGTGATAAATCACATAGTGTGAACTTGTAAAAAATATTTATGATAAAATCATGTGATAAATCACATAGTCTGAAGTACCCTTAAGTAAACAAAACGTAAATATCAGACGTCAATTAAATGCTCATTGAATAATTTGATTATTTTATATCATTAAATATGAATTCCAAAGTGTACATGTGGTGTGCTGTCCCTCAGGATCATAGCACATCAATAAAAACTCACGATAAGTTATTTGTGTTCAATACACGAAATAAAACTTGCTTAAACTTGCAAGGCGAGATTCAACAGCGATATTACCTAGTACTCACCCTTATTTTTGCGAAGATCATTTCCACGTGAATATTAAATTTTCTTTGTAGATTCTAAGATAGTATTTATCTTGTTTGAAGCTTAAATTTAATATGAAAACAATCTTTTTGAGGTTAAATTTCACCTTGCACTACCGTTGGCTTAATAGGTATTTAATTGCCATTTCCAAATAATATGGAGAATTATATGTCGCATATTTCATGAATACCGGGTGTTTGCTCACAAGATTTCAATGTCAATCAAATTTAGAAGAAATGTCTGTTGCTACAAAACAGGCGAAACTTGGAAATACTTCATCTGGAAGTTCAGGTAGGGGGTACATAATTAAGTGAAATTACAACACATGTCATTTTCACCTATTAAAGATCATACATGGATAATTCATATAGAATAGTTGTATTTGATGTGATCTTTTGCTGTTAAAATATACCTATCTTAGAATCTTTTTCAGTTTCGCACCCATACATTCTTTATATTCCACAAGAAGGTGCACACGAGAGAGCGAACAAATCAACTCAAGTACATATGACCTATAAGTTCAAAAGTAAAGACATCCAAACAGAAATGTATGTAGTAAACCAGTTGACATTACCATTGAGACTTTTAGCGAATCTGTTCCCACATTACCATTTAAAATTAAAAGTTGCATTGCTACTAAACTATTTACAATTGAGAAAGCTTCTGACAATGATATTTCTTATACATCATCTGTAATTCATAGAGAATCATAATCATCAATGATATATCTACTAAGTAAATCTACTTTATACTGCAAAGAACTAATTAAAGAAGATAAAAAACAAGAAGCATAAAAAATTCCGGAACATACGTTGCATAAAATAATGAAAATCCACGTTCTTACATTGGAGTACCTAAAAGTTGTTACTTCGTAATAGAATTAATTGAAGAAAAAATAATTATTCCTGCAAACTATCTTCTTATGTGTTTAAAAAAATAGATCAAATAACCCATTCAGATAGTCATTAATAAAATAAAACGGTTTTTTAATCTGGTGGAAGAGTTGTGCCAGAGTAAGGAGAAGGGGATCCATTTCTCAGACATTCATTTCCTCTGTGGAATGATCCTGGTGAACTGTGGGTCGCAAGTATCGGCAGACTGGCTCATGAGGTCAGTGCCGAAATTAAACTCTTGGGAAGGACCCGAAATGGTGGCTCTAAGTGGAGACGACATCCCAAAGCCGGTCACCATAACGGTGATCTTCCCAAGAAGCCTTGGCATGATATTGGAGAAGATCCTCCCAACTTGTTGACTTTCAGAACTCCAGCCTCACTACTGAGGCTTGGAAGATCCCGAACTCCAAAAAAGAGTGAAAGGGAACTATCCTCACGATTGGGATCGTATCCGTTTCGGAACTGCGAAAAACGAGAACCTCGCGGAGGATCCAAAGGACATGGAAATACCCTCCACATCCGAAAACTCCCAAAAAAAGGAAAACGTGAAAGCTTGACCTTGGGTTAGTCTGAGATCTCCTCCGGCTCTGCTGGGTCACCTCAGTATCCCGAGAAACTGGGCGGAGCTGCCTGGAGGTCAAGGGTCTGATTCGAGATGAAGAAACCTGCTCGAACTACGGGGAAGAGATTGCCAAGGTGGTCGAGGTAGGACAGGGAGATATGAAGGAAGGGGATGAATAGAGTTTGAATAACTCGGCCTCTCTCATGCATAACAATTCTCATTCACAACCGTAGCGTAGATTAACCTGCATCACACAAAGGGAGCTTCAACTGTGATTGCAAGGTTGATCGCTAAACTGCAACTGGCAATTGTACTAATCCAAGAACCATGGATCAAAGGTCAAATGAAAGGATTAGCATGCAGGGATTATAAATTGATTTATAATCAAAGGCAAGTATCTCCACGTGCCTGTGTAATCATAAGAAATATATGTGTTTCAGAATATGCCGATTTTCCACGTTTGCCAGTCGACTAAGATCTATTTTTTTTATGGAATTTTAGACGAAATCAAAAAAAAATAAACGGTTTTAAAGATTAAAACTAACTTTTACGCATCTGTAGCCCTGACCAATATTCTATCATAAAATTGTCACTTTTATACACTTCGGGGAATGTATCGTTTTAAAAAACCGAACTTTTTCCAAAAATAACCAAAAACGTAATATATCTGCATTAATAGGACCCGCTGTACTCGTTCTAGTCAGCTGAAAATCAGTAGGGTACATATGTGAGATATCTTGAACAATATTCAATCATAAAATTGGTCACTTTTATACACTCTGGAGGCTGTATCGTGCTAACAAACTGAAAATTCTCCAAAAATGACAAAAATTTGGTACTTCAAGTACCATAGCACCCGTTGTACTGGCGTTAGTGAGCTGAATATCAATAGGGTTCATCTTTGAGACGCTCTGAATAATATCCAATCATAAAATTGGTCACTTGTATATACTCCGGAGGCTGTATCGCACTAACAAACTAAAATTTCCCCAAAAATTACAAAAATATCGTACTTAAAGTACTATAGTACCTGGTGTACTGGCTCTGGTGAGATGAATATCAATAGGGTTCATCTGTGTGATGTCCTGAATAATATTCAATTATAAAATTGGTGACTTCTTGAACTCCTGAGGCTGTATCGCATATTATACTGATGGACTGGCCCGCCTACCACACAATCGATGACATCGCAGTGGGAGAGAGAAAGATCGAGGAGGATAGCTCTAGGAGTGGCAAAAATATTTTTGAATGTATGGTTACAGTATGGTCTTATGTGTTACTGCATGAACGTTTGTTATATATTTTAAATAATTTTAAGGATTAATGGAAAATGAGATCGTGTTCATCTTAATTGTACTATAAGGTCGAAAAAAGGCGAGAAAATAAAATGTCATAGGTATGTAAATAAACAATAAATTTTATATAAGAATATAAGCTGTGGATGATTAAAGATATTATTCATGTTTTTTAGATTTCCAAAAGATCGCAATTTAAGAAAGTCATGGTTACAGGCTGTTAGAAGAGATAATTATAAGACAAGTGATACAGCTGTTATTTGTGAAAAACATTTTAGAGTAGACGACTACGTATTAAATGTTCACGGAAATCGGTTATTAAAAACGACAGCCATTCCATCGCAGTTTGATTTTCCTGCTCATTTGATAAAAATTATCAAAAAGAGAAAACCCGTAACAAGAATACTTAATGTAAACCAAGATGAAGGTGATTTTCTTAAAAAATTAGAATTTAAAATAATATTTTTATTATAAACATACGAATACTTTTTATATTACAATTTTAATAAACCTAAGTCTACATTTTTAGGGATGCAGTACTGATATAATTCCTGAAGTGGAATCTATGGAAGTTGATTTATATGTACCAGAAGTTAATAAGCCAAGTGATCCAGTAAACAAGAACATATTATCCAATGAAATAAAAACATGTTTAAGTGTGGAAAAAAAACAAGTTGCAAGGTAAGACCTACTGATTCTTAATCTTAAAAGTAGTTGACTATTTAAAAAAATACTTGTATGTATTTTTTCTATTTTTAGAAAAAAAACGAGATCCAATAGTCTTTGGAGATTTTGAGGAGAGTGATTTAGAATTTCCAGAAAAGAGAAAGAGATTTTGGAAAATTGCCAATCAAACTGTTTCTAAATATAAAAAAATGAATTAATATTACCAGTGTAAAATCAGTAAACTCAAGCAAAAAATAAAAAACCTAAATGTACTGATTGATGAATTAATGAGAAGCAAAAAATTATCTTCTGACCAATCATTTATATTAATGGTAGATAAGTAAATGTGTTTTCGTAGTAAGACATAGCATGATTTTTGTATGCTTCAAAGCACTTTTGTTATTGAAAAAAATACATTTTCTGGCGGAATATTATATAGTTTCATGATTTTATAAAAATAACTAATATTTTCTAGGAAAGTATTCCTGAACCCATTAAGGAAATATTATTTAGGCAGTTGAAAAAAAGCTCACGTGCCAAATATACTCCAGAATTAAGGTCATTTGCTCTGACCTTAAATTTCTATTCATCATCAGCATATCAGTATGTACGACGTATATTTGGTGTCAAATTGTTGCCACACCCTACAACTCTGTCAAAATGGTATAGCTGTATCGATGGGTCACCAGGTTATAGTTCTCAAGCACTAAGTGCTATTAAAAATAAAGTACAGTTAGAAAAACAAAAGGGCAAAAAATTGGTTGCTGGTTTAGTTATTGATGAAATGTCCATTAGAGAGCATCTTCAGTGGACAGGAAGTAGACATGTTGGATATATAAACTTTGGTACAGGTTTACAAGAAAGTGATATTTTACCAAGAGCTAAAAATGTGCTAGTTTTTATGGTGGTTCGGTGCAATTGTAGATGGAAAGTTCCAGTAGCTTATTTTTTAATTAATTCATTGTCTGGAGAGGAAAAAGCAAACTTGATAAAAACTTGTCTTCAACAACTAGGAGACACTGGAATTACCATCAAAAGTTTGACTTTTGACGGATGTGCTTCAAATATTGCTATGTGCTATTTATTAGGTGCTAACTTGCACTTTCCAAATATTAAACCATATTTTTTAAGCCCTGTAAATGGAGAAAAAATATATATTATTCTCGATCCTTGCCATATGGTAAAGTTAATTCGAAATTGTTTGGGTGACTTGGGTTACCTACATGATGGTGCGGCCAAAATAATTAAATGTTTGGAGAATTAGTTAAACTACAAAATGAGTCTGGCCTTCACTGTGCTACAAGAATCCGCTCCAGGCATATACAATATTATAAAGAAAAAATGAAAGTTAAACTTGCTGTCCAAACTTTTAGCTTAAGTGTTGCAGATGCCTTAGAATATTGTGACCAGGATTTAAATATAAAAGCATTTTAAGAAAGTGAAGGGACAGTAGAGTTTTGTAGAAAAATTAACAACCTTTTTGACCTTTTAAACACTCGAAATACCTTTAGTAAACTGTCGTATAAAAGACCACTTTTTAAAGGAAGTGAAAAGATGTTTAAAAAACATGTCGATGAATTTATAAACTATTTAAGTTCTTTAACAGTGCCTAATGGAGACAATATTTCAAATTCTAATAGGAAAACTGGGTTTCTTGGCTTAATTGTATGTTTGTTGAGCGTACAGGGTATTTTTAATGAATTAGTAAAAACAGATATTTTACAGTTTTTGCTTACATACAAATTAAGTGAAGATCACTTGGAAATGTTTTTTGCTGCTATACGACGAAGGGGTGGCTTCTCAAATAATCCAACAGCATTGCAGTTTGAGAATGCCTTTAAACGATTATTAGTACATTGCGAAATTATTTCTCCAAATAGTGCTAATTGTTTGGCTCAGGATAATATATCCATTTTAAACATTAGTGTAAATTACAAGAAAAATACATTGGATTCTTTAGAGGAAAATGTTGAATTATCCGAAGAATTCGATAATAATAATTTTTTTGCTAATTACAATAACGTTACCAATTGTATATATTTAAGTGATGTTACAGAGTATATTGCGGGATTTGTGAGTAGAAAACTTGTGAAAATTATAAACTGTGATGTGTGTGCTTCTGCACTGACCAACAATATATCCTTCTCAATGCTACTTAATAAAAAAAATAGAGGAGGACTTTGCAAGCCCTCTAGAGATGTGGTAAAAATTTGCCATGTTGCAGAAAACATATTAAGAACACACACAAATTTTACATCTAATTTAATTTTAAAATTAATATGTTTGAGTATGAGGCAACTAAATGTAGGACAATTATTTGCATCTCTGTCAGAGCATTGCTTGGAGCAAGACCCATTAGATGGGCATATTTTACAGTTAATTAGATTAATATTAAAACATTATTTCACAATAAGAATTCATCACATTAATTCAACCAAAAATGAATTAAATAATAGAATTAGACAAAATCTAACCAAAACCATACTTTTTAGTCACCAATAGTTTTTTATTCATTGCAAATATGCTCCAACTAAAACAGTTTTTAAATCTAATAAACAAATTAGTTTATTTTTTACTATTTTTTGACCTACCCTGTTTGAATTGCAACCATTATAAGTGCATCTAATTTAATTATCGAACATACACCAACTTTTTTAGCAATATTTGTATTTTTACTGAGCAATAAATAAAAAGAATTCAATGTTGCACACTTATATGATTACACTGTATAAATAAACACGTAACAATATATTTTTATGAAAATGAATTGTCTTTTTCATAATGTATAACAATAATAATTGTATATTTTCCATTTATATGTAATATAGTAATAAAAAATGATTTTTGAATGGTTGTTTTATTATTTTGATTGTGTTATTTGGATTTAAAATAATATTAAAGATATTAATAAAACATGGTCTGTTATTTATTTTTGAAACTAAAATAATCTTTGAACCATCTAATCCAGTTACAACAACTTTTACTAATAAGAAAATAATTTTATAAGCACCATTTATATGCCTTTTCCGCGTTTTCTGCCTAGTTCCATCTCTTTCTAGGTTCTCTCTTTCTAGTCTCTTCCGCATTTTATCTTACAGCGTTTATTACCGTAGGCCAGTCCACTAGTATAATATGTCAATGATGCTAACAAACTGAAATTTTTCAAAAAATATCCAAACAGTCGTACTTCAAGTACCCTAGCACCTGTTGTACTGGCTCGGGTGAGCTGAAAATCAATAGGGTCCATCTGTGACATGTCCTTAACAATATGCAATCATAAAATTGGTGACTTGTTGCACTGCGGAGGCTGTATCGTGCTAACAAGACATGTAACGAAAAGTGGCCGACGACGACGACATACACACAGGATTTTTTTTCTAAAAACCGTCTTTTCGAGTTTTTAATTATGTAAAACGTAAAAATTCCAACTTTTTTTGGGGCAAACCAATACTTTTCTCTCATATTACGAAGTCTTCCCGAATCTTCTCTTCAATCATTCAAATTGTTGTGCAATGTATCTTTATGATTGATATTTATTTAAATTATCTTGACCGTGGGTAAAAATTGTACCGGTTTTCCACGATCACCTTTTGCAAAACTTCTTTTTATTAATGGTATTTTGGATCATGTCAACCTAAAAAATTAAAATTTATGAATCTAATAGAGAGCATTCCATTTGTAACAATTCAAATGCTAATATGTTGTTAAACAAAAAATTTTGATCCATATTTACTGATGAAATTCCGGGTTTTACAATTAATTTTTACAATTTAAATAATCCTTAATTATATTTTGCTCTTTATTATTATTATTATTCATTGGGCTGAAAAGGGGTAAATATATTATCCGATAAAATTATAAATTTAGTAAAATTTAATATAATGCTGAAACTTTTATAAAAGTAAAAATTTTTGAATAAGAAAAAAGAAATAACAAAAACAGTTTTAAATAATTTAAAAAAAGAATCGTACATTAACAAATTTTTTTGAACACGATCTTTTATTCTTCCTCTTCATCTGATGTGAAAGATATATCTGAATCGTCTTTATGAGTAGGTATTCAAGTTATCAACAAAATCAATGTCGTTATCACTTATAGCATCTCGATCATGTAATGGCTAATTTTCATCGTCGATTATTTTTTCTTCTATATAATTTGTGCAATCGCCAGTGTGGTAATGGCCACGTGCCGCTGAACAAGCAATCCAGATTTTCTGCAGCTGTAAGCTTTTTCACATCCAGTTTTGCAGTTGCAAAAAATCATGTTTAACATTTCCGTTGGAGCAGCCTCTTGAGTGGGAGTAAAATATAATTTTTTTCCAACCCCAAAATTCGGGCGACATTTTTGTAGAAAGCCATAGTTGAATTTAAAAATAAACACGAAATATATGCTGTCGTCGAGCAGCGTCAGCCGTAAGAGCAGACGATTTGACAACTTTATTTTTTACAACAGGCTGAGAAACATTTTTATAGCGAAGTTCATTAATGGACTGAATATAAGAGGCAAATAATACCATTTTATTGGCATTTTCTGTCTAAAAATACTGAATAGCTTCCTTCAAATTTTCTGGTGGTTTTTTTCAAAATAATTAAATAAAGTTTTTTGCCTTTATTAAAAAAGCACGATGTATTGTCACATACTATCATAGCAAGTGAAAATAAAATATTTTCCTTACAAAATGGATAATGGTGAAAACTTTTTGAAGAATAAACTGTATTTAATTTTTTGTCTTTTCCTAATTTTACTAAAGATATTTTTTCGTTACTTGGAATTAATGCAACTAATAAAATTAAAACATCTATCTTTAGAAACAATAATGGGACGTCGACATGAAACTGCAAGCGCTGTCTTAACGATGAGCAGATCTGCATCGTCATTAGCTTGCTTCAAGATTTTCTAAATCTTGAAAATTAGGCTTTGTAACTATGTGAAGTTTACCAGCAAAACCATTGCTCATATCTTCACAGCGACCAAAGATGAAACAATTTTATGAAATTCACAAAATCTATCTGAAAATTTACGAAACTTCTTTTTAGCTGGACTATATTTCAAAGCATAGAGATTTGCTAGAGAGTAATTATACTTCCATTTTCCATTTTTATCTACATAATTCAGCCTGCACCTATTATGCACTTCAATGGAATTTGCATCTAAAAGTGATTTTTCTTTTCCATCTTTTCTTTTAATACCTATTAATTGCTCTAGTCCACGTTTTACTACAACAACACGTTCACTGCAGTTTTCTAAATATTTTTCACCAATAAAACACGTGATATTATCAGCATCATTAGTAACTGCACCCATTTTTTATTTACAATTTTCACATAATTATATTAAAATCAAATATTGTACACAAATCAGTATAAATAAGAGTATTCCAATATCACATAACAACAGTGAAGCAGAAGGCCACCTTCTCCTTCTTTAGGTACGCCGGCTCCGAGTTTGCACAGTAGTGAGCACGCCAGTCAGCTGCCTCAGTATTCTCACCTGCTTTTCCACTTTTCTCTATGAGCCTTTTTCATTTTTCTGCTTTTTCACCTTTCTCTATGAGCCTTTTTCATTTTTACCTGTGCAATACGAGCTACCTATATAGGTGCAGAATATTCTATAGGTAATCATTAGTATAGCGCCAAGTTTCCGTTGAAATATTTTCATAATGAAAAAAGTTATTTTAATTTGAGAAATTACTGTTTTTGTACCTATGCACAATAACTCATTGTTATTTAAATTGTTTTACAGTAATGGTTAAACTTAACAACCCAGTAAAAATATCATACTATAATCTATACTCACCTGTAAATTCTTATATATTTTCCTAGCTGTAAGATAAGTAACTAATAAAAAAATCACATATAATCAAGAGGTTTAAACATTAAATCGTTTTTCCCATGTGTACGTGTGCCCAACTTTATTATAATAATAATGTTGAATAAACATTCAAGATACTAACTGTGACTTCGTTTTTAACGATGTAAAAAAATACACTCACCAAAAATGATAATGATAACTGTTTTTTAAACGAATTTTACAACAATATAACTTATTTCATAAAAAAGCAATTATGATAACATGAAAGTTGATATTGTTCTCTACAAACTAAGTTATTTTGATAATTCTTGCGACTACGTAAAGTGTTAAAATTGTTGTTAAATGAATTGGTTGATTAAAAACGCGTACGCGCGCACTTATAATTTGAGCTTCGAAAAAATGAATTATACCTCTGGAACTAATAAGTTTTGAAAAACTTTTCAGGCAAAATTTTTAGACATTTATGAGCTATAAGTTTTGTTTGAAACATTTTTTCCTAAAATTATTATTTAAATAATTATTGTAAAAAAACTAAAAAAATTCCCTTCAAAATTTTTCCAGAAAATCTGACCCCTTGCTATAGTGTCTTTTTCATTTTAAAGTGTATATTTTTAACTATCTGATCCTAAATTTTCAAGTGTTTTGGGTTTTTTGTGCGAAAATGCACGACATTCAGAATCTATCCGCAAAGTTTATAAATTAATTTTTATAATTCGCGTATAAAAGAGACTTCATTATAATATTGTTTACCTACGACCACCCCTGTAAGTAGTCAAAAACACACAGTCGGCAATCAATGTAAGACGTTTATTACGCACGGTAAAACAAAACGCACGGCTGTAAAGTAAATCGCACGGCTTCCATAGCAACCACTTAGCAACTGTCAATAGACGTAGCCATTTTATTCAAAATGTATTACTTAGATATTTGACGTTGAATTTTATTCTATATATAAATGGTAGATAAGATTTATTAGATATGAGATTGCATTTAATACTAAGAGTTATTTGGAATTATATGATAATTGGTTCCGTTTTATTTAATCCGCATCTTTTAGCTGTCTGAATGTATCTTATATTAGTAAACAATAGTATATTATACACCAAGCGACTTAAATGGCCCATTTAATCCCGCGGGTGGTGTTTGATTCCTGAGGGAAGTAATCCACCTAAGGGATTAATGTCACTTTAGACGAGAGGTGTATACGCTATTTTATGCAATTCCAGTAATTCTACATACATTTTTAATAAAAATAAATACTACTTCGGACGGACTTTTACGAATTTTGGCTGGGCATCGAGGGTGAACTTTTAAGATGCTTTGCTGGGCATCGAGGAGCGACTTTTATAAAACTTGGCTGGGCATCGAGGATGTACATTTTTACTTGTACTTTAAATACCTTAATAAGATTATAAACACAAGTACAAGTGGGTCGTAGGTAAAGTATAGTACGTAACTCGTGTTGTAACGTATTTTACGCACTCACGGAATTACGCACTCGCCGCTGCGCGGCTCTGTGCGTAACTTTTCCGTTCGTGCGTAAAATGCTTCTTACAACACACGTTACGTAATATACTATTACAGTGTCACAATGAAGCTCTTTGAACACTGTTATAGTAATTTTTAGTGTACAGTTGGTTATTGAAATTAATTATATTTTTATTTGACATTTGACTTTAACCTTGACACAAATTATAAATAAAATGGTCTAGCGTTGTTCTAGCTAGCAAATTATTATATTAAAGGTAAATTAGAATGATTTATATATTAAAAATACTAATGAATAAAGTACGCTAGCGTTTATTTATCAATGATTTGTCAATTGTTTATTTTTATATTGTATAGGATCAATATATAGGTATACAAAACGTTCGATTTTTGGCATAAATTACCAGATATATATGTGAAGATGTATTACAGAAATAATTCTGTTCATGATATAATATAAATAGATCGCAAGAGCATATACGAAGAAGCTCTTTTTTAAACAAATAATCATCGTCTTTTTGCTTAAATGAAAGTTTGTTTACAATTTACACAATTATTCGGTTATAATATGTCAAAAGTCAGAAGTGCTGAATAAAACAATCTGTGATCTGACCAATTAGGAATCTACAGAATTGCCAACTTAAATTCAAACCACTCCACCTAGTTTAAAAACAGGGATTATAAAAAATATTGTGTAAAACTTGTGCCACAATTACTTTCTATAGTACTCGTGATTTGCACAACGAACCGCTTCGCGGTTCGTTGTGCAAACTTCACTCGTACTACAAAACGATTCATTGTGACACTTGTTTTACAAATAACTATTGTAGTCTTCTATGATACGAAAGAATACTTCAGCTTTTGGTTTGCAATTGAAACGTGAAGATGGGGTGGTTAGCCATTTTCTAGTATCATCTTAGTGATAGGAACTGATAAAAGGTCTAACTGGGTCATCTCCTATTCAGATTAGAGACTCCAAACGAGGGGGCATATACCTTATACTAAATAGGTCCAAGAAAGCTGAACCTGTCTGTAAGCTATGCATTTCTCCTTTTGATTGCAAGCCAAAAGGCAATATTCGTAGCAAAAATAATAATTGTTTTTTCCTTAGAAAAACAGTCAAAATTTTATTTTGATAATGTCCATTTTCAAACAAATAGAGTTTGTTACTAGAATCCACCTACCCACAAATGTTTTAAAAACACCTCAAAGTTTATTAATGAATATTCTACAGTTACTTATAATTTTTTTTCAATCTATTCTATGATCCTGGCCACACTTTGAGTATAACCATTCAAATTCTAAACGTTTTAAATATTTTTCCACCCGCTTTCATTGACTATTGCGGCATCAACACTTTTTCTATACACTTTATTCTTTACAATTCAAGCTACGGAGATTCTGAGTCAGACAGTATAGAATTTGAACAAGGATCAGATCAGGAAGAACAACATTCCACCATTTCTATGTCACCCCAAAAACGGTTTGATTCTCCTGATGGTCCAGCTGAAAATACGAAGAAAATAGATTGCATGTATATCCAAATGGAGTTTTGCGAAAAAAGCACTTTGAGAACAGCCATTGATGACAATCTATATTTAGACGAAGATAGAATGTGGCGATTGTTTCGAGAAATCGTTGAGGGTAACATTATTTTCATATTTATTAGTATGTTATTACAACTGAATAATCAGTAATATATATGAAACACAAATAATAATCTTAAATATTGAGAATGTTAAATCCCCATCTATTACTAATCTTTAACATAACTTTTTTCTTATCCATCATCCAGTCGTTAGTAGATTTGATTTTAGTTATATTTTATATTTTAATTTAATTGCTTATTGCCATGACGATTCCGCCCTGTAAGTAAAAAGGGTCACTCGATCCAATCCGCTGTCTGACACAATTAAGTATCAATTCGGCAAGTACTTTAAGTACTTCTAAACTAAACAATTATAAATGCCAATAAAGAGCTCACGTAAATGGTACACTGACGGTTCAAAAACAAAGGAAGGAACAGGGATAGGAGTGTATGGGCCTGGTATAAGACACTCTGAAAGCTTGGGAAAACCTCTAAGCATATTCCAAGCAGAAATTTACGCTATTGGGAGATGCGCCCAGTTTAATATCAATAAGAAATATAGAAGGAAGAAAATAATAATCATGTCGGATAGCTAGGCAGCCATTAAAGTGCTGAGCTCTTCTGTAATCAAGTCTAAAATGGTTTGGGAATGCTTAGGAATAGGGGAGAGCAGGGTTCATTCGGATATGAGGCACTTTCGGACAATTCAAATTTAGCGCTTTTGAAAATGATTAAAAATACCAATTTGAGTAGAAATATCATATACAGTGCCACTTTACAGGTGATTTCTGTTAATTGTATGGCAAACGGTTTTGGTGTTACAGTGAAATTATTTTAACGCTAAAAGGTAAGTATTTTCGTTTGGATTCATAAGCATCTACACTTTTTTATATTAACTTTTGAATTATCTCAATTTTATTTAGAAACTACATTATTTAGAAGTAATTTCTCGTTAAGAAACATTACAAAACTTACCTAAAATTCAAGTCATCTATATTTATGCAAAATATTTCTGTACGGGACACATTCGACACAAGTATGTGGGGTAGATTCGGACAGCATTGAACTTCTCCGCATTTACCTCTTGTATCTCCGATTGTACCCCAGTTGCAAAGTATACATTAATGGATAAGAAATTTGAAATTTTGATGGTACCAAATTATATACGAAAGACTGACAGAGCCACTATAGACAAAGAGCAAATCACAAGAGCCCTAAAAGAAGTGGTTCAAAATAATATGTCCAAACGTTCAGCTGCTACACAGATGTGAAAAAGTCTACCTTGCATGATAAGTTGTAGCTTCAATTGGTTCATGAAGAATTATGAAATTAGGATAAAGAAGGTGGTGAAAGGGTGAAACTGTTTCCTAAATATGGCCGCATACAAGTATTAACGATGGAACACGAAAATAAATTGGTTGAATATTTAAACGTATCTTCTGATATACAATATGGGCTAACTTTTATCGCCTGCAGATAGTTAGCTTACGAGTATGCTTCTGAACTGAAATTAGCTTATCATTCTTCGTGTGATATCAATCAAATGGCTGGTAAAGATTGGATGAGAACAAGTATGAAGAGACATCCCAATTTAACACACAGAAAACCTGAAAATACAAGCTTAGCTAGGGCTATTGCTTTTAATAAGAGCAACGTGTAACAGTTTTTAAAAAATTACTGTGAAGTACAGGAATACCATTTTACGTCTGATAGAATTCGGAATACTGATGAAAGTGGTATTACAACTGTTCTACAAATACATTGCACACTCTGGGAAAAACAGGTCAGTCAAATTGTCTCTCAAGAAAGATGCGCTTTGGTAACATTCTGTGGTACCATCACTGCTACCGGAAATTCTATTCCTAGACTTTACATCTTTCCATGGGTTAGGATGAAAGACACTTATCTTACTGGAAGTATAACAGGCTGAGTGGCCCTAAAAATGGTTGCACCACCTCAGAAATACACTCACCGGCGCGAAAAACGGACACCCCTCTAATTTTTGATAAAAACGCCAACATTATATTTTTTTTCATTGTAACCTCTGTCAACGATAGGCACGACTTGGTATAGGTTTTCAAAGTATACTTTAGTCAGAAAATGTTTTGGGAAGCCTTTATTTTAAGAGAATCATGTTTATAAGCATTAACACAAAAAAAGAATCCTTTAATTATCATCAGAAACGCATAAAAACAATAAAAACACCAGTAGTAATCACTTCTTGGACTAATTAATACCTCGTAAAACCTCCTCAAGTCTGTATAACGGTATTAATTCTTCCAAGCATTCTGTGACAATGCGGGCGGCCAATAAATTGTGCATATGGGACAACATAATATTGCAGTATTTCTTTTATGTACCTATATGCAGCCACAGATCTCCTAGGGAACATGTACAATTCTGTACGCGCCTCGGAAGATATACCAGCCCACGCCATAAATGAACTCGCTACGGCTAAAACTGTACTCGGTATATCGTGTACCTTCTCTTCTTCAGACACATTCGCTACTATCTCGGGATCGTAGACAAAATCAGGATGCATTCCAATTTTGATGATCCCTAGCGAATTATAATCAGTCTACTCGATGTTGCCTGCATAGTTCTGGTACTCTTGCCGGTCTTCGAGATTAGCTTCACTCAACCGTCTTCTAACTGTTCGTTCACTAACATCTGCGTTCCTGACATGTTCAAGTCCTTAAGATACAACGAAACGGTCATCTCGATGAGTAGTGTTTTTCTTTCCGGGGACCGGTTCAAGGACCTCGAGTGGAAGCTCCCGTCTCTATAACTCTTGTAAACATACGTTGCACGGTACTGCATGAAGTCCCAAATCTGTTAGTCATGTAACTTCTATTTTGGATGGGAGCAACAATGGATACACCAGTTTCTGCGCTTAAAGACATCCTCTAATTAGCACTAATTGCCACAAGCAAGTAATAAACACTTAACCTAATCTGTCATTACAATACTTAATAAAAAAGTCCTCGCGTACGCAAATAAAAATGCGTAGCCCACATCGAATACTGAAGTAAAGGTACGGTCTATCTGCAGTGATTAATCGACACGATTAGACGTAGCGATAAGACGCGCTGATTGCTGATTTGCGTATGTGAGTTAGCGGTCTATTTTCTGTGACAAGTCGTAGCAAAACGCCGCGTCTCACAGTCGACTTGCTTCGGAGGCAACTTAAACGCGCACGTTTTGCTAATCGCCATTTTCTTGAAGTTGTGTATAGTGTCTAATACTGTGCCTGTTGAATTTTTCCATATTATTATTATTTTAAAATATGGCGAAACATAATAATAAAGGTCACAGATTACGGTTTTCAAAAGAAGAAGATGAAAGACTAATCAATGAGGTCGCTCAACATCCTGCTCTCTACGACCCTAAACACAATCTATATAAGGATCAAAATGTACGAGATAATACCTCGGAAGAAATTTCACAGGTGGTAAGCAAAAATGGTTAGTATTTGGTGGATCAAGAGTCGATTATAAAATGAACTTAAAATATGTATTTTATATTTAAGTTGAGGAGTGCAAGAAGAGATGGAAAAGTTTGAAGAATGTGTATTGGAAGAAGAAAAAGGAAGGCAAACACAGAACTGGTGAAGCAGCTAAGCGAACCACCAAATGGGAACACATGGATGCGCTAGCTTTTCTTGATAGAGTGACGACATACAGACAGTATGAACACATACTTTGGTAAATTGTTGAGGTAACTGATTTTTACTGTTATTTTTTAGAACAGTAACTAATGTAATAACGGCAATAAACGAGGCAGATAATAATTCATCGCAAGCAGCAGACGAAGTAGTTGAAGAAGACGTGGTCGAAAATAGAGACAAAACGCTAGAAGGGGAAGCATCTCAAGACACTGAAACAGTGGACGAAATGGCAGAATCTCAATACCGTCAGTGTGGAGGGAACACAATGGAATCAACTCAGTTCCGGCCACCAACGAAAAGAAAAACAACTAACGAAAAGCTGTTGGACACTATCAAAAAGAGGGCAGAAGGTCGTTTAGTTTTCTTCAAGAAATTGGAATCGGCAATTGAAGACAAACCTCATCCGATAAAACTGTTTTTTGCTAGTATGGCAGAAACTGTCATGCTTTTTCTGCCAGCGCTTGCTGATCGTGCTGAGATGCGAGTGATGGAAGTCGTCCATGAATTGGAGTTGGAAAATTGTGGAGTCAGTTCTACGTCATCGTATGACTCCCTAAGCCGAGTGCCTACCCCTGCTACTTCTTTGAGTTCTACGTCATCGTATCACCCTACAAGGTGAGAGTCAGATACTACCACATCTTATGTAGACTCGTGTTATTCGGCACCAAGTTCGGTTGAGCCGCCTAGAGTTTACGAAGACTGTGCTGATTTATTCAGCAGCACAACTTTCCAGTAAAGACAATACGCTCATATTTTTTATGACTTTTATTAATAAACGTTACTGAATATCAGTTCTAGTAATGTGCCTCAACTGCCAACCAACAGTTCCCAAACTACTATTGAAATAGTCTTTAAAAGCATTTCTGTTTTGAAATGCTGCTGCCGAAGGGTTCCCACCTGTGTGACGTAAAGGCATCATATTTTCGGTGGGCATTTCAATATAAATATCATCTTCTTCTTGATTAGCTGTACGTGAACCCCTGAGTAAGTTGTGCAAACAACACGAAACCATAACAATGTCATCTACGAGTGTTGGATTCGTTGCAATAGGTGTATAAAATATACGAAAAGTTTGACATAAAATGCCGAAGGAATTTTCCGAGGTTCTTCGGGTTCGACTCAAACGATAATTAAAAATTTTCTTTTCCCTGTCTGCGTTAGCTTGATCTCTAGGATAAGGTCGCAAAACGTTTTCAGTCAATTTAAATGCTTCATCCCCAACAATGACATGAGGTAGAATAATATCAGTCTTAGGTAACAGAGTAGGCTCTGGTAAAAAGTTGTTATTGTGTATGAGTTGGTAAATAGAAGACCTCTGGAATATTCCACTATCTCCTTTTTTGCCATAAGCACCAACATCAACCCAAATAAATTTGTACCGAGCATCAATTATTGCCAATAAGAGAATAGGACAATATGAATTATAGTTGAAGTATAAGCTTCCACTCCCCTTCGGGCAAACTATGCGTATATGTTTTCCATCAATTGCTCCACAACAGTTTGGAAAATTCCATCTAGCGTTAAAATCCTCTACTATTTGCTTCAACTCTGTTGTCGTAGGCTTTGGTAAATAAATCGGGAGCAACTTGTTACGCAGTTCTTTCAAAACTTCTCTGATGAGTTTACTTATATGGTTATGAGAAATTCTAAAATTAAAAGCCATGGACCGAAATGATTCTCCGGTAGCAACGAATCTGAAACAAACCATACCTATATGTTTACGCACACACTTTTTCTTGAATCGAGATTCTCTGTAGTTGTTGAAATTATTAATAAAATACTTACCTCAGGGTTATGGCAAGCTTCTGACAAGGTGAAATAGGGTATTTCACAAAGGTAGAGGGCATTGTTGTTATGTCCTCGGATATATATGACAATATACTGAATAACTGGCTCTTGGTGAGTCTAAAATATTCTTTAAATTTAGTGTCATCATCCATTAAATGTCTTTGAATCAGTGTATTGAAACATCCCTCACTTATCCTATTAAGAAACTTTTTATTCGTGTGGCATCGTGGTTTACAGATGGTTGTCAATAAAACCTCTTCTTCTTCCTCTTCCTCCTCTATTAACGCCATTGCAGCCAACACTATAATGTTCATTATGATTTTCAAATTACAAGCAACACTACATTGCAGAATACAACTAAATACTGACACTGGAATGAATTGTTTCCACTAATCGTTGCAATTGAGACCATGCCTGAACGAATTATCGCTGCATTTACTCGTAACGAATGTTCGCTTCGATTAATCGATGCAGATAGACCATACCTTAAGGGCATCATGATAACTATCACATTGTTAAGACTTTCGTACAATATCTGAAATATGATTAATTTGAAAGCCATTTCTAGATCAAAAGACTTCTGGTTTGTTGACTTGATGTGTTAAACCAAATTGTTATACAAAATTAATTAATTAAGGCTGTTTCATTAAAAATCAAGGCAGTGCACGTTTTTCGTGCCGGTCAGTGTATCTATCAATCTTTTCAAAACATATTCAGAAGCACACCTCTTGCAATAAAGAACATCCCATCTTGTTGATACTGGATAATCATAAATGTCATACCACTCTAGCTGCAATCAATTATTCCATATAAAATGGTATTGTGACTTTCTCTCCTCATTACACACATCGTATGCAGCCCCTAGATATAGGTGTGTTTGGGGTTTTTTCAAGAATCGATTGAGTGGACCTTGGAAAACCTATTAAAATAGATGAAATTGCTTATTTATCGGCCACGCCATATTTATTATCTTTTACACCATCGAACATCAATAATTCATTCAAATCAAAAAGTCGGGAATATGGCGAACTAACAGACTGGTCTTTGATGATGAAGATTTTAAAGCAAATTCTACAATGTGTTTTATTTCTGACTTATCACTAAGTGAACCAAATGAGATAGTACAACACAGTCTGTCTATTGTGCTAGATTCAGTGTCTAAAATTAAAAAGATTGTGCAAAATTTATAACGAATTTATAACTCAATTCATTCTTAGACCATTGCCAAAAGCTGCCACAAGGAAAGAATGCTCTCATACAAACTCTAGAAGAGGAAAATCTCGAATATTTACCAGCACTCCAGAGAAAAACAGACTAGAAGAACTAGAAATAATAAATGCGTAAACAAAAATGGGAAGGAGAGTGTAAAGCACAAAACAGTGCAAATGGTGGGAAAATTCAGGAAAAGAAGGTGAAGAAAAATAATAAGAAACCTGTAAGTCAAAGTCATCCGATTTAGAAATAGAATTCCCTAAGAGACGATTATCTGAAAGTGATTCTGATATGGATTTGGGCATACAATGTGACGAATCAGAATTAGAGCAGTTGTTAAGTTGATAGAGGATAACATTCTTGTTGGTCGAATAATAGAGATAGACGATTTAGAACATTTAGTAGTTTTTTACAAAAAAGAGGAGATAAAGGATTTAGCCTCCCTAATGTTAAAGATTTATCAAATGCCGAGATGCAGGACATTGTATCTAAACTTCCCAAACCACTGGAAGTTCCAGGAACATCAAGACAATCCGTTATAAAATTTAATGTTGATATTACCTCTTATAATATTTCATAAACATTAATTACCCAATACAGTTTTTGGATTTTGTCAAAAGCGTTCTATTATTTCAGGTATGAATGTTTTCTGAACATTTCTTTTAAAATATCGTTTATTTAATAAAAATCTTGTATAAATGGCATTTAGAAATTCCTTAGTCCAAATTTACCCCACCACTATCCAAAACTACCTCACTAGTGGAGCACATTTGGACAATTAGAATTTTTTTAGTAACGTCAATTTCTAAAAAAAAATATATATAAATAAATCAAGAAGAACACAATTTTAAATGCAATGACCTATTTGCATACATACTTTGATGCGTCATTACTTGTCATGTTATATTTGGTATTTTATATTATTGTTTAAAAAAAGTGTCCAAATTATCCCCACTCTCCCCTACTTAATGAACTAGGTAGGAATAACATAGTTACCCTGTTGTGGATACCCGGGCATCCTGGAGTGGATGGAAATGAGATAGCTGATGAACTACCAAAGAAAGCACAAACACCCTTATGGGAATCAGAACTCTTTTGTGGAATCAGCATCGATACAATATTGGAAGAAATGGAAAAAAGAAACAAGGAAAATATTAGACTACTGGGACAACATTGTAGGTCAAAGACAAGCGAAAACTATGACCAGAAGAGATAGGAAGAATGCACTAACCAGAGCAAGAGTTTTAATAGGGGTTCTAATACAACATTGTCGCCTGAATGGACACCTCAAACTGGTGGAAAGAGGCGACTGCAGATTCTGTGGGATGGAGGAGGAAATATCCATCCAGATACTTGCTGAATGCAAGGCACTATAGAAGAGGTAGATTTACCCATATTGAAGTCGGCGGATGTCCTGAAATTTGTCAAAGGATCAGGAATAAAAGAACGACTAGTTTCGGAGACAGTCCTCGGAAACTGAGTAGAGGATGGGGCACAATAGATCTTTTAGGTTTCAGCGAATCTTAACCCCATCTACCCACATACATACAACGAGCGCACATTTCCAGAGGATTACATCACCCAAATACAGGTCATTAAAATTCCACAACTCCAGATTTTGTGGGTATACGCCCAGGAAGAGATGTCTATCAGGATATCAAGAATACTTAAGGTAGGCCCTGATTGGCAATGCTTCATATTTTTTCTTCATTGGGAAGCGCGGCGTACTCAAATTTTAATCAAGTGTTTTTCAGAGAAAATAGCAAAAACAAAATTATCGAAGTGATATTTTATTTGCACCTTGTAAATAACTGTTTTGCTTGCAAGATATTTCCATTGGCCTATCCCTGAAAATGAATTGTAAAAGAGAATTAGTTTATGACAGCGGTAACTTCGCAAAATGCTAGAAGTTTTTAAGAATGTAGAAGGTGGCACTCCAGACAGTACCGCAAGTGCGCTTTTCCAAGTGATCGTCCCCTCGCTAAAGATTTTATGTTGTACCCGTAGGTTTATGATTGGAATAAAGTAATAGTGCATACTTTATATGACCATTTGTGCAGCTGCTTTATTATCCTCGTCCATAAGGTCGTTCCAACTTGTTTTCGATTACAGCTTGGATAATTTGCTGACAATTCATGTGAACTCGAGCTTTCTTTTCTATCAGGCTGATTATTTTTGCAGGAAGATTTCTAAAGACATTCTAATTTTAAAGTTTAGCTTACTTTTTCATCTATAAATAGTTTTAATTCGGCAAATTAGAGAATGACAGAACTATCTGCAATCGCTTGTAGTTTGACTGTCCGCTTGTCTGCAATATCTGATAGATTCCACATTGCTCATTTAAATTAGTATAAAAGAAGTAGATTTGAACAAATCTACAGATTAGGCTGATTTTCATTTGTCATGTATTTTAGGTCTTGCGTATATTCATCAACAAGGAATGATTCATAGAGATTTAAAACCTGTTAATATTTTCTTGGATTATGAAGATCATGTTAAAATCGGTGATTTTGGGCTTGCTACTACAAGTATAAAATCAAAACATGCAGACTATACCATGTCTCAGAGTATTTTAGAAACTGACAAGGAAGATATAGTCGACGAAAGTAAAACCGGTTTGGTGGGAACAGCTCTATATGTAGCACCAGAAATTAACGAATCTTCAAAAGTTGTTTATAGTCAAAAAGTCGACATATACAGTTTGGGTAAATAATGTCAGATTATAATTATTAATAGTTAATTAATGATTATATACCTTGTGATTTTATTTTAGGTATAATATTGCTAGAAATGTGCTATAGACCATTAAATACATCTATGGAAAGAATCAAAATATTGACAAAATTGAGAACGAAAGAAATAGTCTTTCCCGCAGATTTTGTCGAAAAAAATAATGAAAAGAAAATACTGTTAATTCGGTAAGTAATTTACTATTTCTGGTACTGGTATTTTGGGAATGTCAATTGGTAAAAAAGAAATCAAAAGTAGCTACCAGGAGACAACTCGAGCAACAGTCAGCTTGGAAATAATGAAGAAATTCCAAGTAGTAATGAGAAGAACAACTGCTGTGTCAAACTACATTTGCCAATTAGTCACTAGTAGGAGATTGAACCAAATTAAAGATCAAAATTTCTTATAATTGTTAAAACAAGAACTCTAAAAATTACATTTGGCGAACAAAGCATTTCACATATGACAAACACTGAGCACTTAAAGTTCACATACTAATACAACCTTCGCTAAAGTTTTTGTTATTTAATAATATAACGAGAAAACCTACTAACACTCTCAGTGCCCGTTATAGATATGCGGGTTGTCTCACGTGGTACAACCCGTGCTGGCTAGTCGACTAGCTTCGAGTCGAAGAAGGGGTGGATTCTTCAAAAAAAAAGTATTAAGTTTTCAAAAAGGGCGCCAGAGAAGTTTTGGCAAGCACCCAAGACTTCTTAAATTAGCCCACAACTCCTCGGTGGGTTAACAACACTAACTACACACTCCAGAGGTTAAACTGATAGGTAAGTTATCATAAGAAAATAAAAGTCAGCAAGTATCCCCTGATTGAAGTTTTAATTAATCACTTTGGACCAAAGGTCTCTTTTCAAAATATTTATTACAAGTTTACAACAAAAATGTCCCAAATAATATCTGAACTCAGCTGAAGGCTGTAGACTCAGAATGTAGTTAGACTGAAGGCCGGAATCTACATGAAAATTCAAATTGCTAACTAAATTATCAGTTACAGCTTTAGTAAATAACGGACAAGCAGGTTCTATAAACTCTGAGCAGAGCTGAAGGCTTCAAACTCAGGGTGCAGAAGAGCTGAGGCCCCAAACTACACCGATGTCTCAATTCTACAATTATAGAGAAACGACCAAATGGTTCATGTACAATTTCTCAAAATACTATGATAATATATACCAAAAATTAACAATGTACAGTTACACGGGTTCACACTTCCGCAATTTATACGAACATGAATATCAATATAAATATATGCATAAGCCTTAAATTTAAATAGCAAACGAGCTCAGAGTTTTGAAAACTCTACTAAATAACGCAGTACCCAGGTACGTTCCGTAGTATCCTAGCGTTCAGAGCAACAGCCCAATTTTTCAAACTATAAGCAAATTATTACAATATTAAATACAAGTGAAAATAAATTTATACTATTGCCACAAAAAGTGAGATATAAAAACTCACACCAGAATATTCCAGCTCTCCTGGAACTGGTCTCACTGACTCATCAAGCTTCAATCAGCAAATTTAATATCCACATAAAAAACCCCCCTTGATAATGAATCCTACTAACCAACGCCGTCTACGGAAATTTACCATGTGTTACCCAATTCCACCAATTCTACTGGTATATTTGGTCATCGGCCCTTTCTGGACCAGTAGATTAACGGGTCAGAGCTGCCAGCTGTTGGTTTAAGCCGTATTTTCTTCCCCTGCGTAGGAATTGTCTGGTTTTATCGTAAAAATACGTTATGGCTCCCAGAGCACATGCAAAAATTTTACAATAGCGATGTGTGTTTACACGTCGACGGCAAATGGAGGACTGAATACTTCGCGCATTCAGCGCGTTGAATTCTCTCCGTCAACAAGCTTTCCAACGTTAAACCTCCGACAACTCGGCAAATTTTCGCGTTACAATAATAAATGGAAAACACGGCGTAAAATGCCATTCAATAAAAAATGCATTATTTTTCACGTCGTTGTATACAGTATTCCAAAAAAAATTTTTCCTTCAAACGTCAGTAAAACATGATATTTTTGAATGCATTTGTTATTTCAAAAGTTTGATTTTTATTATTATTATTATTTGTCACGAATAATTTATTTCAAAATAACGCCATAGCAACAACAAACATAAATATACCCATAAATCCCTAAGGAGTTATGGATTCATATCTCTCGCTAATAATAATTGGGCATCCTTTGATAAATTTCATACAATAATGATGCAGAGATCAAATATACCCCCAAAATGAAATCCTAAGACATTCGACAGGTATGATTTGTCTCCTAAATCAGCATTGACAATGGTAGTCTGAGGCTGCATTTCCGCCTTCTTCTGATGATGTACCAACTAACATTCGTGCTGTTTTTCAACTGGATACTATCTGCTAAATAAACTTCAGCTACAGTAGAACAACGCCATGTCTCTTCAAATTCGTCATACTTGCAGTGTCCAGTATAGGATTTGGGGTTTCGTAAATTAAAAAACTTGCCACTTTACATGGGACAATTTCAAATGTGCTCTTTCCGACTCGTTGAAGTGAGCAACGCTGATTCCTATAGCTTACGAAAAATCTTTGAACATCATGGGGCCGGAGTTATGTATATTTTTTCACTAAAGATAACGCAGAGAACTCTTTTTCTTCAATAATAGTAAATTGTCTACGACTAACTGTTTTACTATGGGAAACGGTAATCACCATAACAGAACCCCTGTCTTCAATATCTGTAATCTTCATGTTAATCAATTCTTGAGTTCGACATCCCCCAAAGTATCCCATAATCAAAATAACCTACAATAAGTAATTAAATAGGTAATGCGCTCTTTTAATTGAAGTATTGTATGCACAAAATATCTTATGCAATAAATAACTTTGTCAGGTGCATTCTGCAATAAATTGACCTTATCGTCCCGACCAAATGTTGCAGACTTTCTTGGCTCATAACCTTGCTTGTCTAATGTCGAGTTTGTTATGAAGTAATATCATAGATCATTTTGTCCACAGGGAATTTGTAGAATACTTTTCGGACTACAAATTTAAATGAATATACTCGTAAATAAGTAAAATTACTAGGTATCAAATATGAAGAATACATATCATTTCATTAAACTAAGCCATGGTTTCAATTTCAATGTGATTGTTGCTCAACCACTCTTGAAATCTTGTGTATTCTTTCCCCCACACTTCTTTATACTTCCCCGGGACCATAACAAAGCGAGTTTTATGGGCATTTTGTATTATTTTTAAGAAAATACTCTAATTTTTAAGGAAATTCATGTTTGCAGTGAAAATTTGACGAAAACAATAACAATTAAACAATCGTCATAAATACTCGTTGGTAACCGCGAAAATTACGGATGTAATTCGATTGTTTGGCCATCAAATTCAAATAAAATAAATATCCCAATGGCACAAGACCAATTGGACGGCTTATTTCAGTAAACTTTTTGCATCAGGTTCAAAACAAAAATTAAATTTTCTTAAATAAATGTTCTCATGTACGTTTTAGAAAAAAGTGTTTCATACAAAAGTTGTAGAACGTGTTAAGTACTAAAAAAACCTCAGTAACTGTTTTGCGTCAGATCAAAAACAAAATGCGATCTTTTTTCAATTTTGACAGGAGGCAGCCGTTTTGTTTCTACTGGGCCGATTTGGCCCGTTAACGAACTCGTCCAAGATTTTGGCTGAACCAATTTTTGTAGCGGGTTTGGTTTCGATCCGTTCAAAAATGCGCCCTCTACACACACACACATATATATATATATATATATATATATATATATAAAAAAGAAGATGTAGGAATATCGCGTGATATGTTAACAACAACAACAAATATATTCATGGGTAATTCACGCAAAATAAAGGGCTACTGAAATAGAGTGGTAACCGTGGACATGCATGTTTCTGGCTCATTTTGCCTCATCAGCACGGCATAACCAAATAAGGATGTGAAATTTGGGAGCAAAGATGTTAATCGAAACATGGGAAAACACAAAATAACGGATTTCAGCAGGGAAACCAAACGCTCATTTGTGTCTTCAATTGGAAGATCCCGAGTTTTCAGGACATCAACCAACATCGACACGGAGGCGCATATAGCTCCCCCGCCATGAACCTTCCGACCCATAGTAAATAACAAAGAAGATGTAGGAATATCGCGTGATATGTTAACAACAACAACAAATATATTCATGGGTAATTCACGCAAAATAAAGGGCTACTGAAATAGAGTGGTAACCGTGGACATGCATGTTTCTGGCTCATTTTGCCTCATCAGCACGGCATAACCAAATAAGGATGTGAAATTTGGGAGCAAAGATGTTAATCGAAACATGGGAAAACACAAAATAACGGATTTCAGCAGGGAAACCAAACGCTCATTTGTGTCTTCAATTGGAAGATCCCGAGTTTTCAGGACATCAACCAACATCGACACGGAGGCGCATATAGCTCCCCCGCCATGAACCTTCCGACCCATAGTAAATAACAAAGAAGATGTAGGAATATCGCGTGATATGTTAACAACAACAACAAATATATTCATGGGTAATTCACGCAAAATAAAGGGCTACTGAAATAGAGTGGTAACCGTGGACATGCATGTTTCTGGCTCATTTTGCCTCATCAGCACGGCATAACCAAATAAGGATGTGAAATTTGGGAGCAAAGATGTTAATCGAAACATGGGAAAACACAAAATAACGGATTTCAGCAGGGAAACCAAACGCTCATTTGTGTCTTCAATTGGAAGATCCCGAGTTTTCAGGACATCAACCAACATCGACACGGAGGCGCATATAGCTCCCCCGCCTGAAAACTCGGGATCTTCCAATTGAAGACACAAATGAGCGTTTGGTTTCCCTGCTGAAATCCGTTATTTTGTGTTTTCCCATGTTTCGATTAACATCTTTGCTCCCAAATTTCACATCCTTATTTGGTTATGCCGTGCTGATGAGGCAAAATGAGCCAGAAACATGCATGTCCACGGTTACCACTCTATTTCAGTAGCCCTTTATTTTGCGTGAATTACCCATGAATATATTTGTTGTTGTTGTTAACATATCACGCGATATTCCTACATCTTCTTTGTTATTTACTATGGGTCGGAAGGTTCATGGCGGGGGAGCTATATGCGCCTCCGTGTCGATGTTGGTTGATGTCCTGAAAACTCGGGATCTTCCAATTGAAGACACAAATGAGCGTTTGGTTTCCCTGCTGAAATCCGTTATTTTGTGTTTTCCCATGTTTCGATTAACATCTTTGCTCCCAAATTTCACATCCTTATTTGGTTATGCCGTGCTGATGAGGCAAAATGAGCCAGAAACATGCATGTCCACGGTTACCACTCTATTTCAGTAGCCCTTTATTTTGCGTGAATTACCCATGAATATATTTGTTGTTGTTGTTAACATATCACGCGATATTCCTACATCTTCTTTGTTATTTACTATGGGTCGGAAGGTTCATGGCGGGGGAGCTATATGCGCCTCCGTGTCGATGTTGGTTGATGTCCTGAAAACTCGGGATCTTCCAATTGAAGACACAAATGAGCGTTTGGTTTCCCTGCTGAAATCCGTTATTTTGTGTTTTCCCATGTTTCGATTAACATCTTTGCTCCCAAATTTCACATCCTTATTTGGTTATGCCGTGCTGATGAGGCAAAATGAGCCAGAAACATGCATGTCCACGGTTACCACTCTATTTCAGTAGCCCTTTATTTTGCGTGAATTACCCATGAATATATTTGTTGTTGTTGTTAACATATCACGCGATATTCCTACATCTTCTTTGTTATTTACTATGGGTCGGAAGGTTCATGGCGGGGGAGCTATATGCGCCTCCGTGTCGATGTTGGTTGATGTCCTGAAAACTCGGGATCTTCCAATTGAAGACACAAATGAGCGTTTGGTTTCCCTGCTGAAATCCGTTATTTTGTGTTTTCCCATGTTTCGATTAACATCTTTGCTCCCAAATTTCACATCCTTATTTGGTTATGCCGTGCTGATGAGGCAAAATGAGCCAGAAACATGCATGTCCACGGTTACCACTCTATTTCAGTAGCCCTTTATTTTGCGTGAATTACCCATGAATATATTTGTTGTTATATATATATATATATATATATATATATATGTGTGTGTGCAAAGAATTAAACAAAAAGAAACATTACCTTTAATCATAAATCCGAAACCATAGAATAAAGATCATCCATTTGTATCAAATATTTTATAAGAAAATAACATTGAACACATAATCTAAAAAAGAAATAAGAATCAATAAATATTCAAAACATAAAGGATATTGTTCAATATTATAACACAATGTTTACAAAGAGATATGGTTAGAATATTTGACGCTGTAATGTCAATATGCCTCAGCGACAAACGCTGACATTAGAGTAATTTCATAGAGTAAGTAAATAGAAATTGATTAATGAATTTAAAAGAATATAAAATGAATGTAAATAGTCAGAATAGAGAATGTTGACAAATTGTTTAAAAGAATTTATGTGAATAGCTAAATACAATCGTAATAATAACTAATTGTAATAAGAAAATTAAACTAAACATTGGTATATTAAAGACTATTGTATATCGCCAGTATAAACTATTCGTCCCATTATAATCAAATGAACTTTAATATTAAACTAACAATCAAGTAAAACTTATTTTGATATATAAGTAAAGATATTTGAGAGTAAATAAAAATGAAATCATAATTTTGAGTGCGTTAAACAAAGCTGATTGGTTATTCGAGACATGACAGAACAAATTTTCAATCAATAAACAAAGTGTAACAAACATTTTCAAAATAGTGAGCTGGAAAAAACAAAAGACTGATTGTTTATTGAAAAAAGTTGAAAAAAAGGGTTGGTAGTTTGGCGTCGGTTCGAGTATGTTGGTTGGAGCAGCGTTCCAGAAATTTTGATAAATTATCCCCAAAATCATCATTAAAAAGTAATAAACCACTAACAAAACATACAACAGTACTTACCAAATATCTACAGCTAATTTTCCTGAGAGAGAATCAATTTTTTCTCAAATTTATCCGACTTTAAACTTCGGAAGCAGCGTTCCAGAGTCCAGAGAGGAATATCCTGATTCCAGGACACAAGGTCAGTGCGTATTGTTATATAACAAGAGTTAAAGAACTCACTAATTACAATCCAGTGTTTAAAAATCTCATGAGTAAAATAAACTTTGCGAAAAAGATCTATCTGAAAAAGAATTATAATAGAGACTTAATATAACTATACAATTAAATAATTTTCAATAATAAATGGCCAATCTAAATAGACAAAATTAAATACTTACTCATTTCTAAAAAAAACTTAAGAAACGTGCATCTGAATTCATTTATGTAATATTTCAATTCTATGTGTATAAAACTGATAACTTACTTTTGTACCATATTGTTTCTGTGTTTCTGTATGTATAATTTTTTTCAACATAAATTCTTTTACATGTGCATTACGCATCAAATATTCGGTGATACAACGGAAAGCACGTTGTAAAATTGAACAGACGCAACACGTCTATGAAATGCTTCCCTTAACGCATCATCACCTGATGTTTTAAGCATGCGCATAGCATGCCATACATAAAATGGATCAATAATTTTAGTTCAGCCATCCATGGGCGTCGTATGATAAATTTTACAATAAAAATTCTCATTATTAAAAAAATTAAATTATGCTTACAAGTAAAGTGTTTCTTTTTATTTAATAACTAAGATATTCACAGCAACAGGAACTCAAAGAGCAGAGAGGGTTTCATGCTCCCAAATCCGTACAAATCATAACTATACAAAAATTTAAATCAATAAACAATTTGAGCTAGCCGTATTAACATATTGCACCATAACATATAAAATATTTAAACCAATTTATACACAATATATTATAAATATTACAATATATATATATATATATATATATATATATATATATATATATATATATATATATATATATATAGCTGAAAAGCGAAAAACGCGAGTGTATTTTTCCTCTTTTGCTGCAATCCCCAAAAAGATATTTTCAATTTGTGTATATATATATATATAAAAATTTACTCTCTACAATAGTCATATTTCATTCTGAAATTAGCCTAAAAAGCCTGTTTAAAAGCACTTTGAAAATGCAGTTCACTTTGTTAAATCGTAATGGATTCGTAAGAAATAAAATAATGTATACACCATGAGAGTTACTAGATGTTAATTCCCTTGGACTAACGCACTGGGAAAAATAACCTGTTTCCCTCTGGGAGTTAACATCATAGTAACTGAACGTCAGTAAAAGGTAGACTGATTAAATGTTCGTGTACATGGTAAAAGTTTACAGTTTTGGTGGTCCATATTATTGGTGTTTGTAAGGGTCTCAATCACCTTACCTACCTCGACTTGGGACTCTTCCTTAGGTAGTGGTAATCGGCCTTTGTTAAAGTATTCTCATAGCTTACACTGGGATGGAGTGAACAAGCGATAATAAATTTGACGCCACCAGTTTTTTAAGCGATAATAACTCTATTTAAAGAAAAAAAAATGTTAAAGGCCGGAAACCCTATATTACTTCAACTCAATAAAACAAAATACTGAAAATATCCGAACGCAATGGTCCAAGTTAATATAAATTGCTGAAAATTAAATACTAAAGGTTTCAGTAAATTATACTTATTCATAAACCAATGATAGCAATAAGATAATTCAGATAGACTGCATATCCAAAATACAAGACTAATGCAAACGCAGTTATACAGTAAAAATGTACAATTCTAGATTTCCATGAATTGAAAATAAGACAAAGGGCTTGGAGAAGCTCTGAAATTATTCAGCTTTCAGCTAGTTCCTAGTAGATGAAGCTATGTTCTCTACGGTTACTACGGCAGAGCTACGGAGAGAAAAAAGGGGAAATAATTAAAGGAAAATTACTGGGAAGGGAGGAATAGATAGAACAGCTTACGCTCTAACACATAAAAAACTGAAACTAGTTTTTAAAATAGAACTAACAGAAGCTGAAACAAACTCTGTTACTCTCAGGGTAAAAAAAATATAAAAGAAAGGAAGAAATAAAAAGAGAGTAGGTTCTTTCCAAACTGATAATGATATTGGAGATAACAAAGCCAGTTCTCAGGGCTCTGGTATCTGAAAGAAGTTAGTTAAAGTGAAGAAAGAAAAGAAAAAGAGAAAAAACTAAGACACAGATAAATGAAATTTAATGAAGGGCGCCACTAATTTTGTTCCAAAACAAAATTTAATGAAGGGCGCCACTAATTTTGTTCCTAAACAAAATTAGAAAAAAATCAACCTCAAATATCAGCCAACTCTTAACTGTTGTTCTCTGCTAGTTTTAGAAAATGTTTTAGAAAAAATGTGCTGAAGGCAATTTTTCAGGTATACCTGTATAATAAATAAAACAACTAAATAAAAAATATGTATAAATATAACGCATGTATGGGAAAAAAACGAGTTACAAACTTTTAGAAAAAGTGGTTAGTAGATGTCAGTATGTGTGAAAAAGAAATTTTAACCTTAAACGTACAGATAAAATAATATTGGTGAAGCCATACAAAATAAAATTACTTAACTTAAAAGTTGATATTCGAAGACAGTAATCCGGGAAATCTTCTTTAGTTAATTAATTATCTGTACTCTATACAGATGAATAGCTAAGTTCTTACAGTACAACCATTACTTGTAAGACCATAATATTTGGTGATAATACAACAGCACACTCCTTCAGTCAGGAATTTTGGTAGAATTTACTCACAAATGTTGTTTAGTCCTGGAGTTTCCGCGGTAATCCCAGCGAATTTGTTCTAAGGAACAAGTTTTATTTTAGATCAAACTAAATCTTTAAACTTTTATCAGAATTTCTGCATCAACCATTCTCTCGAAAAATGTATCGTAAAGTCCCATTCCGACTTCCTATTAAGGATTTTTTTGGACGAGATAACTTTAACGTTTATTCCACCAACACTTAATTAGTTGTATTTAAAATATAGACTAGGAAGACGTGTGGTCTATTCCACCAATAAATTTAACATTCGTTGCAAAATTATTTATTTAAATTAATATTCGAAATGTTGACTGCTAAGTTAACGTTCTCTAAATAAGCAGAAAAGGCAAAATTATGATGCTGAAATAAAAACGAAAGAAAATAATTTACTAAAAATTTGCTTCAAAAGTATATAAAATGTGTCGTTTCGTTGAAAACAAATTAAACGTACACCAAACTAAATCAACAACATCCCACATTATAATTGAAATAAAATCTTGTAAGTACATGCAGAAAAATATAATTGGAGAATTTTAACTCATCAGCGAATATGTGAGTTTTTTAATCTCGAACCATTAGTCCTCCAGAATTGAAATACAGTAGTCCAAAGGAAATCGTAACAACTGATTGGCGTGTTACATATTTAGCAATTTCAATTTATATATAAGTAAAATGGACTATACGCATTTGAAGAAAAAATAGCATGTTTTATTCACAGTAAAAGATGCTTTTTTTACTCATAAAGGTACAGGGGACCAATTTTTGACCACTCGCTTTGTAGCAAAGCCCATGGTATCGTACGAAAACTTGAAAAATACGATTTTTGGTCACACGTGAGTTTGCAAATGTACGCTATTGATATTCGCTACGTAGCGAGCGCATTGCCGTCGCCTGTCATTGTAATTGTAGCTATATAGCATTATTCTCTGATACGAAAATAGTAAAAATATTAAATACTGTTCAATATGTCAGTAATAGCTACCCATTTATTGTTATCGTCTGCTAAATTTCTAACACAGTATGCAAGGAGAGTGAAATGATACGATCAAACAACGATTCAAAACTTTAAAAAGGTAAAATTTACTTGAAAATACTACTAACTGACAATATCAAATATAACTATGGACGGAACATGAACACAGAGTCTTAAAATTTCATGACATGTTATTCTTGAGTTTGTCAACTGCATTCTTCTTCAACGGTTTCTATTTCGTTCACGATGTGCTAACATAGCTCACAATTTCCAACAGCGTCGATGTATGTAAACATATTTTTAAATTTGCCACTTACTAAATTTAAATCTTTTGAAACACATTCTATTAAAACTTTTTTTTGCATCTCTGAAATTCTTGTGCCATCTTCTTTGGAGATATTTACAAAACTATAATTATTAAACCGCAAACAAAAGTTGAAAAATATAATTAATTTGATTATTAATGTCAGATGGCATATGAGGTAAATTATTCCTCTTTTTGAGGATAGAATAACTAAACTAGTATGTACAACACACGTTTTGCTGTGTTGCCATGTCGCGCATTCGCTTCCGTGCGTATACATTACGGCTGCGTTACTAATAGCGGTCAAAAATTTAAAAACGCATTATTATCCGCTGTAGTAGCGTTCGTTATTTAACGTATGAAGTCAAAAATTGAGCCCCAGATTCGTCACTAAAGTATCACTTTTACTCCCAATAAAACAATATACTATTTTCTTCAAACGTCAGTAAATCTGTCATTTTTCGACTGTGTAGGCGACCGTAAAGTTTCATTTTTCCTCCGCCGGAGCTTTAGTTTTCACTTTCCCGCCAGCGGAGGGAAAAGAGACGTTTTTGCATTAATTTGTCGACATTTGAAGAAAAAACACCACATTTTATTTGGACTTGCTTACTTACTTTTCATGACTTGCTCTCTATTAGCAGCCTCACTCCGCTCGGCTGTTAAACACGAGCGCTTCATGAAAAGTATCACTTTTCCTCCATATAAAATAATATACTATTGTTTCTCATTTTCAGATGGTTACTCGAGCATGACATTTCTAAACGACCAACATCTGAAGAACTTCTTCAGTCTGAACATATTCCTCCCCCCGTATTAGAAGAACGTGAACTTCGCGAACTGGTTAGACACACCTTAAATAATCCCCAGTTAAAAGGCTATAAATATCTCATAGCTTCTTGTTATAAACAGTCTCTAACTTCTGTTCAAGATCTTACCTATGACAAAGACCCATCTGCACAGAATCTTGCAAGACCTTTACTTTTGCAAGAATTTGTTAAGGAAGTGTGTATAAAGGTAAGGAAAATTATAATGCCAAATAAGTATAGGGCGAACTACCAAAAATAATAAATACATATACATAAGTTAATATATTCGTTCATAAAATTTGTGTAGTGTGATTTTAAATCAGAACTCAGCTACTTCATTAGAATATATAATTTGGTTATCTGAGCATTCCTTGACATGCCAAAATCGTTCTAGCTAGAATCTTATGAAAGATTACAAATGCTGCTAGTAAGAGTAGCAGCTAAATTGAAGGGGCCTGCTATTATCCATCCCAGTTTGGTATTTGGAAGTGCCGGTTTATCGTAACCAAATTTAATCTGATCCTTTATAGAAGATTATAGAAAATATTAGCACCCAACAACAGATCAATGTCAGCAGGTTGATTAAATTTAGTATTTGCTAATCAAATATGTTTTGGGAGGTTTAGCTCTGACAAATTAAATGAATTTCGAGGAATGGGGTCCGTGATTTTATCAATAACACCTGTAAACCAAAGAAGTTTTGTGAAGTTTTCGACGAAATTTTAGCATTTGTAATTTTAAACATGTACAAGTTTTTAGCATGTATGCCTGATATTTGCTTTTGAATATTTTGATAATTAAGATCTAACTGATTAAATAAATTTGTTTTCGAAAATTAGATTGCAAACCCTCATCTAGTAGGGCTCTGCAAGGTACCAAGTGGCCCTGTTTATTAGCAATATTGACGATTACGGTTGCTAAAATCGTAAAGGAGTTACAGGATGCATATGACCAAATAAATTGAGTATTTTAAAAACAAAGGGCAAGAGTACTACCTGGATTTTCAGCTTTGTTCACTGAAGTTTTGATGTTTTCCAGAGCCCTGACATTCTAAATTATTATTTGTCTGCTTAAATGCAGTGTGACAGTAATGACACGTACCTTGTTTACAATCGCTCGTTTGGCGACCGCGACGCAAACAGTTGACGCAAGCCGTCAATTTTCGTATTTCTTCTAATCTGACTGTAACTGGTAAATCCAAAAACCCTTTGCAAAACAAACAAACGGGTTCGTAAGAAGTCGTGCTTACTTGATTTTTATAGTTGGAATTATGATTATATGGTTTCTTTATGTTTGGCACTTGATTTGAAGTAGTTTAACTATCGACAGATTCTAATAATTGACACTTATCTGTGAGAAACTCAATGAATTCTTTAATGGTAGGCGAAATAGTAGCCTTGCTTTTTATTTCCCATTCCTTTTTTATTGAAATGTCCAATTTAGATAACAATAAATGAATGCGTATTGTGCCCCAATGTTCGGGTTCGTTCAAGTTTTCAAGAGCTCTAAAATGACTTAAAAATATATCTAAGAAGATACGCATTCCTTGATGAGAATCTTTAGAAATATTGGGCAGGTTAAACAATTGTTTTATGTGAACCTTGATTATCGACTTTTTATTTTCATACCTATATTTCAATGAGTTCCAGGCTCCGGAATAGTTAGAGTCTGTAATTTCCAATGATTCTATGACCCTCTTTTGGCGTCACCGTTTAAACCAACACGACTGAACCGGAGTTTGAATGTATTAGAGAAGTTTTGCCTGCTATCATAAGTACCATGAAATTCAGATAACGATAGAGGAGGTAGCTTAACGTTTAATTAAGAATTTCTTGAATTTACACGGTGTGACGCCTTACTTCACCTCACACAGGTTCTTACCAAGTGGTGCGTCACTTTGGACACCCTCGATGAAAATTTTTTAAAACAAATGCGCGGGCGCCAGATTATTTTACGTAGTGTACTCCACGGCCCCTTGACCCTTAGCGTCAAGAGTTCCAGAGTGCCTCAGATGGAGGTTACTGAAAATTCCAGGGGTCTCGTTGAATTTAACACTTCTACAAAACTATAACCCTTAGACGGCGATGCTACGGGATATGAAGAAAATACTGATTGTATTTATTTGCATATTACAAGTCCTATTTAAAATAACACTTAACTATTTCTGAGTATTTTCAAGCGGTACCGAATAAGTTAAATATATACAGAATGCAAATGTGTTCAAGCCTTATTTTATTATGCACCATGCGAAATTTGCCGGTATTAAGGGATGTGAGCAATGGCACAATAAACCAGGTGTAAGCAAGCAAATGCAATTGTTAATAACAGCGTAAACAGTAGTAAAACAATAAATACCTATCAAAGTAGTAAACGGGATATAACTATCTTCGCGGTAGGGACGGTCAATCGGGATAGGTGGGAAAATGCGACCAGACCAGTTTATAAAAAAATAACTAATGGACATAAACTAGATTATCAATCAACCCGTGGCAATAGCCTCAGACTTGGTTGAAAATCTTATTATTGTAACAGAATAGATAATCAAAAAAATATGAAACAAAATTTTTACCGGCTGAAAGTGGAACAGCTGGTGGCAACAGCCTCTCCTCCGCCCCACAATCAGTTTTAAATTTTTCAAATTGTCGGTCAAATAAAACTATATATAATTTAGAACTAAGATAAATCAAAGGTAATTCAGAGAAAATTATGCCCGTTCCGAAAGTGGAACAGCTGGTGGCAACAGCCTCTGCTCCGCCCCTCAATCGGTTTTAAAATTTTCAATTGCCGGTCAGTTAAAACTATATAATTTTAGAACTGCGATAAATCAAATTTGATTCAGAGAAAATTATGCCCGTTCCGAATGTGGAACAGCTGGTGGCAACAGCTTCTGCTCTGCCCCACAATCGGTTTAAAATTTTTGAAATTGCCGGTCAGTTAAAACTATATATAATTTTAGAACTTCGATAAATCAAATGTAATTCAGAGAAAATTATGCCCGTTCCGAACGTGGAACAGCTGGTGGCAACAGCCTCTGCTTCGACCGGTTTTGAGGCTATTAAAACAAATAATGCTTGTATTGTATGTACATTCAAGTTATAAATTAAAGAAGTTTGCAGGTAAATATAATAAAATTAATAGGGATAACTCACTGATTATCCTTGTGATTTTGTCAGTATGTTGTTCTCGATGGCTCGGGAACGGTTTTGTAAATTTTGCTTCAAATTGGGTCGAAAATGTAGCTTCTTTAACTACCAATATCACTTTGAAATAATCGTGGACTACTATAATAAAAGAAGAATATTTGAATAACTATTAACCTATATTACAAATATAACCAATTTTCTTCTTTTGTTTTTAAAAAACATTTTAGCATATAAAGAAAATGTTTACATTCATGAATCTGTCAAAATGTCATAATGATTTATGATTGAAAAATTTTTTTTTAAAAAAATTCAAATATAATTATATTCACCAATTTATAACAATCTCAATTTACTTATCCTTGATAATGGAAATAAACGTTTCCGAAAGCTTGGAAGAAAAACAGTAACAAGAGTTTTCTTTATTTAACTTGCCGTTACCCCAATATTCGTGGTTTTATATATATATATATATATATATATATATATATATATATATATATATATATATATATATATATATATATATATAGCTGAAAAGCGAAAAACGCCGTGATCGTTGCTGATCAATTAGAACACAAATTGAAAAATATCTTATTGGGGATTGCAGCATAAGAGGAAAAATACACTCTATTCAATTCTCCAAGCTTTCGTAAATCTTTATTTACATCATCAGGGAACTACAATAAGGAAAGAAAAACATAAATTATAAAAAGTGTTCATAAAAACATTTCTACAACTTACATTGATCGAGATTGCATCATTGATCTTGAACACAGGAAAAGTGCACAACAGAAAGTCATTAAAGAAATAGGTCCAGTCGGCAATACATTTGCCTATTACTGGTAAACATTTTTATTTAAAACATTATTAAAAAGTAAAAAGTTTAAAAAACATTTAAAATCGAGAATCCACACACCCACGCGGACTTGTGAGAATAATGGCGGAAACTAAAAATGTCAGGTTAAGTACACCAATCATCATTACTAAATGAATGAAAAGAATCGATATTTGCAATGACGCGAGACACTGAAACAATCGAATTGAAACTTTAAAGAGAATACAAGGGTGCTACCAAAGTTATGGAAATGTATTTGAGTTATCATTCCAATGAAAAAAATTATTTTAATCACGAGAATTAATATGTGATTATTAATGTTATTAATTATTATTATAAATATTATTATGGAACTAATAATAATGGGGGAACACCTACAAAAAGGGGGAACACCTACCATGATGCCACAAGTAGGAAACTAGTGAGAATTATTCATATTATCATTATTATTATTATTGTTATTAATATGGAGACAATTGTGCTTATCAAGCGTTAGGAGGAGGGAGTAGAGATTACTCAAATTTTGAATGTCAGTCTTCCTATTCATACAACCTTCTTCCTGGAAGATGAAAGCCATTTCCAAAAACAGTCTTTTATTATAACTTCTCTCACGAGAAAGGATTTTAACTCCCTCAAAATCAATGACATGATCCAAAGAGGAGACATGATTAGCCAGAGAACATCTTTCAGGATGTAACCTTATATCACTTTTATGGAGGGATACACGGCTTGAAATTTTTTGGGAAGTTTGACCAATATATGATAGACCACAACTGTTACAACAAAGCTTATAAACAACATTACTACAATCCACAACAGGTATCCTGTCTTTCAAAGGACTGTAAATTGACTTAACAATCAAGGAACTCCTGGAGGCAAACCTAACATTCTGTAAGTATTGTGAAAAAATTCTAGCAAGTCTGGGCGTAATTTCCTTTATATAAGGTAGAGAAACCGTTAAATCGGAAGGAATCGTTCTGGAGGATGAGAGAGGATCCAACTCAGTTGCACCTGCTGCGTCAATTGAATGTATTGATGTTTGTGACAAAACAGAAGACGTATTGAAGATGATCTTTCTCAGTAACTGTTTTGGATAGGAATTGTCAAGGAACAAATTAAAGAGAATATTACGATTCTTATTTCTAAATACAGGGTCAGAGAGGTTCATAACTCTAGCTGTCATTTGTTTAACCAAGTTAACCTTTATGCTAAATTTATGGTAAGAATTGTAGTTGAGATATCTCCCAGAGCACTTTGTTTTCTATACCAATCAATTATAATCACATTATCAGGAGACCTAGTCCATAAAGTATCTAAAAAAGGGACAGCCATGTTAGAGTTTTCTGTTTCGATATTAAACTGAATGTCCACAGGGCAAGCTAGGATTATATCATCTACATATTTCTTGATGAAAGGTACATTGAAAGGAAGTACCGGAAGGACCACGTCCAACAGATCATCCATTACATAGCACGCTAATATCGGAGAAATACTAGCACCCATAGGAGTACCAAAAGTCTGTTTGTAAAATTTATTATTAAAAGAAAAGCAGGTAGAACTGAACAGGAATTCAATCAACTCAGTGAACATGTCAATATCAATATTACACACTGTACTAATGGATGGCCAGTGTTTGTGAACTGAACGTATAACTGCTTGTAAATAAACATTGCTAAAAAGTGAAACCACATCCAGCTGCTAGAGTTATGAACCTCTCTGACCCTGTATTTAGAAATAAGAATCGTAATATTCTCTTTAATTTGTTCCTTGACAATTCCTATCCAAAACAGTTACTGAGAAAGATCATCTTCAATACGTCTTCTGTTTTGTCACAAACCTCAATACATTCAATTGACGCAGCAGGTGCAACTGAGTTGGATCCTCTCTCATCCTCCAGAACGATTCCTTCCGATTTAACGGTTTCTCTACCTTATATAAAGGAAATTACGCCCAGACTTGCTAGAATTTTTTCACAATACTTACAGAATGTTAGGTTTGCCTCCAGGAGTTCCTTGATTGTTAAGTCAATTTACAGTCCTTTGAAAGACAGGATACCTGTTGTGGATTGTAGTAATGTTGTTTATAAGCTTTGTTGTAACAGTTGTGGTCTATCATATATTGGTCAAACTTCCCAAAAAATTTCAAGCCGTGTATCCCTCCATAAAAGTGATATAAGGTTACATCCTGAAAGATGTTCTCTGGCTAATCATGTCTCCTCTTTGGATCATGTCATTGATTTTGAGGGAGTTAAAATCCTTTCTCGTGAGAAAAGTTATAATAAAAGACTGTTTTTGGAAATGGCTTTCATCTTCCAGGAAGAAGGTTGTATGAATAGGAAGACTGACATTCAAAATTTGAGTAATCTCTACTCCCTCCTCCTAACGCTTGATAAGCACAATTGTCTCCATATTAATAACAATAATAATAATAATGATAATATGAATAATTCTCACTAGTTTCCTACTTGTGGCATCATGGTAGGTGTTCCCCCTTTTTGTAGGTGTTCCCCCATTATTATTAGTTCCATAATAATATTTATAATAATAATTAATAACATTAATAATCACATATCAATTCTCGTGATTAAAATAATTTTTTTCATTGGAATGATAACTCAAATACATTTCCATAACTTTGGTACCACCCTTGTATTCTCTTTAAAGTTTCAATTCGATTGTTTCAGTGTCTCGCGTCATTGCAAAGATCGATTCTTTTCATTCATTTAGTAATGATGATTGGTGTACTTAACCTGACATTTTTAGTTTCCGCCATTATTCTCACAAGTCCGCGTGGGTGTGTGGATTCTCGATTTTAAATGTTTTTTAAACTTTTTACTTTTTAATAATGTTTTAAATAAAAATGTTTACCAGTAATAGGCAAATGTATTGCCGACTGGACCTATTTCTTTAATGACTTTCTGTTGTGCACTTTTCCTGTGTTCAAGATCAATGATGCAATCTCGATCAATGTAAGTTGTAGAAATGTTTTTATGAACACTTTTTATAATTTATGTTTTTCTTTCCTTATTGTAGTTCCCTGATGATGTAAATAAAGATTTACGAAAGCTTGGAGAATTGAATAGAGTGTATTTTTCCTCTTATGCTGCAATCCCCAATAAGATATTTTTAAATTTGTGTATATATATGTATATATATATATGTATATATATATATATATGTATATATATATATATATATATATATATATATATATATATATATATATATTAAGCCAGTTCTCTAGTATAGATAAATATTCATATATTAGATTGAATTAAAAAAGGAATTTTTTTTTGTATATACGTATGGTGTATCATTAGACACTACCTAATTAAGAACAAAGTTTAACATAAAACGAATGAATGACTTAAGCAAGTGTATTATAAAATATTGAGTACATCAATTTAAGAAATGGATTAAGGATAAGGAATAGAATGGTAATGATAATATAGAAATTAATTCTTAAGAAAATGTTACCTTCACAAATAAATCCTAAGGTCAAGTCAATGTCAACAATTTTCATTAAAATCAATCTGAACGCTGCTATGTCCACACTTGAATCGGGAAAAGGATGTTAATTTGTTCAAAACCTAAAATAATAAGAATTAATAATCAAATCACTAATTTATTAACGATATGCAAATACAATAAAAAGTTGCAATTGGAAAAAAGTAATTTATAAAAATAAAACTGTATGAAATATGACATTCGGAATAAGAGCCATATTGTATGTCATAGAAATCTAGTAATCAAATCGAAATCAATGAAGGAAGTGATTGAATCTAGTTATAATATTGCCAACCTAAATTCAATGAGTTGGAAGTTAATATAAAACAGAGAATGTAAATTTGAAATTAAGTTAGAGTTTATATAAAGCGAAATTAGTGCTAATTAAAGAATTAAAAAATAAACAGTTCCATATATATAAATCATAAATTTAGATTGTAGAAATTGTATATTAATTGTAAACAAATTTACTAAAAAAAAAGGAATTACAAGGATTGAAACCATTGTAATACATGTGAAAGACTATTTATATATTCTATAAGATATTGTTAAACCATTTATACAAGTGATTTCACTCTCCAAGACTATTTTAATTGAAGAATTCAGTATTTCCATAAAAAAAACATTATCATTGACAATTGTTGAATAAAATAACAAATTAGGAGGCTGTGTTTTAGAGATTGTAAAAATGTTGTTGATTTTGAAAAAAAAAGAGAGTCGAGAGTTAGTTGGGGAATGATGAACTGGGATGTAATTCTCTGAGAAGATTTTTGTAAAAACTTTAAAGTAAAAGTAATAATTTTAAATCTAAATCAATAAAAAAATTCATAATATTAATGTAGATTAAACCCTGTGAAAAAGTGAAACGTGCCGAACGAGTATTTCTTGGGTAAGGAATACCTAAGAAAAGAGACGAGATGTTGCAGGTCCACCACGCCGAGAATGGAATATAAGGTCTGTGTTATTTGAGTTTTTTTAATTTGGAATTCCAAACAAACAAAGAAAAAGTGAACTTTTGAAATTAATTTGAACATTTAAATTTGAATAGTCTAAAATTGGCCAAAGAAACTTTAAAATAATCAATACCAAAATTTATCCATGGATAATTAAAGAACTCTAATTTTCTGCAACAATAATTTTAGATATTAAATATGTACTTACTTGTAAAAAGTTTTTCGTTTGTAAAATAATCAAAGTTCACACCACTCATAAATGCTTTTCCAATCTTAATTTCCGCTTTGCATGCTGATCTATTCTTATAACTATCAAACACACACTTAATTCACAACTTGAATTATATATGTAACTGTTTAATATAAGTTTTCAACCATATTATTCTAAATGCACTAAATTGATGCACATTGAACTGTTAAACGTTTGCATCCTCCATGTTAACTGTATACTATAATTTTGTGACGACGAGAAACGTTGAACCGGAAGAGTTGCTCCGTTGCGCCGAAGCAGCTACTATAAGCGTTCAGTGCGCATGACCATCAAAGAATACAGAGGAGGTTCAGGGATATTTGTGTGTGTAAAATTTTGAAGATTTCATTAACAATTTATTAAAATATTTTTATTTAAGTGTTGGTATTTTTTCCTATTCCAGTCAATGTCCATAACACTTTTCATGAACATTGTTTAAATCATTCATTCGATTATCATATGGTGAGATGATTGAAATAAAGATATATAATTTATTCAGGAATAGACCTATCACGAAATCATAATAAGTAAATGTTCATATATGTAAAAATTTTTTCTAATAGGTGTCCAGGACTCAAAGAGAGAAGTCTCATGCTTCCGACTGTAATATAAAATTTAAAAAATACATACAATTAAAAAATTTCATATAATCATATAGGGCTAGCCGAAGGTAAAAACGGGTAAATAAAGGTAAATCATATAAGTATAAATATTAAAATATAAAAATATCCACTATAAATTGGCACCCAAAAACGTGGGGCGATTATAAAAATAATATATTAAAAAAATAAAAATAAATTAAAAACAAAGAACAATGGAAAATAGGAAAATGATGTTGCGCGATGGGAAGCAGGTTGGAAATGATAGTGGATCTGAGGAGGAAAGAGAAGGAAGAAGCCATGGAATGGGAGATTTCCAGGTGCAATACCTCATCCAAGGACAGCAATCGGAAGATGATGCACAGGAAGAAAGGAGAACAGGAGATGAAGAATATGAAATAGAGGTAGAACGAGTAGAAGAAGGATTGGATAGAAGTCAAGAAATACAAGAGAGAAGGGAACAACAAACAAAAATAAGGAATGATAACCAAATGATAGATTTGATGCAACAATTGTTGAACCAGATGAATACAATGAAGGGAGAGTTAAATGAAAACATGAACAAAATGGATCAAAAGTTGAATGGAAATATAAATAGCATTAACGGAAATATGGATAGAATGGAGCTTAATTTGAGGGGAGACATTCATAATATTCATGAAAACATGAACAGATTGGAACGGAAGATAGAAGAGGTTAGATTTGAAAACTGCAAAGAGATTAAGGAACTTAAGGAGAATCAAGAAGAACATAAGAAGAGTATTCGGCAAATACAAGAAGACATAGAGGAAAATAATAAAAACATAAGACAAGAAATACAGGAAAATGGTATGAAAATCAGAGAAAACATAGTAGAAGAAGTATTAGAATTTAGAAGAGATCTAGAAGAATATTTACCAGAGAATATTAAAGTAGAGGTCTCAAAACAAAATAAACAAATAACAAAGGAAGTGGAACAGATGAAAGATAACGTAAATAGAAAATTTAAGGATTTGGATGGCCGGATTGAAGAGAGAACGGGGATGAGTCTAACAATAACCGACGACATAAATCGACAAATGAATAAAGAAATCGAAGAAATGAATCGGAAATTAAGGATCACGATAGAGGAAATGGAGGAAAATTTGAGAAGAAATGGAGGAAACAATATAAGCCCAGGAAATTTCCACAATTTAGAAATCGGAGTGAAATTTGATGGGAATATTAACAATATACATCCCAAAGTATTTCTCAAAATAATTAGAAACAAAATTAAAGGAATCAGAGATATTGTTGAGATCAAGCTCATTATAAGGAGCATATTACAGGGCCATGCTTTATTGTGGTTTTGTAATAAGGAAGAACTAATACAAAGCCTAGAAGAGTTCGAGCAACAATTCTTAGCCTATTTCTGGGGAGAATTGCAACAAGCAACATTCAGAGAGCGGTTATACTTCGGGAAATTTGATTATAAGAAAAGCAAAAACCTGAATAATTATGCGATGCAATTATATAATGTAGCCCAGTACTTAGATCCGGGAATGAAGGAGGAGGAATTAGTGCTATACATTGGCAGACATTTCAATTCAGAAGTAGCTGAAACAATAGCGCTTCATAATATTAAAGCCATGGATAGTTTATCAAGATATCTACAAAGAGTGGAACGGAGCTATACAAATCATAACGATACAAGAGACAATCGATTAAATGAAAATGGGAATGGACAGAATAGAAGAGAAAATGAATGGAGAAATGATCAGAGAAATTATGAAAATCGAAATTACGAGAGAAGAAGACCAGGACGGGATGATAGAAATCCGAGATATGATAATTACAGAAACGGAAATGGAAACTATCGTAATGGGTATCAGAATGGTAATAATGGGAATCGGAATAATGGATATAATGGAGGAAATTACCAAAATTATGGAAGACGTAATGATAACGACAATCGTAATCGGAACTGGCAACAATACAGAAGAGAAGGGAGGAATAATGAAGAGGACAGAAGAAATGAAAACAGAGACAGGAATTATGATCAAAGAGATAGTCGAGGAGGTGAAGATAGAAGACAGGTGAACATGATACAAAACCAGGAAGAGATAAGAAGGAATAGTGATCAGGGCCCGAGTTCTGATCCAAATTTCGAGTAAGTTGCTCTTATGTGCATAATATTGTCTATTCTTCTAAATATCAACATCCTAGAGAATTTATATTAGAAGAAGAACCAACAAACCCAGAATTAAATAGATTAGTATTTATAGAGGGAAATATAGATAACATTAAATGTAGAGTTTTATTAGATACGGGTTCCGAAGTTTCCATTATAAATCAAAATATAGTAGACAATTTAAAACAGGACAATATTATGGTGATAAATACAAATAAAATATCATTAATAGGGGCAAATGAAAGAAAATTATATGATACTACTAAAACCATTATGACAAACCTAGAATTAAATGGTGAGGTTTTATCAGTACAATTGTTGATTGTGAAAAATTTAAAATATGACATAATCTAGGGTACAGATGAATTAAGTAAACATAGAATTATAATAAATTATAAAATGCAAAACATAATATATAATAATCATACAATACCGTTTATAACAAATTATCAAACAGATATAGGAAAAAACGAATGTGCAATTGGACAAATAAATCACATTGCTGAAGAAGAACAAAACATGAGGGAGGAATTATGTCCGGAGGAATACAAACAGAGAGTCTATGAATTACTTGATTCTCACGAAAAGCTGTTCAATAAGGAAGTATGCTTTGCGACTAGATATGTTCACAAAATTGAAGTCATACCAGAAATAAAAAATTTTAAGATCAAAACTTATCCTATACCTTATAAATTAAAACAAGAGGTATATCAGGAAATTAATAAAATGTTACAAGACGGTATTATTGAAAGATCTAATTCACAATACATAAGTGCAATAACCTGTGTAAAAAAGAAATCGGGGGATATTAGAATATGTTTGGATGCTAGGAATATAAATACATTTACTAAAAAACAATACGAAAGTCCATTAAATATTGAAGGTATATTTGGAAGAATTACAAAGGCTAATATATTTTCAAAATTAGATCTAAAGCATAGCTTTTGGTTAATTCCATTGGATCATCGTTGTAGACAATACACTGCATTTATGGTAGATGGAGTGGTGTATCAATTTTGTGTAGTGCCATTTGGACTCCAAAGTTCTTGTGCAGCCTTAGTACGAACGTTGCATACAATCTTGAATCCGTATGAAGATTTCACTCTCCACTACATAGATGACATTTTGATTTTTTCTGAAACAGAAACGAAGCATTATAAACATCTGGAAATAATATTAAAGGAATTAGAAAATGCCGGACTTAAATTAAAATTAGAGAAATGTCAGTTTTATAAAAGAGAAGTGGATTATTTAGGATATGTTTTAAGTGACACTGGTATAACAATGAATCTTGAGAGAATTAAAGCAATCCTAGAGTATAAAACACCACATAACTTAAGAACTTTACGAGGGTTTCTAGGTATCATCAATTATTTCAAGAAGTTAGTTCCTGATCTAAGTAAGAGAGAAATTCCTCTTATAGAATTATTAAAGAAGGATATTAGATGGAAATGGGACGAGAGAAGAGAAAAGGCATTTCAGGAGTTAAAGGAAATTTTTCTTAACAGCCTAAAAGTATTTCATCCACAATATGACAAACCTTTTATCTTGAGAACGGATGCTTCAATAGAAAGATTGGCAGGGGTATTAATTCAAATACAAGATGGAGAAGAAGTACCTATTAGTTTTATATCCAGAGTGACTAAGCCAGCAGAAAAGAAATATTCGATAACAGAATTAGAAATGGCAAGTGTTGTCTTTTGCATTAGCAAACTAAGATTCTATCTATTAGGAGCTAAGTTTATTTTAGAAACTGACCACTCAGCACTTACAGCTATGTTGAAAAACCGCTATGCCAATAATCGTGTACACCGATGGATCTTGTTGTTACAAGAATATGAATTCGAAATCAAATATATTCCAGGGAAATTAAACATGGTAGCAGATGCATTGAGTAGAGTAGATGAAGTAGGGAACAATCAAACCAAATTTCAAATTGGAATAAACCAATTGTACCAAACAGAGGGGATATTTACATTGGAAAAGGTTAAAGAAGATCAGAGACATTTTGATAATGAGAAAGTTAAAGGTGCCTATAAAATTGATGAAGTGTGGTATAAGAAATTGGAGGACAGAGAAGTATTTGTAATAAGTAAGGAGTTTGCACAGGAAATTATTCGTCATCTACATAAAGAGAATGGACACATAGGAACAAGAAAACTATGGACTTTGTTTCGAGAAAATTATGTGGCAAAGAAGGATTTGAGTATAGTGAAAGAAATATGTAAATATTGTCAAATATGTCAACTGGCCAAAGAAAAAAAATTACCACAATAGCATGACAGCAAAATCGATAATTACAAATAAACCATTACAGATTGTGGCAATGGATTTTATAGGAAACTTAATTAGGAGTGAATCGGGTAATAAGGATTTACTAGTAATAGTTGATGTTTATACCAAATTTGTTAAAACTTTTCCATGTAAGAGATCAACGGCTAAGGTGGTAATAGAATGTTTGGAAAAATATATAGAAGAAGTAGGAAGACCTGAGAGAATTATACTTGACCATGCTACATACTTTGAAAGTAAAAAATTAAAGCAGTATTGTGATAAAGAACAAATAAAACTACAATTTATTAGTATTAGAAGACCTAGCTCCAATCCAGCTGAGAGATATATAAAGGAAATCTTAAAATATTTAAGAATTCTTTGTCAAAAGACACATATTAGATGGGATGAAAATTTGGACAAAATTGAAGAATTTATAAATAATTTACCACATGGGGTAACAGGTGAAAGTCCAATTTATTTAATGAAAGGTATCCAATCTAAAAGAAACTGGATTCTGAATAGAGATACTACTCTAGAAGAGACACTAGAAAAGGTGAATATCAGAATAAGGAGGAATGCAGAAAAATATATACGGGATCAGAACAAGAAAATTAAGAAGAAAACAACCTTTAATAAAGGAGAATTGGTTATAATCAGAGCATTAAAGACATCTAATAAAGCAGAAGACCAATGTATTAAATTGCAATTGCCATTCGAGGGACCTTATGAAATAATAAATGATAATGCACAAAATAGTTATAAATCGGCATACCCAGGAACAAACATGATTAGGGGTATTTTTAATATAGAATCAATTTATAAGTATAATTCACCATAAAAGAGTGATAAGAGGAATAGATAATATTATGTTACTTACATGTAAATAGATAGTAGTATAGGTAGATGTAAGGTTTTTTTTTCGATTTTACTTCATAAGACGTATTCTCATATACAACGTGAAGATAATGACCAAGTTAAACATAAGATTTTCAATTTTCATAGGTAGTGTACTAGTAGGCAGCATACAGTATCCGTGGTTAATGTAATCTAAAAAAAATTGAAACATAAGGAAATATAATGTATTAATGATAAATGAATAATATCAAAGAAAGATGGCAAGTTAAGCTTTAGTATAATAGTAAATTTTTATGAGAATTTCTTAGATAAAGGACATAATAAAATTAAATAAACACTCATTAATAAGGACAGGTAGGAAATAGGAAGGATAAGATAGGAAATAATTAAATAAACAGTAAAAGAGATGAGAAGGAAAGAAAGTTTTCAAATCAAGATATAAGTAGGAAATATTCATGTCAAGAAAAATTTTATAGGAATTAGGGAGAAAAGTATAGTGAAATAATGGAAAGAAATATTTATAAAGTATATGATATGATTAATTATTATGAGATAGGGAGATATGATGAGAAAATTATGATATAATGAATATAGTTATGAAATAAAGTTGATGAATTATGATTAAGAAATATGAAAATAAATATAAATATGGATAGAAAGTAAAGAGTTAAAGGTTCGACTATAAGAATAGATAAATTGACATGAATATAGGTTGAAAATTGATATGAAATTATAGGAAATCATTGAAATAATTAAAAATTATGTTCTTAGTATAAAAGATGAAATAAAAAAAATAGAAGAGTAGATAGGTAAAGGAGGAAGTATAAGTGTTGAGATTTTGAATAAGAAACGGTGGAAATAGTAAGGAATATAAGATATGAATAATTTAATAAGAATAAGAATTATGAGAATAAAATGTAAGAATCATTATTGTTATGTCCCTAATGAGAAATTACTTTGGAATGAGTTTGATATGGTTAAATTATAAGAATATCATGAAAATTTTAATAATAAGAATAAAAATAAAAATGTTATCAGAAATGTAAGTACTGAGCTGAAATCTATAGATCGATTAGCATGGATTACAGATTGAAAATTGAAATTTTAAGAAGTTATCTAAATAGACACCTTTTAAAATTTAAATTTGAGGGGAGTTAAGCCAGTCCTCTAGTATAATTGATCCAAGAATGTTTAATAGGACAAGTGAGAATATTATGGGAAATAAAATAATAAAAAGAAGAAACAATAATTTGAAGGAATTGGAAACGCAAATTTCAATGCATTTATTGGAAGAAATTGATGAGATATGGGACTTCAAAATTAAAAAAATTATGGTGAAGGACAGAAAGAAGCTACAGAAACCGAAAGAGAATCAAACAATAAGAAAGGAGAATAAGACGAAGTTTAGGAAAAGAAAATAAAATTGAATTATATGACAGGATTATAGGAACGAAATCTAGAAAACGAAAGGGAATTGTACATGGTAAGGGATGGATATAAAAACGATATGTAAATAAAAGGTTTATGATTAGCAAGTAATATTTAAAAACATATGTAAATAGAAAATTATATAAACAGGGTTTGATAAAAAAAAATTTGATAGACATGTTGATATGAATTATGGAAATGAAAATAGAAGTTACAGTTATACAACCCAGCAATTCTTCATGGTCGTCGTCCGTTTGGATTGTGCCCAAGAAGCTCGACGCATCAGGTAAACAAAAATGGCGTGTTGTCGTATACTACAGAAAACTGAATGAGGTTACTGTAGACGACAAATACCCGTTACCAAACATTGGAGATTTATTGGACCAGCTTGGTAAGTGTCAATATTTCACGACACTAGATCTTGCATCAGGCTTTCATCAAATTGAAATAATGCCTGAAGATATACCAAAGACCGCCTTCACAGTTGAAAACGGACATTTCGAATTCCTCAGAATGCCGTACGGTCTAAAAAATGCACCTTCAACATTCCAGAGGGTCATGGACAATGTCCTTGCTGGAATTCAAAACCAGCGATGTCTTGTCTATATGGACGACATCATCGTCTATTCACCGACAATTCAAGAACATATTACCCGCTTAACAGAAGTATTCAAGAGACTTCAAAAAGCTAACTTAAAACTTCAGCCAGACAAGTGCGAATTCTTGAGAAAAGAAGTCGCCTACCTTGGACATTTAATCACGGAAGATGGCGTTAAGCCGTTTCCGGCAAAAATTGAATGCGTCCAAAAATTCCCTCAACCTACGAACCAAAAGGAAATAAAATCCTTTTTGGGACTCGCTGGTTACTACAGAAGATTTATACCGAACTTCGCTAAAATTTCCAAACCAATGACAAAACTTTTACAAAAGGATGTCCCATTTAATTTTGACTCCGAATGTCAAAAGTCATTCCAAGAATTAAAAAATGCTCTTACTTCTACTCCGATATTGATATACCCAAACTTTGAAGAACGATTTCTTTTAACTACCGATGCTAGCGCATTTGCAATCGGTGCAGTTTTGTCACAAGGCCCAATAGGTAAGGATTTACCGATAGCCTATGCGTCCAGGACATTGTGCAAAGCAGAAACCAAATACTCTACGATAGAGAGAGAACTTTTGGCAATTGTGTGGGCAGTTAAACACTTTAGACCCTATTTATATGGCCGAAAATTTACCCTTATAACTGACCACCGTCCACTTACTTGGTTATTCTCTATAAAAGACCCCGGTAGTCGTCTAGCACGATGGCGCCCCAAATTAGAGGAATACGACTATCAAATTGAATTCGAATCTGGCAAATCCAATAAAAATGCTGATGCCCTTTCTCGAATAAAAATTAACCACATAAATGACTTTGATTCATTTCGTTCAAAATTAGGAAACTTTAAATATTTACCTTACCCAATTTATCCCGGTCTTGAAGATGCAGGGCCATCCCAACAAACTGAAAATAAACCTGAAATTGACTGGGATGCCGCTGCAGAAGAATTTTTGTCTTTTGAGGAACTTTATAAAACAAAATCACTGATTGACTATTCTAAAATAGAATATTCCAATAATCATCTACTAGACAAACAAAATAAAAACATTTTAACCTTTTTTCAACAAAACAATTTACAAGATTTTCATGAAAAAATAATTGAGGATATATTTGAGGAAAACCCCGACTTTTCTTATGCAAAAATTAATGTACTTGGCAGTAAAACTGTCAAAAATAGAAAATACCTTATTATTGCTATACCATGGGATCCAGACAGTATTAGTGAATACTTATTTGCAGCAATTTACAGAAATCGAGATTTATTTAAACCTTCAGAAAAATATTTTATCAACAGTAAAAACACAAGAGCTTTTTTTTTATCGGATAAATTTCTCTTTGCAACGAAACAGTTTTGCCAATCACTAATTTTACGAGAAAAACTGACATGATAAAATCGCGACACCGAAGGTGGAGCGATTTTATCTAATGTCAGTTTTTCGAGCAAATTTAGTGATTGGCAAAACTTTGAGTCAAAGAGGAATTTATCTAATAAAAGAAAAGCTCGAGTGTTTTTTGGCAAGATAAATTAACGACAGAATATATGGATGAACAACAACAATAATTGCGACTCATTGTCATTGTGTAAAAGTGACGTCCGCTTACTAGATATTGAGGAAGAGAAGTTTTTATCGCGATAAAAAAGGATGCACCTTTTTTATCGATGGCAAAGTGACAATAACATTTCCAGGTATATGACATTTTAACATTGGAGTTAATTTATCGAAAATAATCCTGACCTACCAATACTAGAAACACTATCATTTCTACTTTCGGAAGTTGACGTAAAATTCACTATTTGTCAAAATATTACTAAAGAACCAGAACAAAATCAAATACCTATCATCTTAGATCAATTCCATAATGGCAAAAGCCACCTTCACCGCGGAATTAATGAAACTATTAGGCGAATACGACAAAAATATAATTGGGCCGGCCTCATTCGAGATGTTGAAAATTATATTAAGTCATGCCGGGCATGCCAAGAGACAAAAATATGTCGCAAAAATTTGGACAGTCCCCTCGTTATAACTGAAACGCCTAAAACACCTTTTGAACGTATTAATATTGATATTTTAGAGATACCTCAAAAGAATTACGCTCTTACGATAAGAGACGAACTAACAAAATTTTCTCAAGCATATCCGCTTGAAGATAAATGTGCCAAATCCGTTGTTACTTCATTATTAGCTTATCTTCAGCATTTTGGTGCACCACTTCGCATTCATTGCGATGCCGGTCGCGAATTCAATAATGCGTTAATGAAAGACCTTTGTAATATGTTCGATATTAAGTTAACATATTCAAGTGTCGGTCATCCGCAAAGTAACGGATCTCTAGAAAGATTACATGCTACTCTGTTAGAAATGATTCGATTAAATTTAGCAGACCACCCCAATGAACACCCCTTCAGTATTTTACCATCTGCTATTATCGCTTATAATAACTCTATAAACAAAACACACGGATTCACACCATACGAACTTGTATTTGGACACACGTCCAGTAGACCTCCCGAAAAATTATACAATGAACAAGAATTAATTACTAAATATATTAGAGATCTAAATAACCGCATATCCTATTATTATAAAATAGCGAGAGAAAAAACCATAAAGCAAAAAGAAAAAGCTAAAGACCGATTTGACAAACATGTCTCCGAAAACAAACCAAATTATGAAGTAGGTGACAAAGTTTACGTAAAAGAAACTCAAATAAAAAACAAGTTAGAAAATAAGTTTAATGGCCCTTTTGAAATACTAGAGATACACAGAAATTCCGCAACAGTATTAAATTTAGAAACAAATAACAAATCAAAAATAAATTTCGATCTTATGAAACCCTATGTCGAAAATTAACTTATTTTCAGGTTTCTGCTGCTGATCGGAACAGCAACATGTCAATATAAAATCGAACCCATAAACAATACGAATCTCAGTACTCAATTAGAAATTCAATAGAACTAATCAAAAAGTTGAAAGCAATCCACTTACAAGATAACTATAAACTCATATCGTTCGATGTAACTAACATGTTTACTAAAATTCCTCCTAAAGAATGTCTAATACTTGTAAGAAAATTACTAGAAGATAAAAATATTAATCCAGGAATAATATCAGATATACTTAATTTATTTGATGTATGCATTAATCAGAATTATTTCACTTTTGACAATAAGATATATATTCAAAATGAAGGTTTACCAATGGGAAGCCCTATATCACCTATTTTAGCAAACATTTTTATGGACAATTTAGAAAGAAAGATCTTTGAAAGTAATATTTCGAAAAATATTTTATTTTGTTATAGATATGTAGATGACATATTAGCTTGTTTTATGGGTAGTGAACGACAATTAGATGTATTTTTCAACCACATCAATAATTTACACCCGAAAATTAAATTTACATTAGAAATTGAAGAAAATAGCTCAATCAATTTTCTTGATTTAAAAATTCAAAGAGTTAATAATGTACTTGATTATTCAATTTACCGAAAACCAACACAAACTGATGTAACAATTCCATTCAATTCTAACCACCCTGTGTCACACAGACTAGTAGCATATAATTCAATGATACATAGAGCTTTTTCAGTTCCTATGAACAAATGTAATTATGGTAGAGAGATTAATACAATTAGAGAAATAGCAACATCTAACAGTTATCCATTAGATATGATAAATAAGCTAATTAGTAAAAAAGAGGAAAAAGTGGCATTACAACTAATATATGCTAAACAAGCTGATGAAATTAAAACTTATAAAACCATCACATATGCAGGAAATATTTCTAATAATATTTCAAAGATAATATCTTCAGCAACGAATACAACAATTTCTTTTAAAACAGAAAGTAACGTTAGTACAAAATTGTTAAATGTAAAAACAAAAATACCACTATTAAAGAAGTCAGGTATATATAAACTCAAATGTCCAGAATGTAATGCTGTCTATTTGGGTCAGACCCTTAGGAATTTTGAAATACGATACAGTGAGCACTTACGAGCATACAGATTAAAACAACCAGATAAATCCCACTACGCAAAACATCTACTTGACACCAATCATTCATTGACACCTAACACAAAACTAGAAGTACTACATATTTGTGAAAAGAAACAAGAACTGGATTTCCTCGAAGAACTGGAAATTAGAAGACATTTAAGAAACCCACAATATGAAGTTGTCAATGAACAGTTAAATCTAGGGAATTCTCCACTAATAAACTGTCTTCTTAAGTGATAATTGTAAAGATCAGCAGATATAGTTTTCCTGGTTTTCTATATCATTGCACAGTTATACTGATCTTAATTGGAAAAATGATATCCAGGATATCACCATAGGGCTAATAATATCTAAGCTTCAATATTTGTAATATCACATCTTCTTCTTTTTTCTATAAACATATATTAAGCCAATCACAAGTTAGGTTACTTCTTGGTCTAGCCAAATATAACTACTAAACATCAGGTAGGCATAAAATGAAATGTAACTTCTGTCATTCTGACGATGATATTGATTTATCGAAACAATTGTCAATTTTTTAGAATTTTCAATAACTTGTATTATATTGTGGAATTAACTAGAGACCTTGAGTTTCATTTAAAAACACTAGTATACCTTTATATTTTTATTTTTTGTATTTTCCGTATATTCCTTTTAATCTTGAAATCTCTGTATATATTGTATTGTCTATTTTATATTTTATGTATTTTGGTTTTTATTCTCAAAATTGTTGTTTATTATTAAATTTATATATAAAGGTTAAAGAAAATCAAATATTTTATATATATATATATATATATATATATATATATGTAGGAATATCGCGTGATATGTTAACAACAACAACAAAGAGATTCATGGGTAATTCACGCAAAATAAGGGCTACTGAAATAGAGCAGTAGCCCTTATTTTGCGTGAATTACCCATGAATCTCTTTGTTGTTGTTGTTAACATATCACGCGATATTCCTACATCTTCTTTGTTATTCACTATGGGTCGGAAGGTTCATGGCGGGGGGGCTATATGCGCCTCCGTGTCGATGTTGGTTGTTGTCCTGAAAACTCGGGATCTTCCAATTGAAGACACAAATGCGCGTTTGGTTTCCCTGCTGAAATCCGTTATTTTGTCTTTTCCCATGTTTCGATTAACATATTTGCTCCCAAATTTCACATCCTTATTTGGTTATGCCGTGCTGAAGAGGCAAAATGAGCCAGAAACATGCATGTCCACGGTTACCACTCTATTTCAGTAGCCCTTATTTTGCGTGAATTACCCATGAATCTCTTTGTTGTTGTTATATATATATCGTCGATAGTTAGGTTAAGTGTAGATAAGAAGTGATACTAGTGCGGTTTCGAAAACTCATAGAATGTGGTAAAAATGTCAAAAAGAACGTAACAATGGATAGGGTTGATTTAAAAAAACATTTTATTTATTTCAACAAAAAAAGGAACAATGAAAAAGTTAAAGGTTGTTGATTCTCTTTTAATTGATTAAATTTAAAACTAAAGAATTGCAAAAATAAAATGAAATTTTCAATAAGTTATAAACCAACATAAGCGTTGATAAATATAAGGCCATAATATCGAATAATTAAAGAAAATATATTAGTGTAAAAAATGAAAATAGTTATTATAGTAATAATAATAACTTTATTCAAAAAGATGGTTTCACAAGAACACTACATGAAGTGAATAAAGTAGGTTGGCGATAAGTGTTATTACACTTGTTTTGCAAAAAATACAATTAAATCATATACAATGGTCACATACAACAAAATTAGTTATAAACTATTTGGATTCAATATAAATATAAACACTATAAATTATATGTATAAAACTGAATCAACGACACAAGGAATTTTAAATTATAATTAGGCCTAAATACAGTAGAACTATGCATATAATCCATTGGAGTGAAGTCAATACAATAATGTTATAAACTACAAACAACATGAACAAACTACAGTACTAAGTATCATAAAATAAAATGTTATAAAAATAATATTTATTTACCATTTTAGGACATATAATACTACAGATAAATTGGAATGTTACTCGGTTACAACAACAATTTTGATATGGGTAAAAGTGTGAATGATAAAATATATATAAAATGTAATAAAATAACAATATTTCTTGAGGCGTATTCACATTTAACACACAGATGACATATATAATACTATAGATCAATTGGAATGTTAGTCGGTTACAACAACAATTTTGATATGGGTGAAAGTGTGAATGATAAAATATATATAAAATGTAAAAATGTAATAAAATAACAATATTTCTTGAGGCGTATTCATATTTAATACACACGGAAATGGGATAGAGATAAAAAATGTATACGAAATATAACGAGGAAGCTTCTTGGTCAATATTGATTGGTTAAAATAATCATTCTCAAAAGACTCGAACTTTAGATCTCTTCATGAACATTATCAGCTGTTTTTTGAATTGGAATGAGTTGGATATAGCGCGAATTATTTCAGGTAAAGAATTGAACATTTTTGGAGCGTTGTAAGAATAACTAGTTTTCAGCAGTGCTTTAGTTATTTGTGGTAATACATAGTTATTTCTTTATCTAGTGTTATAGGTATGTTTTGATAAGTTTGACGAGTGTTTTGTTGTATAGTACTTCATGTTGACATTGTAGTAATAGAGTTGTTTAAGGTCGAGTACCTCTGATTCTTGAAATAGTAGATCACTTGTATATCTTGAGTTTTTACTTAGAATAATTTTCAGGAATCGTCGTTGTAGAACTTCAAGGGGTCGGATGTGGGATTCTAGTGCACCTCCCCATGCTAATAAACCGTATCGAAAGTGACTTTCAACGAGTGCATGATATAGTGTGAGCAAATGATGAACAGGAAGGATTTTAATTTATAAAGAATACATTGTAGTTTTTTGGCTACGTAGTTGATGTGTATGTCCCATTTCATGTGCCAGTCTATTATGACTCCTAAGTACTTTATGTTACTTTCGGCTGTAATTGTAAGATTGTTTTTACCATCGAGGATGTTGAGCTGAGTAAAGTGAGGAAGATTTGTTTTATTACAACTGAAAGGTAGGAAGTTGGTTTTTTGAAAGTTTATAGTTAGCAACCTACTTGCAAGCCATTTTTTAATGATAATAAAGTCTGTTTCTACTATTTCTTTTACTTCTGTCCAGGTATCCGCCTCGTAGAAAATCGCGGTATCGTCTGCGAAACCGATAATGTTGCCTCTGCTTTTCACAGAAAACAATCCATTCGTGTAGATGTTGAAAAGTAAGGGTCCGAGGACCGTACCTTGAGGCACTCCACATTGTACGACTAACGATTTACTGTCAACACCGTTTATTCGGACTGTCTGATACCTATTCGTAATATAACTTTTGAATAAATCTAAGCAAGTATTTCTGATACCGATGTCCTCCAGCGACTGAAAGAGCAAGTATCAAATGCTTTCGATAAATCAATGAAAACACATAGACAAGGTTTGTTGTTGTTTAACGAGTTATATATTTTTTCAGTGAGGGTCAGAATAGCATGTTGAGTGGACGTTTTTTCTCGAAAACCATATTATCTTTCGGAAAGTATGTTATATTTATTTATAAAATTTTGTAGTCTGTTTTTTAGAAGCTTCTCAAATATTTTTGATAAGTGGGTGAATAATGAAATGGGTCTATAATTTTCTGTCAGTTTTTTGTTACCTTTTTTATATATTGGAATGATAACTGAATGTTTGAATGCTCTAGGCCAGATACCAGTTTCTATGCATTTGTTGAAGATGTAATAAATGCTGTTGTCACTGTAATAAACTCAGTTGTCCTTTTGAATTCACAGCCCTCTGTTACCAGTGTACGAAAACCTTTGGATCCCTATTTTTCTGGATTTTTGCAGCGTGCTGTCACCAGTGCCGTAGGGCACAATAGAATCCTCTTGTGGGTAACCTCGGGGGAGGTGGTTCCCTGGCACGAGCGGGTAAGGTCTCCGTGGGGCATCTTGGGCTTATACAATGTGCCAAGCCTGAGTTCTAAGGCGGGTCGCGTAAACCCAGTCCAATCCCGTTGTTTCGAGGGGAGGAGTTTGTTGGTAAAGGAAACAGACTGGGTGGATAATATGTACATATATATTACAAACACAAAATAAATAAGTACAATAATGTTAGGACAGAAATAAAAGTTACTCGTAAGTTAGTGTCCTTGTATAATACAAGAAAAATTAGGGGAAAACGTCTTTCATAGTCTGGAAGTAGTTTTTCCTGATGATGACATAAACAAAAGATTGTCTTGCAAATGACTATCCCTGTATAATATACGAGAAAAATGAACGTGACTAGGGTAAAACGTCTTCCATAGTCTGAAAGTAGTCTTTTCTGATTATGATATAAATAAAAGATTTCTTACATATGAATATCCCTGTATAATATATGAGAAAAATTAACAAAACTAGGGGAAAACGTCTTTCATAGTCTGAAAGTAGTTTTTCCTGTATATGACATAAATAAAAGATTTCTTGCATATGAATATCCCTGTATAATATATGAGAAAAGGTTAACAAGATTTAAACTCCCTTGACTAAAATCTAGTGTTCCCCGGGATTAATAAATTAATTGTAAATCGTACTATTTCCTAAATATGGTACGTGAGGGGCTCAACTTTCAATATTGCACTTAATATGACCAGGAAATAAATGCCAATGCGATATTTGTTCCAACAAAAAAATATAATGACAGGGAAAAAAACTTACGGTTTGAAATCTCACAAAACACAACAAAACAGTATCACTGTTCACATACGGGCCGTTGAAGATGGGGGAGTACCAGGCCATACGGTACCTGATTACTCTATGAGGGTTTTTTCCTCGCTGCCCTCTGTTCCAAATTTCCTTCTATTTATTTCAGAAGATTTGGGACGAGGATTGTTATTCAAAACATCAACTGTAGTTTGTTTTATTTAATTACCTTCGGTTGCCCTTGTCTCATATTTCATTATTTTCGTAATTGAAGGTTAATTTTTAATTAATCTCTCTCTGCTAAGTTGCAAAATTGGTGCGAATTTTTTTTATAATCAAAACATCGTTGTGTATTTGCTTGTCGTCGACCTTGTCGATTATGTAAATTGTTTGTTTATTTTTCTGCTCCAGGTCGGTCGTTTGTTTTTATATTAATTGAATCCGACTTATTTTATTTAATGAAAATTATATCTATATAGGGTGTCCCTAAATTTCCTTTGTCATATTTCGTGCTTATTACAAAGATGTAAGTTAATGGTTCAGTTATTAATGACGCGTTAACTTTGAGCGTTTCCGTTTTGATTTCGTCTAATCCCACAGCTTTGTGGTTTTTCAACTCTTGAATAATGCTGTTTACTCCAAGTGTGTTTGTGCGTAGGAGTGTAATTGAGTTTGGAAGGGAGGGTCTATTGATTTTGTAGTTAGGATCTGGGTTTATATTTTGAGCAAGTCTTTTCCCAGTGCCATTGAATGAGGTATTGAATTCGTTTGCGATGTCCTTAGAATTTGTTAACAACTCTCCTACTTAATTTTCAATATTATCAATAGAGATCTTCGATTGTTTGGTGTTACTTACTTCTTGAACCACATTCCATAAAGCTTTTGTGTTTGATTTTTTGAGTTCGATTTTGTTTTTGAACTTAGTTTTTTCAATTAGAGTCGACAATTTCTTTCTATATTTTTTGTATTGTAGTTTTAGCTCGTTGTCATTTGGGTTTCTTCTCAAAAGTTGAGCCATTTTATTTTTTGTGGTAGTTGAGGTAAGTAAAGCATTTGTCATCCAAGGGGTGATCTTCGTGTTTTTCCTTTTACATTCTTTTGTATATGTACAGTCGTCTATATATTTTTGAAGTGTTTCAATGAGAGTATTTGTTGCATAGTTAGGATCTGGATTCAAGTATAAGAAATCCCAAGATTTTTGTCTGATTGTATTTTTAAGTTTTGTTTCATCTATGTATTTCACTATTCCTCGTTCCTTGGGGCATTTGGTCTTTTCCGGTACTATCTGTATTATTGTTGAGAAATTATCTGTAATGTCGGTTTGCAATACTAATGGCAGTATTTAATCGAGTACATTGAATTTGGATTTTAAAAATATGTGGTCAATCATGAACTACGTCCACCCTGTATTCTTGTTGGATTATTAATCGTGGAAATGTAACCGAAGTGTGTTGTTATAGTCTGTATTATATTCATTATCTTCTAGTAGGGCGATATTCAAATCACCTATGAAAATGTTATAACTTTCTGGTTGGAATGCTGAACTCTCAAAGTAATGTTGAAGACTGATAACGAATTGATCGAGATTGCTTTTTGGGGATCTATATATTGTTACGAATTAAAAGTAACAGTCTTTAAATTTATTTGTTATATTACTTACCAGATCATGCCAGAATAAAAAATAAATAAATAGAATTGAATCAGATTAAGATGGATTATTTAAAGTATATTCTTTTAATGTTCTTAATGTTTATATTGTTTATGAGTACAGGTTATAAGTAGTAATTGACATAAAATTTTCATGGAACTTATAATTGTGTTCTTTAATTCTGAAAATCTAATCTGGTTCTATATCACATATAAGTCTATGATTAGGTATGTTTCAAGGTTAGTCAGGTGATATATTTGAAATTCCTTGGTGTGGAATTTCAACTTCCAACATTTCAACTTTTTTTTGGAGTTTTTTTACATCCTTTCTTTTGGGTTTCTGATTTTAAGCAAGAGTTTAACATTCTAGGATTTCTTGGATTAATACCTAAAAAGAAAAGAAACACTTTTAGTTGTTTTAAATTGTATTTCGCTGATGAAAACACTCTCTTTAGAGGATTTGAAAATTTGAACAACTAATAAAATCATCCATCTAGGCCACACAACATCATCGGTGAGTAAACACTGTAACTGACTAACTGATTCACGGTAGGTGACATAGGATTTTGTTGTTTTAGGCCTTTAAGTTCCCACCTTCTTCTTACTTTCATCATTACATTATCTGTACTTCGTAACTGCATCCCTATCCACTGAATCACACAGGCAATACGCTGATATTGTTTGGCAGCAATTCTACCCTTAATTGGAGAAGCACTTGACAATCAAGTAAGATCTTTCCAAATAATTATTGGCTTTGAGGACTCCACAAACTTGACATTTACATTTAATAATATATCACATCATGAGTTCGCTTATACATACTCGTTGGGAACCAACTGGTACCATTTGGGGTAACTGATTTATTTTTGTTAATCACATCATAAGAGTCAATTGGTGATATTAAAGTATTACTTTTACACTGTAAAGCAATCTTGCATCTTTACATTTACCCACCCCTACTCTACCAAAAACACAGCATTTTTCTTGAGCTAGCTTGGGGGGTAATAATATAGCATTGATAAGAAAGTTGTTCTTGTCATTGAGAATGATTTTAATTTGCAACATGTTGCTTTCATTCAAAGGTATGATTGAGTATGTACAAGTATACTCTGATTTTATGTATACAAGAACTCCATCGTTTTGATTGAAATCCTCCTCGTTATATAACTTGTTGTAACCCTCTAAATTATATAGGTCCGAATTTCTTATTTGCCCATGTTTCTGACAAGGCAATACAATCGAAACCGATATGTAAGTTTTCTAAGAGAATTTTAAATTCTTCTAGGTTTTTATTAATGCTTCATATGTTATTATGGATAATTTTAAAATTTTCAATCTTTGTTTCTATTATATCAATATCGAAGTCTCCAATATATTGATCCATTTGTTATTGTTTTACTCCTGACATTTTGATGTATTACTTTGAGGTTGTCTTTTTTATATAGTTTGTTATGAATTTAATGATATACAGAAAGAAGATAAATAAATTCAAACTTACATGAGTATGAACATATCCCAATCTCCATATACCTGACCTTATTCTAAATGAAGCACCATTAAGTTTCCATTCCTAGTGATATTAAGATCGAAATCCTAATCTCAAACTCTAAATTCTGTCTTTTTGTTGAGGAGGACCAGATGTCTTCGTTGCCTTCTTATCACTTTCAGATTTCGACGGAGTAATTGTATCTTCTTTTTCTTTCGGTGTTAAATCTTGTCCGATATTTTGTTCAGTTGGATTATTGGCTGTTTTTGATTGAAATACAGGATGGAGGCTTCGTGAATTTGGGGGGGACGGAGCACTCTTTGGTCTTCTTTCTGTAGTATCGGTATTCTCGTTTTTTTCAAGTTCCTCGACGGTGTAAGCTCTGTTGTTGATATACAACCTGTTTCCCTTTATGTACGAGTTATCAGAGCTATGGTGTCTCGCTCTATTCAACTGGTGCCTCAGTATTCTATTCTCGCGGAGTTGCTTATATGTTAGATCGTTTGAGATTCCAACACTGGTACCTTTTAACTTTTTGCAGTTTTTAGTAACTTCCAGCTTCTTCAAATATGATATGAACTCAACTTTGATAGGGTTTTTATTCTTATTTCCTAATCTGTACAAATTATTTAAATCGGATACCTGGGCATCTACGTCAAATAATTTTATGAGTTCTCTGCAGACGGCTGGTGCAGATACTTCCTGAGAGTCTCCTAGCCCAAATATAACAATATTATTTTTCTTACAAGTTACTTCCAATGCTTCGATTTTATTATGTAGAATTTTATTTTCAATTTCTACGTTATTTATTCGATAGTTGAGTTCTTCTATTTTAAATAATAGTTTGGCTTCAGACGCCTCAATAGCAGATTTAAGTTCCTTTCGATTTTTTATAATTTCCTCTTTCAATACTTTTATTACTTTTTCCCATTCACTTGCCATTCTTTGAAATTCTAGATCGAATTCTAGCGTATATAGTCGCTTTTACTTAGAACAATATTAAAGTATTTTTATCAAGCAATCCGAGATAACGGAGAGTCTCAAGGTGTTATTTGTTATGTTGTATATTGTCTTGTATTGTCAGAAACGGTTTATTGTTTCAGATTTCACTATCTACACTTATCTACAAAAATTTTGGTAAGCTAGAACAATTTACCTTTAATAATCCGCTGATAACCATTTTTCTGCTGAGAGAAACAAGAAACGTTTCAAAGAAACAATTTCACATATAATTGAATTCAACCCAGGATAGAATATCTGTTCTATCTCTACTTCGAATAAACTTTCATTTAATCTCGTGAGCTGAAAAGAACCAACAAAGAACTCTTTTACTCCTGATGTATTTGGAATCTTTATGAAAACAAACATTAAACCAGTTTTTCTAAATGTTAGGTGAGGTATAATGATATTATTAAATTTGAATTTATATAGTTATTAGATACAATCAATCCCCACTAAATCACGAATCTCATTCAACTTAATAAACTCAATAATAATTACTTACCAATTTATAATCATTTAAACAACAATAATACATCGGATACAGCACATCGTTTTCACATAACTTCATTTTACAATTCATTTCAGAGCGCGGACGGAATCTTACACTTTAACAAACTGTAGAGTTGGGATTGATCAGGTAACATGATATCATGGTTCCATAATATTAACGTTTACATTTTTTTCAATTTGCGTATTACAAAAGTTAGAGTCTAATTTAGTTATGAGAATTATATTCAAATATTATGCAAAGACTTTTATATAACATCATAAGAACTGAATTATTTATTTCTAATTCATAACAAGGAACATTAGTAACCACGATAAGTTTTCTATATTTCATTAAATGATTATGTCTGACTTTTTGTATACTTCAAGTATCCCTACCTATCAGATTCCTGTTACTGACGAGCGTTTCTTGCCGGACACATCCCTGAGGTATTAACAAAGAATAAAAAATTGAATAACACCAAATTAAATTGAATTGGTATTGGTTTCTGACCATACCAGTTCTGGCGCCCATAAAATAGATAAATAATAACAAAATTAAAAAACTGCAACAAATTAACTATATACTTACTTTAAAAACTAGATTTCATGATATATTCATCAACATAAACAGTTATATTAAATTGTATGTATCAATTGGCTCTCATTTAGAGAACGCTCAATGAAAAAATACATAACAATATATATATATATATATATATATATATATATATATATATATATATATATATATATATATATATATATATATATAACTAATTAACCAAACATTAAATTTAAGTAGTTACAAATGGCTATTGTCTCTCTGAGAATAAAAATGAAATTAATCGAACTCGTTGCTAAGACGTCCGTGGTCGCTCTTTCTACCGGCAAGATCCGGAAAATTCCATGGGCGTCGCATCTGGGATCGAACAACTCTTGAACAATAAATTGAGGAGATGAGAAACAACAACTATTCGAACTTTTTTCCCAAACTGAATCGGTGCGACAACTAGGTATGGCGGCTAACCAAATCATCTAGAAAACGTATAACAGCAAATCTATCATGCTTTAAACAATACAACTTGGGCAATAAGTATTATGGAAAAAACAGAACTCTTTACACACCTGATTAAAGTCTTTACACCTTTCAATCACACACAAGGCTAAAATATTCCTATAATAGACAACAACCAACCAAATAACTCACAGATGCAACCTATAAAACTCATACATTTCAAGTAAATTAAAAATAACCGCAAACACCAGGAACTCATCTGATAACTCCACTGAAAATATTGTCTAGAGAAGGCGTGGTGATGTTATCCCACATATTATAATCCCATCATAAGACTACAATACTGTCCAAAGAGCTTAAAAAATGAGAAATAATATCTACTAACGTCTGGTAAGCAACTGCATAATGTAGATTCATACAGACGTATAAATTTGCTTACATGTTTAGTAAAAATATCGAAAAGATTATCCAACATAGTTGGTAACATCTTAAACATAGTTCCAGTGCATCAATTTGACTTTTGTTAAGAACATTCCACAACCAACAGTGTCACCGAATAATACAAGCCTGGAAGAGAGAAAGTTTTGATACGCGCCCTTTTTTAATTTTAGCGTATTATTTGACATAGCGTTATATGAGAGTTTGTTACATAAAATTAAAATTGCATCAATGGATATCACTATTTACTAAATCCTGCCTAACTGACAGACAATTTAGAACAAGAATTAATGTTTAAATTGCATTATTATCAAATTTACAACTTTATACTTATCTTAATCGTATGGCAATTTTTTGACAGGTATTCAAACAACATGGCGGTCAAAATCTAACAACACCTCTGCTAATGCCGAAAAGTAAATTTAATGAAAACTTAGATTCTTATGTCAAACTGATGACACATTTTGGAGGTATTGTGTCGCTGCCACATGATCTTAGGTATGGAAATATTTTTAAATTGACCCAAATGCATTTTTTAAATGATTCATTTCAGGGTGCCGTTGGCAAGATACATAGCGTGGAACGGTATTACAAACTTGAGACGTTATTCAATTGAAAGAGTTTATAGAGAAAAAAAGGTTTATGGTTTTCAACCCAGGGAGCTGTATGAATGCGCTTTTGATATCGTTAGTCCAATGCCTGGTAAGTAAACTTATCTTTGACTTTAAATTGATTTGTGGGAACTTGAAATACTTACTTAATCAAGTATTAAGGCCCGTATGCACCGTTTGTTGTTCTAATCAAGTTTAGTTAATCGGGTTTAGTGTAACATCATTCCATTGGTATGCATCATTTGTTTACTTTGGAGGATTAGTTAAACCAGAAATATTTCCGGCAACGTTGCTTTTCGGAAGAAATTTTTGTGTTATTTTCATGACAATTGGCAGTATTGGTACTTTCTGAAATCAATCTTTCATTTTAATTTTGTTCATTAAAGGTGGATTTATAAACTCTGTTGTTAGTGATTCCCGCTGCTCGAAAATAAAACATTGGTATCACATACATGCGTTTATAAACCGTTGTTGTCGTGTTGTTCGTAGTTTCCACGTCGTTCGTCGTTGCTCTCAAATAACCAAATTTTATATCTTGTTGTTCGTGATTCACAGTTCCACCAATGAAAACTGAAGTTAGTGCCACGTGACTTGATTTCTACCAATCATTTTAAACTCAAAACTGGCACTACTGTTTTTACGGTCAGTCAAGAGAGGCGCTACTTTCAAATAAGCTGCTGTTTATTGATGCACTTCGGCAGCATGAAATGAGGAAAACTATTTGTGCTACCAGCTGTCGAGTTAAAAGCACCAATCAGATTCACTCTTGTGATGCGCGATTTCTGCATGTTAAGTTGATATTTCTTACTTGATGTGGCGCTGTTTACGATACGAGCTTGTGCTGGGGTTTGGTTCGTTCCATTTTCCATTTTGGTATTGTAGTTCTTTATTGTATTGTTTGTTGCTGTGTTGTAATTATTTCTAAAAATGTCTCAAGAGGAAGAGGATTTTGATGGGGGAAATGGATCAGTCCGACCTTAGTAATATATTAATAGATTTAACTCAAAATTATAAATACTTATTCAATCTAAGTCACAGACTATAAAAACACCGCCAAGAAGGAGTGTGGTCCGAAATAGCCGCAGTGCTTAATATTACGGGTAAGTTGAAAATTGATACATATATTTATTACTTGCCAGCCTAAATTGGTTTATAAAATGTAGCGAATTAACAAAGAATTTGTTATTTTCAGCGGAACAATCCAAAAAGACTTGGATAGGTCTGAGGAATAAATTTACGAGAGAAAAAAGAGAAGGTACTCGATCAGAGTCGGCAGCAGAGGAAAAATGGCATCTTTTCACAAAAATGTTTTTTTTAAGTACAGCCGGCCAAGAAAGTAAGTAATTTACTATTGTTATTGGAAAGGCACATGCTTACATAAAATGCGGTTTTTAGGACATATACAAACATTGAGAGTTGGGCACCTGGAACAGGGCCTAGTGGCCTTCACAGACCTGACCCAAGTTCATGTAGGCCTCAATCAGCAGCTTCATTCACCACATTGCCGTTGTCATCACCTGGCCTGTCGCCATCACCTGGATCTCCGTGGTCAACAATGGAGTGTTTGATATCTCCAACTGAACATGTGGTGGAGAACACGAGGATTTGCCAAACAGAGTGGATAAAACGACTCGATCAGGTATGTTTTATTATGAACTTGAGATGTAGATACTTATTATTTTTATAATTTTTTGGGAAAAGAACCTCGATCCCTTTTTTTATATTTGAATTTCAATGTTACTGTAGCATTCCAGTCACCTTTTCAAGAATAATAGTTTTTAAAATATTTGCCCCTACCTGACACAACAATATTATTTTGAAGTTTATACTGCAAGTACTTATTGTAATGCTGGTAAAATGTTTAAGGTCCATTAACAGTAGATAAAAAATGTTTGCAGTCTTAAACTTCAAAATAATATTGATTGTCGTGTCGAATTATTTTTTAATTGTCAGGTAGGGACAAAATTTACAAATTGATTTATACTTGATAACGGTAGCTGTAACGATACAGAAATGTTGAAATAAAGGATTGTGGTTAAATTTCTCAAAAAATAGCAAAAAGAATAATGAATATACAAAAGATATTTAGATACTTATTCTGTTTCCAGTCAAAAAGAGGAAAACAAACACTACAGCAGAAGAGGACTTGATGGACATTGCGAAACAATTAACAAACAGTCTAAACAAGCCACTCAACCAAAATAGAACTTTTGTTGAGCATGTTTTCTCAGAAATAATTATGGTTTTATATCAGTGAATTCTTTTTTTAAATGGAATCACATTTTTGTAAATATAGCATAAATAAATTATTTTCGTATATCTGTTTTTATTCATTTTTTTCTCATATCTGTGTTATGTTACATCTGAATATAAGGTAGGTATATCAATTTTCATGTTTACTTCTGCGATTATGCAAATCTCGCAAATTTTGAAACCTGTCAAGTAATATGTTATCTATTGTGAAATTTTTTATTTATTGATTTTATTTGATATTTATTTGTTAGTATCAAATTGAATAAACACCCAAAATAAAAGTAATAGGCACACTTTTTTTGGGAATTTTAATATAATTTAAATGCCAATATAATTTGAAAATGTATCAAAACAAATTACATTGTCATTAGATTATTAACCACTGGATTAGGCGAATCAATTGAAGCCAAATACATAATGAGCGATGATAACCCAAAATATTACAATGGTGGACCAAATCTATAACTGGTGGAACTACTTTAACTTTGGTGCCTAACAATTTAAACTGGGCGCCAAATAAGCCCCGCCTAACACGCTCTGATTGGCTGTGCATTCGTTACTTTTAATGTACCCACAGATAGATGAGACAATGATTGTAGCGCCATCTAAAGAGCCTGTCGACGAAACAATTGAATGATGGTAAAAAGATTTCTGTAATTTTAGATTTTGGCGGTATATTTAAATTTACTGTATTCTAATTATTTTATTTCAAAATAACCATTTATAGTCCATAATTTGACACTTCATTCAATATTACTCAATAATGACTAGATGTTGAGTTAAATTAAATTAAATATCAAATGATTGACCATAAATAGTTGAATTGGAAAATATAAAACAATAATCATATAAACAGTTTATTTATTTTGGTATAAAAATACACCACAAATAATTTCTTTCACAAAGTACTTTTCTTAACAAACAGAATGACAATAAATAAACTATAATGTAAAAACAATGCAATAATTAAAAAATAATTTGAGTAAGATACATTCTAGATTGGAGTATCATTAGATTTTTAAATGATGTTAAATCAAGATAAAAGTAGAAAATTTTTTATGATAAGTTTATATTAATTTATTTATTTATTATTATACTCCTATAAACACACAGAGCTGGACAAACTACTGGAGTATAACTGTTACTTACTTAATCAAAAAAAGTGTTAGCAATGAGTAGTTAACTACTATTTTTGGCAAATTTCTGTGACAGAAAACAGTTGAGTATAATTACTGTGAATGTTAGAACGAAAGTAATTAAAATACTTTTAAAGGAAAAGTTGTTAACTACTGCCCAGCTCTGTAAATAGAAGGTGCCAAGTAATTACATATAAGAGTGCTAAACAGCACTTGTGACTGTACAAAATTTAAAATAATATATCATTTCATTTCCACTTAAAGCACATCTTTATTTCTTTACTGGAAGTATTAAATAGGTTTATATCACAAGCTTAAACATAGTATATCGCATATTTGTATATTTCTACTGCAGTTTAAGTTACTCCGCAGCTCCTGGCAGTTTATGATTGTTAAAATGATTCTTAAGGGCTCTTAAAAATCCCTCCGTCTCGTGGAAGTTCTTTCTCGTTTCTGGTTGAGCTTTTACAAGTAAACACACAAATATGGTTGAAAATTTATATCTACAAAAGAAAACAAAATGCGCTTACTATTGAAATAATAAGTTTACGCATGTTTTTGTACTAACCCAAAAAAAATATCAAAAAATGTTTGAATAGTTAAATTTTTTTGGTTTTTTTGAATTCCTTTTTTTTGAGTTTTCGATTTTATTAGGAATTCTTGATTTTTTTTGGTTTTTAACTATTTTTTGATTTATTGTTTTTTTATTTTTTATCATTATTGGATATTTTGGATTTTTGGTTATCGCTAGACCAAATACTTAGACGTAATGCCTCAACAAAAGTTAATACTCACTTTCATTTTCCATAAATTGTCATACCATGGGCTATATATAAAAATCGGCAAGGGGTCAATACATTCCATCCTATAGCTGGTGGAGGGAATAGCTATAACATAAAATAAAACCGAGATTATTATTTTTTCCATGGGTACATTTTAAAATGGAATTGTTTGAGTATGGTGTACACTCTAGATATAAATTGAGTGAATGAAAAGACGAGTACTGAGTGTGTTTTATTTCATTGTATGTAGCAGTTACAGGGTTTGATGTTTTTTGACACCTGTTGTATGTTTATCTCTTGACGACAGCTTTGAGAATGGCCTAATGGCTGGAAAACGCTTAGATGGAATTTTAATAAAATTACACACTCAGTACTCGTCTTTTCATTCACTCAATTTACATTTTAAAATGTCCAAAATTATAACATGCTATATTGAATACAATAAAACTTACCATCAATTTTTGTTAATTTCCTATATGGGAATGCAAATCAATCAGTCTTAATAACCTCACTTCGTCTTTCTCAAATCTAAAGAAACACTGTTTCCTCGTCGACAAATTTAATGATTTATTACCACTGGGTCTCAGCCATATTAATTTTATCTTTCTGGGTTGGAGGAACAAAACTGTAAAAAGAAATATTTACTTTAGTAATGCAACAATTCTCAGTTTAGCTAATCTAAAAAAACAACCATGATCTCTAAAGTTGTCGATTAAATTAGTAAAAATTCTGTATTTTATAAAAATAAAGAAAACGGTTGTTAATTGAGAAAGAAAACATGCTCAATTTTTTTTAATAAAACTTACCGAGTACACCACTTATTAGACTCCTTCAGAATACACTTTGACATTGTCTTTTCAATTAATAACAATAAAGCAACGAAACAACATACATATTACACTATAGCAATTAAAAAATACACCAAAATACCGAAATCTCATAATAACCTCAACACTTGAACTAAGAAACGATAACAGTATATATCAGATAACCTGTGGGGATGAGGGATGAGCAACATGACATCGCGCATACGCAGTAATAAAAATCAATAAAATTTGATTACTAACGACGTTACAGTTTTCTTTAATTTTTTGGAATTATCTACCGATTTTAGTTACTCGACAGGCTCTATAGAGGACACGGTCTGCAGTGTCCCTAGCCTGAATGTATTCTCGAAAAACCGATATAAATTAGTCGACGCAGGAACAACTGTGAATAACGAATCGCCAGCAACTTGGAAAAGACGGCAAGCAACGAACAATGGGAACAACAGAGTTTATAAATCCACCTTTAAAGTAGTTATAAAATTTCGTTTGAATAAATTATTGTAAATCACTCCATAAATTTTTAATTAAAACTGATTATCTCATAAAACATTAAATAACAACCAACTGGGGGGTGATGCTCAATAAGAAATATTTTAGGAAAAAACTTTTAAATTAATAAAACTATAGGTAATATAGAAAATATTGTTTATTTCATTCTAAGGAGGTGCATTTTGATATTGTTTTCTTAATTTTACAAAATAAAAATACATGATTGTAGAGATAAATGATTTAAAAATTGGCAAAATAATTATTTATATCAGCCCTAAATTTATACTTGACATTTTGGTGTTGATTACTCAAGTAGGACTGGTCCCTCTTCGATGAGGTGTACCAATTCTTCTTGATGTATATCATGGGGTAATGGAATATATTTATTTATTTTTGCAATATAAAGTACTGCAAAGTAGCTACAATTGTTGTTAAAGTAGTTTGAATTTTACACCTCAGTCCATATGCTATAGCAGGAAACCTTTTCCATTCACCAAAAACCCATTCGACAATGTTTCTTGTGCGAATATAGGACTCATTATATACCTAGGTATTCAGCAAGTCCAGCAGGGTTTAGTAATAGTAATAGTGTTAATAAATAAGACGTCAGTGGATAATATCACCTGTAAGTAGACATTGTATTTTTAATATGCCATGACTATTATAAGAATACCATATCCAAATGCTCTATTTTTAAATTGAAAATTCAATCCACGATTATTGAAAATAGTAGATATGATATATCTCACATTCAAACAATCTTTAAGAGCATTATTTGTTTGTTTGTCTCTGACTTTCAAAATTCGAATATGAACCGAATAATATTTTAGGTTAGAAATTTGCGTTTAAACCATCATTACAGTCCTATTAAATTTAAACCAGTTTAATGCTGTCAAATACGACGGTCCATATGAAATGTTCAAGTTAAACGAGGTCCAGCTTTAATCGAGTTTCAAGTTTAACACACTACAGTGCATACAGCCCTAAGATTGTTGTTTTTGATGTATTTTGTGATTTTTAAAATATAATGATTTCGACATTTGAAATTTTGGATTATTCTAAATTTTCAATTCCTTTTCTGAAAATTTTGGATCATTTCTCTTTTCCAGTTATATTAACGCAATAACTAAGTTGTATAAAAAGTGTGCGTTAAAAGTAGAAAAAGATGCGAGATAATCGGCTGTCATAGGAATTTGTAAACCTGATTGTGAAATATTTAAAATCGTTTGTGTGTTTTAGGTTTGCTAATGTCGGATGCTGAAATTTTGTATATAGTGTACGAGATTTTGAATGAACTACCAGGAATTAAAAATAAAAATGTTGTGATACGCCTTAATCATAATTTGTTGTTACAAGCTATACTTTTACATTGTGGAATTAAAGAGGGATATGAAGAAATTTATAACATGGTGTGGGAATTCAAAGTAAGATTTAAATTGTATTTATAAATATATATTAACCTTAAAATACAATAAAATCGTTTCAATATTATTAAAAGTAAAATACATGTGTTTTTAGGAAGGCAAAATTTCCAAAAATGATCTATGGGCTCATTTTGTAGGACTAGAATTATCTGATAACACCATACATATATTAATTAATTACTTTAATTCGGAATTAGACATTTCAAAAGTTGCAAATCAGTTTCAAAACATAACAAAGAAGAAAACTGGAGAGGCAGGCCGATTAGCTAGACAAGCATTACAGGAGCTGAAAGATATTAGTCAGTTTGCAGAGGCATTTGGTGTAAAGGTAAGTATATATTTCGATGTGTTACATATAAAGATGATCAGGAAGTTATATGGAATATAACATCATTGGTCTTATACTTATCAATAACTAAAATTAAAAAAATATATATCCAAGTATGTATTAAGCATATATACTATGACAATCATTTGAGAATGATTAAGCTTTAATATGCTGAAACTTATTCCCACGAATGAAACGCAAATCTTCAAGCATACATTCAAATTGTTATTAGTAACATATTGAGAAGAACGAATGCAATCATTAGAATTCGCGGAGGAAAGAGAACATTGATCATAGCTTTTCATTTGATAACTTCGATTATATTTATCTAATTGCAAAAAAAACTGACTGCAAAATGTTAACTTACTCGATTTATAATTTTTTTTCAAAAAGATATGAAAATTTAAAAATATTCAAACAAATTTTTCATTAGCTTGTAGTCTAGTGCAAAAAACGACTTCAACATTTATTTTTCAGTATTAAATATTTATGATAAGTGTACAGCTGTTTTATTTCCAGTATGAAATGGTAGTTTGCCCAAGTTTAGTATACAACGTTCAGCAATATTCAGGATTAATTTTCCAATTTGCTTGTGAAATTAAAAAGAGACACAAACACAGATCCATGGAAGTATTAGCTGCAGGAGGTAGATACGATTATATGATTTCCTGGTATCGATCTATAATGGAACAGGCAAGTGTATCTAGTAAAAGTGTTCAACAAGCAGCCGTCGGTATATCAATATCTTTGGATAAATTAGTACAGGCACTTCAAAAGGAACAAAGCGATGACAAGCCCAAGTTGTTAAGTTTCGATGTTTTAGTTTGTTCTCCTGGAAGCAAGCATATGATTAAGGAAAATATTAAGGTGAGGTGGTGATTTAAATATTATATATGATATTTGGACTTATGCTGCTGCGAGGTGGTGTTATAGTCTATGTTTTGCGATATCACACACATTTTCTTGGCTATTATCAAGTCAATTCGCATCGTCTCACAGTATAGTGAATAAATAGTGAAAACAGCTTTTAGAATTTCAGAGTAAACTTAAGAGACACTTACATAGATACTGAGGTGAAATATTAATAATGACATCTTATATATTAAAAAAAATTATGAAAACGGAAGTCTGGCCGTTCTATCCGGCCGATTTCCTTCATTTTCTTTAAATGAAAGGTATTTAGACAGATATGTCATCAATCATTGAAATTTACTCAACTCCCACCTCACTCAAGTTATACTCAAACGCGATTCTTCCCTGTACGTTTCTTATGGGACACATTCACTCAAGCAATTCGAATTTTCATAGCTCTTCTTCTAATGAACACTCAGTGGATCAAGCTCTTTCTTTTGAGCTATTAACTGCTTAAATTCGTTGAGTTTGAGGAAAGTTATGTGTGCACAATCAACTTTACTTTCAGTTTTTTCCAATTACTGCGGCCGACGCACAGCTAATATGGTCTGGAAGGAAGAACAGTAAAATGATTTTATGTAATAATTACACCCTCTCATACATAGTATATCCTATTGCTGCGGAGCATCACGGGTCCACTAGTAATTAATAAATAAAGAAAGAAGAAAACAAATACCAAGTTTCGTAAAAATAATAGTACTCATAACCTATGTAAACATTTTAAATAGATTCGTAGCATAAGTGTGTCGATAAACGTAACTATCAATACAGAATTGTGTATTGGATAGTAATAATACGAGTCAATTATTAAAAAGTATCAAAACGAAAACTTACTTTGGATAAACTCTGTATAAGATATATCAAACTCATATAAATTTATTTATTGAACACTTACTTTGGATGAACCCTGTATACCTTATATCAAATTTATATACATTTATTTATTGAACTCTTTGGATAAACCCTGTATACGATAAATCAAATTCATATAAATTTATTTGGATAAACCCTGTATATGATATAGCAAACTCAGATTTACTTATCGAACAATTGTCAGAAAACCAAAATTGTATGAATGATATTTTAAATAAATGAATTGACATGTTTATCGATACCTAGGTTAAGTGTAAAAAAGGTGACAGTGGTGTATAAAGAAGGAAAATATTTGAACGGAGTGATACCAAGTGAAATGAACGCAAACATGGATAGATAGATTTGTAATAAACTATTGTTTTTGAAAAACAAATCAACATTAAAAAAGAATAGAATGTTGTTGGTCAACAACAGTGAGTGGAAAATGAGAAAGCAAGAAAGGTTTACGTGGATTTAAAAACTTAGATAAAAAATTAATGAAAAAAAGGAAATAATAACCAGTATAAGTGTTTAAACTCTTAATAAATCGGAGATAAGTATTATTCGCATAGTTTTTCCTGCAAGAATTTGGTAAGACAATTTTATAATATTTTTATTTGATCTAAAAGATTTTATATGAACAATAATCCAAGTACAACATTATTGACTATCATATCGAATGTTGCAACTGATTTATTTTCATACAACTATAGAAACTTCTGATTTGAACTGAAGCTAAATAGAAGATTAAGACATTTCATCATTATAGTAGACCTAAGAATTTATTCATTTTATAAAACATTAAACTTTGAATTTAAGAATTTTTAATTATCTATAGGTAAAGAATAACTAAGGTGTTAATGTTTGTATTCGATTTTATTATTAAAATATTTTTGCATAGTCTAGATACAATTAATTCCACAGGCTTATTAACGTTATCTAATAATAATTATCAAATAAATAACTTACCACGTTCCTAAAGGACACATAATATATCAAGAATTCTAAATTATTAAATATAAGTCACATCACTTTGTTCAAGCTTAGAAATGATACAATTAATTTTAACCTTGATGGAGCTAGAGTTGGCATTGGTTACTAGTAACGGTGACGTCATGATTATACATAGTTATGTACGGTTATTCACAGTTACTTATGCTTATCCACATTATAATATTATCATAGAGCTATGATAATTATTATCTTATTGAAAATTAACTACTTGATTGGGAAAATTTGTTTGTGGTGCTCATATTTATTATTATTGAGAATTTGTAATAAGTAAAAGAATTTTTTTGATGAATTAAAATTGTTGTATTTTCGACTCCTTTGTTTTCTTCAAGTGATCTCTGCACCTAATCTTTGCTGTCACTGACGAGAGTTTGTTGCCGATCCTACGCACCCTGGGGTTAATGAGAAAATTAAAATAAAAAATGTATTGAATTTTTCAATGAACTTGGATTATTGGATTAGATAAATATTATATTACTTGAAGTAAGTAAATCAAACAAGTTCTGGCGCCGATACTCATAATAATACAAAAAAAATTAAATTCATAAATATTATATATTAAATATACAATAAAAAAATATATAAAAAATTAATTAAATATACAAAAATAAAAAATTCATATCAATATATTTCATTGGTTGAGGATACGCCAAACCTCTAACCAACCAGTCATTGGATATGATCATCATAAGTATGCGTTTATATAGGTTGAAACGTCTTCATCAATATTTTAGTTATATTAGGTTATTAAGTAAACATTTTTCTTTTTACCTGTAAGCAAGTGAGATAATCTAAGTGATTCCCCTGATTTGTTACAATGTCCAAAGAATTAATTTCATATTTATTCAATTTATGATGATCATAATTATGCCAAGATTTTATTAGTATGGTCTAAAGGCCCCGTAGACCTAGGGCAAGAATGGTAAAGTTTAAAAATTAACAAATATCTTTCTAATCCTGTCTACTATACAGTTTGTTATTTTAAATCGAAAAAGTAAAGTCCTTTGTTTCCAATTCTCCACATTATGTTTTTCCGTTCCTTCCTGTTCACTGCTTTTTTTCCAACTCTGAATGTTAATATTTTTAGGTCTTCCACAACACGGTCATACGATCTCTTCCTTCGTCTCCCCTTCCTCTTTTTGTCTATTGGTCTTCTCTGTAGCACTATTTTTCGTATCCGATCTTTATATAGTCTCTCAACATGTCCCAAGCATCTAACTCTCTGCCCACTAATATACATACTTATTCTAGGTTCATTATAAAGTTCCTCCAATTCATTATTCTCCAGTCCTCTTTCGTACCTTTTTCCTCCGTAGATTCTTCTTATATCTTTTTTCGTATCTGTCCAACATGTCGTCCTTTGCCTTCTTCAATATCCATGTCTCGCATGCATATGTTGCATTGGGTCTTATTACCGATTTATATATTCTTATTTTAGTATTCCTTGACACGTACTTTGATTTTATCAGTGCTCTTATGCTTCCGAACTTTTGTGTTCCTTTGGCTATTCTGGTTTTCTGTTCTAATTCTTCTACTTTTCTTCTAGTACTACCCTTAGATATTTAGAAGTATGCCAGAATACATATTTCAGTTAGAAAAAGAAGCTGGAAAAGAAACTATGAAGTATTACTACTAGTCGTGGGTTTACATTAGGCGATAAAAATAATAATTCTATATTTAGAAATGCTTCTAAAATATATGTTTATTTAAAATGAGTTATTGAACATCAGAATTTTTAATTTTATAAGCTATTTTTCTAGCTAGGAGGCTGGTTACTTAGTCTCGCTTTTTTCCTGCGCTCTTCTCCACCTTAGGTCTTCTGACCCCTCTCCAATTTAGTTTTCTATTATTTCTTTCTTGTATTAGGGAATTTTTCTTTGACCTCTCTGGAGTATGTGTCCGAAAAACTTGACCCTAAAGCGTCATTACTTTGATACTTCGAGTTCTTTAGATATATTCCAGTGTGTTTGTTTTTTATCATAATACTTTAATTATTTAAGTGTGTAACATTAGATTCTTGAGATTGCTTCTGTGGAAACTTTATTCCTCTCCCAAACAAGGTGATTAACTTTATCATTATCATAATTTTAATCTTAATTGGGCGTTAATATTTGCTTTACATTCATTTTTTAAGTACATATGTATTACTTAGTGCAATACTCTTGTGGTGACATCGTGCTAGTAACATACCTTCATGAAAAATCTAGAGAAGATTGGTGAGTTTTTTCTATAGAGAAATGATTTCAACTTAAAGAAATTTACTAGTGACTATCTTCTTCAGGGCAATTATGTTATTAGGTATATATCTTAAAAACCTGATCACTTATACTAAGAGTTGGAAATAATAATCAGTGACGTCAGCACTAGTTCAGAAACAGTACAATAAGAGCGGCTCACAATAATATTTAATATTCTACAGTAAAATATATATATTTCGAATTTATACTCACGAAATGACCCGCTCTTCTAACTGGCGACACAACATACCAAGACAAAACGCGCACCGGTGCCAAATTTATTTCGACCCGTGCAATAGAGCATAAGAGTATTTGAAGCATATTCATTAATCAACGAAAGTTAGTGTTCGGCGTTCGTAATTGTATTTAGCGTTGCCACAGCTCGCTCGATCGAGCGAGATCTCACTCTTTACCCTTTTCCTTTTTTTCCTTTTGTTCGCTCGCTCCCCTTTGACAAATCTCGCTCGTTTCGACGATACGACCGCGTCGAGATTGGGAGTATAGATGGCGACATGGTCGCAGTTCACATTGGCCTGTAGTCTGAATAATCGATAGAGAATAAGAAGAAGAATTTGTGAAATCGAGTTATTGACACTATCGTCAATTGTCATGCCAGTTGCCAATCAGCTGCTGTTTCCAGTGTTTTTCTTCACTGTTCACCCTTTGTTTTCCGGTGACCCGTCGACAAACGTAAAATGGTATATGGGGCAAGGTCGCCGAGCAACAAAGGGTTAAATAAGCAAATATTTACTTTTAATTTTATTTATCTGCATATGTATTAATATACCTACCTAATTGGATAGAAAATTACTTCTACTTTCAGAGTTTAGTTTTAGTTTTTTATCTTATTTTGCAAGGTATGCAATAAAAATATATGATAATATAATGTAATAAAATAATTCTTATTTTATTTGGTTTATTTTATATGTTCCTTGAAAATTTGGAAATAAATACCTGATTTTCAAATTAATTTTCGGAAGTCTTTAGAAACCATTAAATATATGTAGAAACCCTTCCCATCTCCATCTCTTTCTATTATATGCGCATCTTGCACATCAAACGAGCAAGAAGTTCATTTCTGTCATCGCTAGATGTTTGATTTCAGATTCAGATTAACACAAGTCAATGATATATTTGAGAAAAATTAACAGTAATAAAATCTCGCTCCGTCAACAAAAATCTCGCCCGTTTTTGAGACAATGACTCGCTCCATCAAACGTAGGTCTGTGGCAACACTGATTGTATTGATATTTATCGAGGGCGGCGCGGAGCTTGCAACACTGAAGGATGTATTAATTTTATTCCCAGCATTTTAGTTGTTCACAGTTGAGCTTGCGGGAATCTTGGCTTGTTGGTGCATTTTATTTAGTGAAGGTAGAAATCGACAATTCCATAAAATTAGCTTAATTTGTGATATAATGGAATAGGGAGAACCTTCGACAAGCCTTAGCCCTCCTGCAAAAAAAGTGAAAAGACATTTAAATGTGAGTGAACAAGCAATGTTAAAAACTTTATATGAAAGTGTTCGTGCCCAAAATCCCGATTTGTGTGCGGATGACGCAGCAGAATTGTGCGGGAGTTTAACAAAAACGTGTTCTCGGACAGTTTTCAGAGCACTTAAAGTTGATAAGAACAAACAAAAAAAGGAAACAAGAGGTAGAAACAAGATTATTTTAGTTGATGATATAAAATATGTAATTCGCCGGAAAGTGCACGCTTTTTTTTTAAATGAAATGCCAACCCTGAAGAAAATCGAGGCCGAATTAGATGCTGATAATTCTTTACCCATAATATCCTTTAGAGTTTTAAAGCGAACGTTACGAGATTTAAACTTTCGGTATTTTCGCAAAAGCTTTTTAATCGAAAAAGATGAGATTGTGTTGTGGTGAAGAAAGTTTTTAAAAGCAATATGTGACCATAGGCTTAAAGGTAAAGACATATATTATACGGACAAGACTTGCTTATATGAAGGACACACGCTGGCAGGACTTAAATCTAAGAAGTTCGCGGCAAGCATTTCTTGACGGGTTATCGACAGGTTTGAAATCTGCATCCGGTAAAGGCTGTAGACTGATTATTACCTACATAGGTAGTAGCTCTGGATTTTTGGATGGTGGTCTTAACGTTTTCGAATCTAAGAAGACTGGCGACTATCATGAAGATATGAACGCTGAAGTTTTTGAAAAGTGGTTTTCGTCAATATTGGTGCGCGTGAAGCCCGATTCGGTGATAGTTATAGACAATGCGCCCTATCACAGTCGGCGAGTAGATAAATTACTCACTTCTGCTTGGCGAAAAGCCGACATAATAGACTGGATAAAATCAAAAGATATACCCTTTGAAGAAAATATGCTTAAAGTACAATTGCTTGATATTGTCCGTGTACATAAAGACCGGTATATTAAATAAGTTGTCGATGAAATGGTGAATAACTACGGGGTAATTCTATTGCGATTACCTCCATATCACTGTGAGCTTAATCTGATAGAACTTATATGGGCTCAGATAAAAGGTGAAGTTGCGAGAAAAAACACATTTAAATTAAATGACGTTAAACTTTTGTTAAACGAAGCTATTAATGGCGTGACAGCAGATAACTGGAAGAAGTATATTGGACATGTTATAAAAGAAGAGCAAAAAATGTGGGACTTGGATACTCATGTTGAAATTATGGTTGAACCTCTTATTATCACTCCTGGTTCCGAAAATAGTGATAGTGTCGATTCGGAGACAAATTCCGATGAAACCTGAGATAAGGAGTAATGAACCTAAAATTTTGTGGTGTTGTTTATTTTTCATTTACCAGAGTTTAAATATCCATAAGGCACAAAAGTAACAGAATGCCTATTGTCTAGCTTCCGGTTTGAACAGAACCCCTTCTACCTGTGGTATCGTCTTTTAAGAGAGTAACTAACATTTACAGCAACATATAATTCAGTTTGTTTACAGTTTTCAAACTAAATACGCCCTTCTGCTTTTAATATGCCTTTCATGTTATTAAATCTTTCGAAACACATAGATTCCTTTTATATTTTGATAATAGGAAATAACAAATACGAAATATAATTAAAAAATTGTCCGTTATATTTGAAACATTTTACATAAACATATGTTTTTTACAATTCTAAAAATCCCAAATACCAATTTCCTGTGGTTAGTAAGACTAACACCTAAAACCTACCTAAACCTTAATGGATATTTCCGAAAATATTCATGTTTACCTAGAACTGCAAACAATAACTACCTACCTGTAGAAGTTTTACGGTTTTCGATACTGATCATCTATTGATAAATCTACCCTTAAATAAAATTATTGTCTAAAAAGAAATTGTTATAAATAATATGTATATATCTTTAAAACATGCAAAATATTTGTATAAAATATGCTAAATATGCAAAAGTACATATTTGCCTCTAGGCTTACTTATTACTATTCCATTATAGTTATTACACATTATTTATTTAAACATGAATTGTTTCCGCCACTGGAATTGCTTTTCTCTTCCCCTGCCTCTCTTGAGATACCTATATACTAAAAATTAGTCACTGACTATTATTTCCGACCCATGGTATAGTTGTGTTACTTTCATATTATATGTTTTTCTTAAATACTAGACAACTTCACTAAAATTTAGGATACTGTAGAGAAATGGAAATTATTTCAAATACCCTGAAAACTAGATTATTACTGGGAGGCAGACTGAATCTAAAAGTGTGAATAACAGGTGGTTTTAGAGCCAATAATGATAAAACTAAGTTCATTTCATGGGAGGCATGAAATTATTTTTTTTATTCTGAAAAGTTGAATTCTCATGTCTGACTGGGCATCCAGTCTTTTGTGGTATCTTTTTTTTGTAGCTGTATATGCTGAAAATCCCGTTTCACACAAATACGTTGTTGGGAACGGCAGAAGAAAATTCAAAAGCCTCTGTGACAAGTTGTGAATATTAATCACGAACCCTGCACCAAAAATCATTCAGTGAAATTGTTTTCATCAATGATTCCATGCTTGTGTCTGACGTAATTTCTAAAAATGATTCATAGGTCTGAGTTGACATATTTTCAGGCTTCTGCAATTTAGATGAAAAGGGGTTTTGAATCTATGAGTTTATTTTCAGTTTCATATTCTGTTCTTCAGGAAAGTAAGATTCAAAAGTCGTTCGCAGATCATTGAGTTATTGCACCAATTCAACAAATGTTTCATTTTGAACTATTTCCGTATCATTGAGACTAAGGAATTCACTTAGCAAAGAAAAGCTTTCTATTTCTGGCTTACCAAAACAGGCAATCCTAAAATCTAATTTTCTTTTAAAGGCTGTTATCTTATTGTTAGCATTGAAAATGTTGCCTGTTTTCCTTGTAGTGACAGGTTTAATTCGTTAAGTTTACCAAATATGTCTGCTAAAAATGCTAGTCTAAATAACCATTTTTTATCGGGCAAACGGTCTTTTAAAGTAAAAGTAATATCTGTAAATAAAGGTTCTAATTCTGTTCTTAGTCGAAAAGTTTTATCTTGAGATAACCACCTCACTTCAGTATGAAGCAGTAGTGTTTTATGATTGCTACCAAAATCTTCACATAATATTGAGAACAATCTGGATTGCAGTGGACGTGATTTGACAGAATTAATTATTTTGACCGCCTCATCAAGAGCCAATTTTAGATTTGGCAGCATTTTCTTAACCGTGAGTGCAACCAGTTCTTGTTTTATGTATCCTGCTAAATCCCCAATCCGGTGCGAAACTGCATCGTTCGAAAGCGATACTGTAGAAAGATGCTTTGCAGATTTTTTGTCGAGCATATATTGTCTTATGTCTACCCGACATGCTTTTATTAACTTTTCAGCGATCTTGTGCGCTTCTCCTGCTTAGGTAATGCGGTAACTAATCAAAATACAACGCTTCCGTGGCCTTTTCATTCACAGTCTGAGTCGCATACGTTATAGTTTTCTTCTTAATAATTGTTCTTTTTTACATATATGTAATACTCCTATATTTCTAATTCCCGTAAGCGGAAGTGTGGCCTAGTAAGAGAGATGGCAAGTGTATTATTACTTGTCACATATCTTTAGTCGATCCGTTTTGCGCAAGCGTTGCGACCGTAGTTGAGAAATGGGCAAGTACAGTGGAAGGAGCATTTGAAGTACAAACATAAACTGAAAGCCGGTTAATAAACTGATGCATATGCATAGCATATCAAATCAAGATGGTAGAGACAGACGTATGTATGTCTGCACCGTTGTGTTGGCATCCTTTTGCAGACCCCCACTAGCAACATTTATAGCAGTATTACATAGATGCTTTTTTACGTACAAAAATTATTTACTCTTGTCTCTGAAGTTGGGACGCACAGTTTCTAAATGGCGGCGCGTCTTAGCAGGTGCCATCGAAGGATTTTGGTATACAACAAACACAGAACTGAGCCGTTGGAATCAACGCATCCGAGATTAATGTAAGATTCGTCATACTTTCTCCTTTAGTGTGTCATTAGCATTAAATATTTTAATACTTGAACTTGAAATCATAGAACTAGAACTTGACGTAGTCATATCACTTTAATTTTAATTTGACGCGTCATCCAAGCGAACCACTTGAAAACTCTCCGTAGATGATTTTTTTTGCCTTTAAGTCAATGTTCCATTCTTCTTTAACACTAATTTGATTTTGCCAGATTTGTGACAAATGGAATCTCTTCACGTACAAAATACAAGACTTTACAACCACTAAGGACAACACAAGCGAACATAAAATACTGAGCGTGGTGCGAGTAAATGTTGCGGGACGTTGCTTGATGAAGTAATTCTCCGTGCCACACTTTTATACAACCGTCGAATCATCTCGAATTTCCCAGCCCAGAAACTTTGGACAACCAGACGATTTTTTCCGAACTAGGTCGGGCGCTTATTCAACAATATTGTTATAACTTTCACAACTTTATTCAATACTTGGCAAAATACAATACTACTTTTTAACAACTCAACTTATTAACACATCAAACTATTGACTGACTGACTGCCACAACTGATCTCTATTTATATATAGAAAGAACTTTCCAGAAAAGACTACAATATTCTATAACATACTACATACTAGTACGTCTATATGCAACACAATAGAAAAATCTTGAATATTATTGACTGTCACTTTGATAGGTGACTGTGACTACTCCGCCTATTCAGCCCTCTTCTTATTTTCAGTTCAAGCTGACATTCATAGAATAGGTGTAACATTGCTTTCCAGGGCCGGATTAAGCTAGGGGCTTGGGAAGGCTATAGCCTCGGGCCCCAGGTCCAAGAGGGCCCCATCATTTGGAAATCATTCTGTCTAAAATGTAGTTATAATCAATACTTTTGAGATAATATATGTAATAATTATTTGTAGAGGAGATATGTGGTATAAATAATTCATTGGAAATGCCTATCACTTTTATTACTCTTGTTTTTCCGGGTTTCCTTAAGTGGGCCCCGTCATTATTTTAGCCCTGGGCCTTGTAAATCTTAATCCGGCCCTGTTGCTTTCCCTCTTCAAGTTATTCGCCTCGAATAACAGGGACTTGGACGTCTTCTTGAAACCAAATGTGTGGGTCATCACCACAATAGCGAGCCAATCTCTCGATATGAACGACCTTAGGTTTACTTTTTGGTGTCAGGCGAATGCAATAAATTAGGTCGTTGATTTTCTTGACCACCAGGTACGGCCTTTTCCAACTAAACTGCATCACGGGGCTTAAATATCTCTTCTTTAAGGTTTTCATCCAACCGTCTCTTCATCTTTTCGCTGGTTAGTTTCAGTCGCGTCCTTGCAAACTCGTGAATCTTCTCTAACTTTTGTTGAAGGTCTTCAACATATTGAAGCAGACTTTGGTCTTCTTCTCAGTACGAAGGAGGAGGTTTTCCAGAGGATATCGCTAGGAAGCTTCATTTCTTGACCAATGACCAACATTGAAGGTGTATAGCCAGTGGATTCATGCTGTGCACCCCGATAAGATAAGAGGAACAATGGAATCAGTTCATCCCAATCTTGCTGATTTTGGTAGACAAATAATAATAGATATTGGCAAATTGTCCTGAAAAGACGTTCCTCTAAACCATCAGACTGTGGATGCATTGACGTAGTTCGAGTTTTCTTAATCCCGAGTATTTTCATTAATTCTGTCCACCATTTGGATTCAAAATTTCTTCCGTGATCGGAATGTACTTTCAATGGTACTCCGTGTCTTGCGATGGCATTATTCATAAATGCTTCAGCGACGGCTGCAGCCTGTTGGTTAGGAATTAGTACTACTTCTGGTCACTTGGAAAAATAATTCATAGCTACCATTAAGTACTTGTTACCTTTTTCTGTTTTTGGTAGTGGCCCGAGTATGTCTACACCTACTCTCTGAAATGGTTCACCGGAGGGATATTGAGTCATTTTTCCACTATTTCTTGATTTTGGTCCTTTCTTTCCACTGCATAAGTCACATTTCTACCACCATTCTGTAACGTCTTGGCGACAATTGACCCTGTAGAATCGTTCACGAACTCTGGCTAAGGTTTTTCCACCTCCGTAATGTCCTCCTGAAGGACTGCTATCAAGTTCTTCCATCACTTTACGAACAAGTCATTTAGGCAAGATAAGTTGGTGGATCGTAGATACACCGTTAGAGCTCTCCCACGTCCGATGGAGTACACCATCGCGAAGAGTAAGGGAATCCTATTGAGCCCAGTATCTTTTGATAGTTAAACCATACTTTTTGCCAATGGGGTCTAACTCCATTTTGTAGCCAGGTCCGGACAACTTATAAGTCTTCATCTTTCTTTTGAAATTTCCTTAGGTTTTCTACTGACCGCATATTGTCGTCCGAGTCGCTTCTTATTGTTGTTGCATGCAGCAATTCTATATTTTCGTCTTTGTTTATTTGGTAATTATTACTTTCCTTTTCCTCAATTCTTTTGCAATATCTGCATTGTTGTTGAGTACATGGGCCTTCTGAATAGGGTATCCGCATTTCCATGATAGGGACCTTTTCTATAAACTATTTCAAAATAGTACGGCTGAAGTCTTCCTAAACATCTTGCAATTTGTCCTTCCGTATTTTTAAAATTCATCAGCCACTGTAGTGGTTTATGGTCGCTTCTGATGATGAAGGCTCTGCCATAAACGTATGTGTGAAAGTGTTCAATAGCAATTGCTAACAGTTCTTTTCTTGTAACTCAGTAATGTTTCTCCGCCCTTCTCAGGGTCTTACTGAAATAAGCAATTACTTTTTCTTCGCCATCTTGTTGTTGTGAAAGGATAGCTCCTATGCCATGTTGTGAAGCGTCGCAGTCGAGAATAAATTGACCTTTTTCTTTAGGGTACGCTAAAACCGGTGCAGTGGACAACCTCTTTTTCAATTCAGTAAAGGCATTTTGGCATTCTGGATCCCAATCGAACGATGTGTTGTTTTCAGTAACTCTTTGTAAAGGTTTGGCCATATTTCCAAAATTTTGAGCAAATTTCCGGTAATATCTACAAAGACAAAAAATTGACGATCCTCATGTTTATCTCTTGGTTTTGGCCAGTCTTGAATCGCTGATCAATTTTTATTCCCTCTGCTGACACAACGTGACCCAAATATAAAACACGTTGAAATAAGGAGCATTTCTTGGAATTCAATTTTAAGTTTGCATTTTTCAATCGGCTAACAACGTCTTCTAGATTGTTTAGATATTCGTCGAATGTTTTTCCCATCATAATGATGTCATCTAAATAACACAGGCAGGTTTTCCACGTCAGGCCTTTTAACACCATTTCCATAAGTCTTTCAAAAGTGGCTGAAGCATTGCATAGACCAAATGGAAGTACTTGTAATCGATAAAGGCTATTTCTAGCAGAAAAGGCTGTTTTATCTCTATAATCCGGATGAATTTCAACTTGCCAGTATCCGCTCTTTAAAGTCTAATGTGGTAAACCACTGAGAGCCGGATAGGGTGTCAAGTGAATCGTCTATACATGGTAGGGGATGGCTGTCTTTTACAGTAACTTGATTTAATTTGCGATAGTCAACGCAGAATCTTGTACTTTCATCTTTCTTAGTTACTAAAACAAGTGAAGAACACCACGGTCCAGATGAATCTTCAATAATGTTCTCATCTAACATGTCTTATATTATATTCGCTACATCTTTTTGTTTAGCGAATGGAAGTCTTCTTGGGTTTTGACGCATCGGTGGTGCATTTCTTGTATTAATTCTATGGTGGACCAGGTTGGTTCGCCCTGTAGATTTTCCGGTTTCGAAAAGGCTAAGGTGGTTCAAGACAAATTTCTTTGCCTTCCTCACTTCTTCGGGTATTAGTTTGTCAAAGTCTTTGATGAGTATCTCTATAAGTTGGTCGTCGACTTTACTTTGTGCTTCTTTTTTCGGGTTTGGGATTATCCCGTAAATTCATTATGCTCTTTACTGGTTCACAATATCCCAACTCGTGATTTTTCTTTAGTTCAACTGGTCTCCTAGATGTATTGGCAAGGCGAAAGGGAGTTTGCTGTTCTATTTTTACCAGATATTTGTCTACCATTACTCCATCTTCTGTCGGTTTACATGGTTCATTAAACCCAATAGTCGGATCTTTAGATCAACTATAACTTTAATTTTGTGCAATTGATCATTTTCACCACTGAGGATTACTTATTCGTTGTCGATGGATAACATTTTGTTTTTCAAATCTATTACAAATTTGTTTTGCAGAATCTCTAAACCCAAAACACATTCATCCATAATGTTTGCTACCAAAAATGAGTGAACTATGGCCGCGTTTCCAATTCGAATGGATGCTGTTACTTGTCCCAAAATCGGAGTATTATGACCAGTTGCGGTTTCCACCACAAGGCCTTTAGGTGTTCTTGCGTATTTCTGTGTCAACATATCTGGGCCAACAAATGATCTAGTTGCCCCAGTGTCGACAATAAATTTGCAATCGTGATTTTCTAGTTGTCCCGTAACAGTTAAATTTCGGCCATTTTTAAACAAAGAATATGTGCGAATCGTGGGGCTTTGAATGGTTTTAGTCGACGACCGCCCCGAATAGTCGACTTTTAGTAGTTTTCCTGGTTGTTGGTTTTAGGGCGCCGATCAGGTGTTGGTGGTATGGAGATGATCTTCTAGGGTTATTTCTTGTGGGACTATGAGCTCTGTTTCTAACTGGGCTCTGCGAGGATGTACGTTGTTTTGATGTTGTCTGGTTATTCAAGTTCCTAACTTGGCTTCGAGATCTTGATGAAACTCTACATGTTCTCTGCAGATGTCCAATTCTTCCGCAGTTGAAACATTTCCGGGATTCTTGAATTGGTGTACGATTTTGTAGTACGCCTTTCAGTAGGTTTTCGATTCTAGCCCTAACTTCGATTAAATTCTCCTCCACGAAGTGTCTTGCTCGTAATTTTGGACGTCCGGTTTTGGAAATTGTTTTAGCAGCTTAAAATTCTTGAGCAAAAGTTAATACTTCTCGTAGTGTCAGATGATGGCGTAATCGAAGGGCTTGTTGCATTTCTGTATCTCTTAAACCATAAATGAATGCTTTAACGCCAAATTGTTCTAAAAATTCTTTAGGTGCCTGTGGATAGGCTAAACTCAATAATATTTCTATGTCGCTTCCATATTCTTGGAGGCTCTCGTCTAATGTTTGCATGCGCACCTTCAATTGACTTTGGAAAACTTGTTTTAAATGTTGCTGTCCGTACCTGTTCTCCAAAGCTTGGATAATGACGTCATAGCTAGGTTTGCCTTGGAGTAATAATTGCAGAATGCATGCGGCTTGTCCACGAAGAGCAATCATAAGGGAGGTGGCTTTCTCTTCATCATTCCACCCATTGGCACTAGCTGCTGCTTCAAATTGTCTTCGATATGTCTCCCAAGATAATTGGCCATCATATGTAGGTGGCTTGATAACCTGGTTGTGTCTCAAATTTACTATTTCAGTTCTGGCACTATCACTAATGAGACTGCAATCATTGGGATTAGCTTCTATTTTCTTTACTAATGCATCTAAGTAGGGAAGAAATGAGAGTTCTGTGACACTTTTTCCGCATACCCCCCACCCCTTTTTATACCCCCACCACTTTCACACCACAGTGCTGGGAGGTATAAAAAGGGGTGGGGGGTATGCGGAAAAAGTGTCACAGAACTCTCATATCAGTGCATATGCCCCCCACCACGCCCCCCTCCAATTACCCCCTCCACTGTTCCCCCACCAATTACCCCCTCCATCACACCCCACAAATCACCCCCACCATTATACCCCCCACCATTTTCATACCTCCCACCCTTTTCACACATCCACCATTTCCATACCTCCCACCCTTTTCATACCCCCCACCATTTTCATACCTCCCACCCTTCTCACACCCCACCATTTCATACCTCACACCCTTTTCATACCTCCCACCCTTTTCACACACCCACTATTTCCATACCTCCCACTCTTTTCATACCCCCCACCATTTTCATACCTCCTACCCTTCTCACACCCCACCATTTCATACCTCCCACCCTTTTCATACCTCCCACCATTTTCATAAACCCCCCACCACACATAAACCCCACTGGTTTGGAGGTCACAAAACTGGTTTAGAGGTTACAAAACTGGTTTAGAGGTCAAAAACTGGTTTAGAAGTCGCAAAACTGGTTGAGAGGTCAGAAAACTGGTTTAGAGGTCACAAAACTGGTTTAGAGGTCACAAAACTGGTTTAGAGGTCACAAAACTGGTTTAAAGATTAATAACAAGTCAAGACTTGAAAAATTCGGAAGAAGCGTTACAAAATTATTATCTAGTGCGTAGAAAAGATATAGATAAATAAAATGTTAAAGTAGTCTGGCGCTGTTTGGGTTGAGTAAAAAAATAATATCTTTACAAAGAAATATATTCAACAATTACATTTTTTACATTCATATTTATATGGTAAAGCATCCTCAACGTGTTCAAAGCAAGGTAATTTCCACTGAATCTCATCATTTAGTCGAATGTGTGCGGGTAAGTCATTCAGTTTTTCTAACAAATCAAACCCATCAACATGTTCGAGAAGGTACCACAGTGGAAACAGTTGCAGGTCTTCTTTAGTAAAGAGTTGGAAGTTCTTCTTCTTTAGATAATGATCTGTAACTACTCTTCCACTTTCAGTATCAGATCGAAGGAGATTCAGCATACACATAAAGCAATCGCTTATTGATGGTGGGTAGTATTCACCATGGTTAGTGGGTGGCCAATGTCTGTAACATCTAGTTAGCTTCCTATTAACGACACTATCGTTTTTCGTTTGTACAGATAAATCATTTTCTAGTTTGCGTAATTGCGATGGTTTCATGAAGCGTAAACTTTGTAAAGGGAACATGTTTTTGCGGACCACCACTCTAATGAAACTATGGATACTTTAGTGATATTATATAGAACCTCCCACCACAGAGAAAATACAATACCCCCCTGAACGAGTATTTAATGCAGTTCACCACCTGGATTAGTAAAGTATTCAACATGAATTTCTATACACATCAAAAAACTGAAGAAGAATTTTGTAAAAAAAAAAGATATTATCTTAGCCGAACGAATTTTTAACTTGAACAAATCTAAGACTAAATCAGTTTGTGTTGGAATTGACTATGTATCAGAATGTGCACCCATTGTGAAATTATGCGGTAATAATCGACCACAAATTATATTTGATGAGGATGAGTGGGATAATTTATTATACTATTAAGGTGTGTTAACAAATTATTTCCATTCAAATGAAAATATACCAACAATAGTGAGAAGAGGATTTTCGATAGAGTTTGAGAAGATTGACGATAACAAAGTAATTAAAATTTCTCAAAAAGCATTATATCTATATTTGGGGTATAATTCCTTATGCAGATTATGGGAAATTCTTCCATTAGTTAAAATTCATATTAACCATATAAAAGGTGGAAGTTTTGGAGAGTACTTGGAAGATTTTAAAAAGAAATTAATAAACCGCAAAGGTAGATTCTGTGATAATGTATTAGAAATTATTCGATGTGATAATAGAGCGCCGGAAGAAAAAAGTCACATTCTTGAACTATTGTATTTATATCCGGACAAATTTGAGTCTGACTGCAATTATGGTATCTGGGAAAACCGTACATTTTAATGAGGAGTTAAACAAGATTTATGTTATGGTAACTTGGGATTATGCCTATCGAGTAGCTAGACGTGGTGAATGGGTGTCAGCCGCCTGTGATCGCGACAGATTTATACATCGTATTAATAAAACAGCTTTAATAATTAATCCTATATTGAATGTAGAACATAGAATTAGAATTTATAATAAAATAAAATACTTGTATTAAGATTGTATTTTTATTAAAAATATATAAAACACTTGTATTAATTTTACAATTTTATAAAAGATGTTTTTCAAACCATAGCATTTTTATTTATCCAAGACTGACTGCGTAGTCCCAACCATTTAACTAAGAATTGATCACCTTTTCTACGTAACACTTTTTCAATTAAATAAACATCAGGGTATTTAACTTTCTGTAATTCCTCGCTGTATAACCCACCTTGGATTTCTTCTTTCTGATCATCTTCTAAAATATAGGTGGTTGGGTTCGTTAGTTTAACTTTTTTAATCTTGAATACCTCAGTTGTCCAATTTGGTGTATATCCTTTTTTGAAGATATGGCGGTACTTGCTGATACGAACATAATCCCCCTTTTTAAATTTCGCTTTCTTGGGATCTACAGTTTTCAACCAATTAAATGCAGTTATGTTTTTAACATTCTTATCGGTCACTTTACTGGGTATTGCACCAGTAGTTGAATGTTTGGTATTATTGTACTTCTTAGTTACTTCAGAGAGGATAGGTAACCACTTATATGACCCTTGCATGCTGAATTGTTTCCACAACAAAGATTTCAGTGTTCTGATTACCCTTTCAGCAATCTAGCTTTCAAGTTTGAAAAGGTGCTGTAGTGTTTAATTCCATACTTTTTCATGAGTTCTTGGAAAGGTTTATTGTAAAATTCAGTTCCATTATCGGTTTGAAGGTTAGCGATCGAACCATTCATTTGCTTTAAAATATTTTTCATAGCATGTGTAACATCTTTCCCTGTTTTGGTTTTGACCGGTTCCGCCCAAACATATTTACTAAAGACATTTATGACGACCAGAATGTAGTTATAGCCTTTGTTATCCTTAGCATACGGAGTCATGACGGCTAAATCAGCCTGGATTAAATCACGTAATCCCTTTACAATTACATGCCTTCTTTTAAAATTTATTTTAGCCGGGGCATGTAACTCACGCACAACTTGAGCTTTAGACATTTTTTTCTAATGGACACTCTATAAGTATTTCAACGCAAATATTAGTCGGTGTTCCAAGCTTAAATTTTAATAAATCACCTTTTATAATTTCTCTACCTGACATGTGATGAAATTTGAAGCTTGTGTCATTTAATTCCACATCACCATCTGCGAGGTAATGATTGACTACTCCAATTTCACCGCCAAAAGGAAATTTAAAAGCAACACCCCCATTATCCAACACATAATATTCTTTATTCAAACTAGTTTTCTTTTCACCGCGTAGACGAAGAAGACTTTTGGTGTGATAAGTATCCGGCTGCCATAAATAAAATGGCGCTGGTGATACTTCTATCGCACTATCTGTTTGAGTTAAGAAATGGCTACCAAACTTGTTAAGAGGCATACTGGTTAATGGATAAAGGTAATGCGCTGCAATACTATTTATGTAATTATTCCACCTTCCTTCAATTCTTCAATTATCGAAACGATTTCGTTATTATGACCAGTATTTCCAGCAGCTTGTGAAGCCACGAGTAATTTCAACCTATCAATTAGTTCATTGTAATCATCAAAATATCTATAATCAACTGGTGTATTAGTATATTTCATCTGCATCCCTCCACCCCGTTTTGTCATGTTACGGGTAATCACTCTTTGTAATAAGGAGCTAGGTACAGAACCTGTTCTAGTTCTCGGTTGTAATACCGGTTTAATAATGTACAGATACTTTTCTTTAATATCATTAGGAAATCTTCGGATAGGCAACTCTGAATTATAATCCCTATGAATAGCATTTGTTCGCTTTATGATGTCAACATAATGATTTATATCTCGTGAGGTTTGTAGTGTAGGATTCTTTAAAAATAGTAAATCATAGAGTCCTACCGTACCTGGGTACGTGATACCATGAACCTTGATATTAGGACCTACAAACTCTACTTCAGAACCCCTAATATAAAATTTGTCTTCTGTCGGGTTATGAAACACACCCAAAACATGATCGTATTTGGACTCAACATCACGAACCATTCCTTCTATGTACTCTCTGGGCAGCGGTGTGGAAAATTGATCAAAATATTCTCGGAACACTGCAGGATCCTGAATGGTTTTATAAAATTGTGAAATAGTGTCATCAATATATTCATCTTCTCGAGTTGGATCATGAGCCTCCTGAGATCCAACTCCACTAGTTTCGAAAACTTCTTCACGAGGCTCCTCTGGCAATACAGTTGTTGAAATATCTTCTGCTGCACTAGTTTCAGGTGTGATAGTCTGTCGCCGCGTGCTATTAAAATTAGGTCTATCAATGGGAGTTAGGTATGTTATAGGAGGATAACTAGGTTTATAGTTACTCCGAGGTGGACTAATCTCTTCTGTTTTAACCGCTTCTTGTTTAATGTTTGAAGGAGTCAAAGCTGAAACTAATTCCTTAAGTGGCTCGGTAATAGGTCGATATGCTTTCTCCAGTTTAGATTCTGATTTGGACATGTCTTGTTTTAAACTTCTAAATTTTTTTCTTAACGTCTTCCTTGCTTTAACCAGTTGTTTGGTTAATTGAGGATCCATTTTAACTAACTGTATGCTTATCCCGCTTTTCCTTATATATGTATATAAGCATCAAACCCCTTTCGGTACCTACCATGAGACATTGTGGAATCTTTATCGATTGTGAGAAATCCATACTTATTTTTCCAACAGTAGGAGCACAAGTCTTTAAATGTTTGAAAAGGCATGTCAATATTAACGTGATCATCATAAATATGTTTCAAATTTGTCATATCTTGTTGAAAAATAATGATGAGATTAGCATTATCTCTAATTAGTTGTTTGGGGATTGCAGAGTATGTTTGACATAAATAGAAACAGTCTGTGGATTTGTGTCGACCGAAACAAAAATAACTTTGAATGACTTTTTGGTCAGATGTGACCACATCGTCGAATATAATCACAGAATTATCTTTTATCTCCGCAGGTGGGATGATGTTGTCATGGGTACTATACTCTTCATACCCAATTTCTTCCATAGGTTGAATTAAGTGGCGTATATAGGTATATTTGGGTTGATGTAAACTTTTTGAATACACATACACATTCTCAAACCTTAAACCATTGGGGTGGACAATTAAAGACAGCATAACATTCGTTTTTCCAGAACCGCTGGGACCAATAATTAACCCTCTCTTGGAATCACCACCAAAAAGAATATGTTTTCTAACCCTATTATCAACACCTATATCATGATTTTGAACAGGCAAACGAAGTACCTGTTGTTCCACCTTCATTTTAAAAATGGTGAAAGCTGAGTGAGGGTATATATAGGTTGGTTCAGGTATATAAATAGCACAATGGTAAAGAGTAAACTAAAGAGTTCACATCGAAGAGGAAGCGGTTTAGTAAATTCACTAATCAACAATCTACCATTCGAGCTACATCTACCAGGTTTTCAGTTCTGTGGGCCTGGCACGAAACTAGAGAAGCGTTTACAGCGAGGAGATCCTGGTATTAACTCTTTAGATAAAGCCTGTCGAGAACACGATATATCATATTCCCAAAGTTCTGATATTGTTGAGAGACACAAAGCTGATAAAGTCTTAGAAAACAAAGCGTGGGAGCGAGTTAAAGCCAAGGACGCAAAGTTGGGTGAAAAGGCTGCAGCTTGGTTGGTGACTAACACTATGAAAGGAAAACGCAAGCTTGGAATGGGCATGAAAAAAGGTGGAGCGCTCAGACGAAAAACTAAAAAACGTATCATACGAGCACCTAAGAAAGGTGGATTTTTACCCCTTCTGCTACCATTAATTGGTGCACTAGCCGCCGTAAGCGGTGGAGCTGCAAGTATTGCTAAAGCCGTAAATGATGCAAAGGCTAATCGCCAACAACTAGCTGAACAACAACGGCACAATTTGGCAATGGAAGGAAAAGGTTTAAAAAAACTTTTCAAAAAACGCAAAGGTAGAGGACTTTATCTACGACCATATAAGGGGTATGGGTTAAAAAACTAAAATTGCCCCATCGTGGGCTAACTGATATTGATTTAAAGAAGTATATTCAAAAACTTGGCATCCCTTTCTTTAGAGGGGTATTCATGCGGGATGGCTTACCTAAAAAAATCCGTGATATTGAGTGTGGTATTGTAAATATGGATTTATCAAGCGGAGGGGGTACGCACTGGACAACATATGCAAAAGAATATGAAAGAGTCATATACTTCGATAGTTATGGTAATCTACCACCACCGCTAGAATTAATCTCATACTTTAACAGTAATGAGCCTGTTACTATATTTTATAATCATGATCATGATGCTGTTCAAAAAAATTCAAATGTGGGCATCACTCCTTAGAATTCCTATATAAATATTATGTTTAGACTTTTTGTGTTAATTCGTAACATACCTTTGCACAATGTCGTTTTCCGTTAGTTTTAGTGGTAACTCATCCATTCTGAATTACAATTTTAACCCTCCCATATATCTGAATGAAAATGATGATTATGAAGTTAGTCTGGTGAACTTTTACAGCTTTAATACAATTCCAAATGTTGATAAAACCAATAATAAGTTTCTTTTTGGGCGTGCAGTATGGCACGCTTTTGAAATACCGCCTGGTGCTTATGAATTAGATGATCTGGTGAATCTTATACGAAAGTTAATGCAGAAACAAGAAAAAGATGCGATTCTAGAAGTAATACCTAATGTCAACACATCTCATATATCTATTAAGAGTAATTACGGTATTTCTTTCGCATATCCAGGGTCTATTGGTCCACTTTTCGGGTTTGATGAGGTTGTACTAACACCTAATGAAACGCATGATTCTACACACCCTGTAAATATTTTGAAGGTGAATTCTATCGGTATTGATTGCAGTATTGCTACAGGGTCGTATCTGAATGGTAAACCAGTTCATATCATACACCAATTCTTCCCAACTGTTCCCAGCGGGTATAAAATAGTGGAATCACCACAAAATATCTTGTATTATCCAGTCAGCGTCAAGACCATTAACAACGTAACAGTCAAAATTATTGATCAGAACGGTGATTTGGTGAATTTTCAAGAAGAAGAAGTGACAATTACGTTACAAATTCGGAAAGCGTAATGGTGTTAAAATTTTGTCAACCGTATTCTGCCAAAAACTATAAAAGGTTGGTAAATAAAGACTCGAAGGTTAGTTTTCGTGTACCTTTCATAACCAAAGCAAACATACGCTTTTTGAAAACGCTTGGATTCAAAGTATTAATATAATGAAAGTATTACATGTTACTGGCGAACCCTTCAATGATACGACTATTGAGGAATATCAGTTCCATACATATCAACCGTACATTCCTGGAAAACTTAATCACAATGATGAGATTCGAATACCGATTCAGGATTTAGATGCTTACACTCTTCCATCGAGTAGTTACTTGTATGTTGAAGGAAAATTAATGACGAGTTCGGGGGCTGTTCCAAAGAAATTGAAACTTATTAATAACGCCATCGCTTTCCTGTTCCGCGAGTTACGTTACGAGCTAAATGGAGTCGTCATTGACTCAGTAAGAGATGTGGGTCTTGTTTCTACGATGAAAAACTATTTATCGCTCGGTGAAAATGAGAGTATTTGGTTGCAAAATGCTGGTTGGTTTCCGAAGGATGATAGTGCATTAGTGGATGTAAATGGTAATTTCAATGTTTGTATACCGTTGCGCGCACTTTCTGGTTTCTTTGAAGATTTTGGGAAAATTATTATGAATATGAAGCAGGAATTGGTACTGATTCGCGCAGGGGATGATATTGATGCTGTAAAGAGTGTTGATGATACTGAACAACCCAAAATTGAACTAACTAAAATTCATTGGTGTGTACCTCAAAAAAAACCAAGTATGCAACAAGAATTACGCTTGCATAAGATTGTTCAGAGTAATAAGGATCTACCGATAAAATTCCGTTCATGGCAAATGATTGAGTACCCATCATTACCTCCTTCTAAACGCCATACTTGGGCTGTTAAAACTAGTACCAAAATAGAAACACCTAGGCATGTTATAATCGGTTTTCAAAAGGATAGAAAAGGTAAAATTAAATCTGATATGAGTAAATTCGACCATTGTAAACTAACCAACATAAAAGTATTCTTAAATTCTGAACGATATCCATATAGCGATTTATTTTTGGATTTTTCTAATAATCGGTTTGCAACACTATATGAAATGTTTGGTAACTTTCAAACGACTTATTATAACCGTTTCGTGAATGAACCTATTTTTACACCACAACAATTTAAAGACTGGTCGCCCCTGGTTCATATTGACTGCTCCCGACAAAAAGAAGTTATACAATCAGGAAGTATTGCTCTAAGGATAGAATTTGAGACAAATGCTGATACATCTGCTGATACATCCGCTTATTGCTTAATATTACATGAAAAAGAATTCACATATAATCCAATGACTAAAATTGTTAAACAGATATAATGCGCATGTCCCGATTACACTTTAAAAATAGAGGTAAAACAATTTTAACTCCACTTCAATATGATTCGTTTATATAAGTTGATGTTGGAGCAATATCACCAAAAGTTATCCCAACTAAAATCAGATATCGATCATTACGAAATAAAGCAAGTAGTTTTACAAAAGTTAACAAACCTAAAGATATGATTTTAGTAGTGGATGTTCAAGGTTTCATAAGAGAAAATAATAAATTTGTACCAAAAGAATTAGCCGCTTATGATGGGTGTCGACTAAGTCATTATGTTTCTAAACCCCCGTTTCCGTTAAGGTTACTACCACCGGAGTTACAGAGGCAGGCAATTTGGTTGACGAACAACTTCCATTGTATCAAATGGGAAGCTGGTTACACCAACTTGCACCACTTCAAGAATATTTTGACGCAGTTGACTGAGAACGTTGAGGCTGTCTACGTCAAGGGTTTACAAAAAACTAACTATATCCGCCAATTCAGTACAGCACCAGTTATAGAATTAGAAGAACATCCTAAGCTTGAAATGTTAGAACCAAAATGTTCCCATCACTCAAAAAATAATTGTATGTGTGCACTGTCAAATGTATTTTTTATATATGAAAACTTTATCATGCAACAATAAATATTTTAAAAGTTACATATTTGTATTTATCTCTATAATTAAATTAAATAATACTTAAATTATTAAATATCATATTATATACATATTATTAACAGTTCCCAAACATATTTCACTCTCGAACGAACAACGATTGGAGGTCAGTGTACCATCGAGTAAAAAAGAATAGTCAGTTTTATTTCTACTATTTATTTGTATAACGTAAAATACAGTATTATTAGTTGAACAATTAACAAAACATTTTCAAATAGATTAAACTTGTAAACTGCAGCAACACCCTTATTTTTTGGAATGTTTTTCATCTTTTTGGCAAAAAGGCAATAACCGTAACTTATGTGATCTGCTAACGGGTCGTCCGAAGTTTTCCAATTATGCCATTCATTATTACAATAAAAACATCGAACTATATCAGAACATCCTGTATAATAAAAGCCTGCTTTAGCTAATTTATATGGTTCAATGTCACCACTCCACAGCTTATAGGATAGAAGTCTTTCTTCAAAGGTTTTGTATTGATCATTCAAATCCCGGCTTTCTAAGCACATTTCAACAAATATGTATGTAGCCTCCGGTAGCCTCGACTTGTGTGATAACGAGAAATTTATAGTATCACTTAAAAGCGTACACCAACGAGTTTTACTTCCATCCAATTATGCTAATGTGTTTCTCTCGATGAATGAAGGTCAACGCAGAAGGCCGCTATAATACAACCTTTGTATCTTCTTGTAATTAACCGGTCAAGGTCAATAATTTATTTTTACGCATCGTCAAAATATATGTAACAAGTTTTTAATATTTACAGGAAAACTATACCTGATTTATGTGTAGTTAGAGAGTAAGAAAAAAGAAACGTAGAGGTCTGCAATCCGATTCTGATTTAACCGTTTCCTCTCTTCACAAGTCGCAAGTATCCCAGAAAAAATTGTTTTTAAACGCAGAGTGACTTTCTTGCAGGATTTTCCGATTTTCAAAAATGTCGACAGAAATTTTATTCAAATTCGACTCCTCTATCGAAGTTAACACTCAATGGTGGATGGTCTTGGTAGTGGGTTTGGTGATTGGCTTTCATCAAAGTATGTCCGTTGTTGATCAATAACTTGTTCCATAACAGATACACTCACACAATTATCGACAGCTGTACATGTCGGCGTTACTGGAGCGTGCACCATAGCTGTTACAAGAAAGTCACCCTGCTCTTGATTTTTTTACTAATTTTCAGTAAAAGTCGCTCCTGTGCACTTTGTTTCTTGGTTTTACATTTAGCAAGCAAACAGGCACGCGTTTCTTGACCCACCACAATTTTCTCAACGTGAATCACACTTTCCCGTAACTTTTCGCTAGTCGAGGAACCTTCAGACGAGGTGATGATTACACAACGTGAATATATAAAATTTTCTGTCTCTTATATACTTTTGCTAAAGTGAAAACCAGCCAACATATGTAGGTCACTGCATCTTGAAATAATTGGATGCTCAGACGAGGTTACGAAATTCAGTTGGGTTATTAACGCGAACTTTCATAATTTTAAGTCGCCGTCTGTAGATCACTGCATCTTGAAATAATTTGTCGTGAAGACCGATTCTCATGCTAATTAATTCATGAAAGTTGTTGCGAAACGAAGCCAGACTAGGTCAATACTTTCGTTACTCTAATTAAAGACAAGATTAACAAGAGTTACCAATAAAAATCAATAAAACAGTACCGTCAATAACGAAGGCATTCGTTACTGTTGCAGTCAGAGTAGGTCAAAACTTTAGCTACTTTGATTAAAAAGATGTTTTACGAGGGGGTACCAATAAAAATCTAATTACTTCTATCAATATTATTTATTCCTTTTTTATGTATAATTTACACCAACAATTTTCATTATGGTCACTCTCGTTTCTAAATAAATAACCGTTTATTTCGCAAATATGTAGAAAAGCTATCCTACATTCACCACATATATTATTCCAACAACAGCCTTGATAAATTTTACAATGTATACATTTTTGTATTATCCCATCTCCACGATCGTCTCTATTTTTATCGCAACATGTCGGACATAGCCCAAATCGATTCAACTTTCTGGAATATCTTCTACAATTATAACACATTACAAATCGTTTAAATCTAAAAGGCTTTACTCTTATCACAATTTTCGTAGACCAATCGCTCGACATATTGGAATATCCTTTTCAATACTGGATGGTTAATATGATTGTCAAATTTGATAATCGACTTTCTGACCATCGATAATATAGTACAGATATAATAACCGGTTTCCATATGATTTGACCAAACCTGACCTTTGGAACTGGTTTGACCACATTCTTATCCGTTCATGGATTTTTCCTGTTATTTAACTTAGACATTGGTAACCAGTTTGGCACCGTTTATACCTAGTTTGTAATCAATCCACAGTTTATTATAACCGTTTTCCTTCTTACTAAAACTTACTTTGAGACAAACCGTGATGCAGTGCACATCATGTCTACAAATTTTATCGAGTTCTTCTGCTGTTACTCGCCACAAACGAGAAAGCTGCCCTAGTCGATTTAGTAATTTTAAGATCGTTGATATTAACAATAGTGGTACTAAGAATGGTGTTGATGATATGAAATTAAAAACCAATAATCCAGTTGAAAAGAAACGAAAACTGAACACCACGAATACAGAATCTACACCAAACATTATTGAATGTCCGGATTGTTATAAACAAGTTTTACGACGAGGTTTCATCGGACATCTAAGAAGTAATGAACATAAAAGTATTGTCGACTCTATTAGTGATGGTGTAGAAAGATTGCCCAATGCTTTCCAATGTCGTATATGCAGTTATCGTTTTAGTAGCGCTCACCACCACGTCAGTCACAGAGAGTTTTTTAATGAAATTCAAGCAAAAGTTGTGGCTTTGATTCATCAGTACCTGCACGAATTCAAAGCGTTAAAAATTAATTTTGAACTTTTTTCTATGTACACCATTCCTGAAAAAGATGTGTACGACTTGAAGTCTTTCAATACAAAAAATAAAATTGTAACAATTTCAACAAATCTATCAGATCTCTATAACTCCTTCATGAGTGAAATTATGATGAAAGCTTCTGAACTACAAGAAAGAATGAGTGGTTGGAGTCTATTACAAATCCAGTACTTAGAAGTTAATTTTAATAAATATAATCCATTACGATCATCTTCCTACATCAAACTACCAAAACAAATTGAATCGAAAAAGGCTGTTATCAATATTAGCAATAAGGATAATGCTTGTTTTGCCTGGGCAGTAAATGCATCAATTTTTGAAGCTAATGGTAACCCAGGACGTGTGTCATCATATCCTCATTACAACACATTACTACAATTTGGTAACATACAGTTTCCGATCAAACTTTCCGATATACCGCAATTTGAAACACTTAATAATGTTTCAGTTAACGTTTTTGGAATTAGCACATGCTTTAAAAATAATGTGGCACGTTGTGAAATTGTTGGCCCTCTTTATCACACTAAAAGTAAAAAACCAACTCACATTAATTTACTATTAAATTTTGATGAAAGTGGAAACAGTCATTACTGTTACATCAAAAACTTATCGAAGCTAGTATCCCGACAAAAATCGAATCATCATGGTCAAACTTTTATATGTAATGGTTGCTTACAATTCTTTAGTACACCTCAAAGATTAGCATATCATGAAGAGTATGATTGTAATCACATATTCACAAAATTACCAACTACTGATATTACTATTAATAAATGCGGGCAACCTCAGCCACAAAATATTTTACAGTTTCTGAACTTTGAAAAACAATTATCAGTCCCTTTTGCCATCTACGCCGACTTTGAAAGTATATTACAACCTATAGATCACACCCTCCCTTCAAACGATTCATCATTCACAGTTAAAACGTATCAACATATACCATATTCATTTGGGTTCTACGTTAAATGTAACTTTGATGACAGCTTATCTGAACTAGTTATTTATAAAGGTGAAAATGTGGCAGAAACGTTTATTAAAACGTTAGAACAAGTGGTTTATAAACTATATCATAAATATTTGAAAATTATTGTACCAATGAAAAAACTAACCAGTGAGGAAGAATTTCGTTATTTCTCTGGTACAATCTGCCACATATGTGATAAACCTTTTGGTGTTAACGATATTAAAATAAAGGACCATTGTCATCTTAGTGGACGTTTTATCGGTCCAGCACATAATGCTTGTAACCTAAATTATAAATTACCTAAATTTATACCGGTATTTTTACATAATTTAACGAATTACGACTGTCATCTATTCATTAAAAACTTGGCTCAGAATGAAGAACGCATTGATGTCATAGCTCAAACTAAGGAAAAGTATATTTCGTTTTCAAAATTACTTCTGGTTGAAAAAGGTGATGATCGCTCTAATGACGTATACTTAAAATTACGCTTTGTTGATAGTTTTCGATTTTTACCACACTCTTTAAACGATTTAAGTAAAACTTTGACACCTGAGCAGTGTGTAGAATTACAAAAATATTGTAACAGTGAGGAGCAATTTGCATTATTAAGGCAAAAGGGGGTGTTCCCTTATTCGTATTTGGATAATTCTTTAAAATTGTGTGATGAAAGGTTGCCGAACCACGAGCAATTTTACGATATTTTAAAAGGGGGGAATGTTTCCCATGAGGATTATATGAGAGCTCAAGAAGTTTGGCGCACTTTTCAATGTAAAACATTGGGGGATTACAGTGATGTATATCTAAAGTCGGATGTTTTGCTTTTAGCAGATATTTTTGAAAATCTTCGTAAAAACTGTTATTCAAAGCTTGATCCTGCCCAATATCTAACTTCACCGTCTCTCAGTTGGGATGCAATGTTAAGAAAGACCGGGGTACAACTTGAACTGTTAACAGATATTGACATGCTCCATTTTTTTAAAAAATCTGTAAGAGGTGGAATTAGTCAATGTTCAGGGAGGTTCGCACAAGCTAACAATAAATTTTGCAGCAATTATGATCCGTCAAAACCTACATCATTTATTATCTACTTGGATGCTACCAATTTATACGGGTTCTCTATGGAACAGTTCCTCCCAAAGGGGGACTTTAGATGGTTAAGTGAAGATGAAATTCGAAACTTTAAATGTGAGAGTATAGATGATGACTCAAACAAAGGTTTTGTTCTTGAAGTGGATTTGGAATATCCGAACGAGATTCACGATGAACACAATGATTTACCTTTCTGTCCAGTAAATGCTATCCCACCAAATGGTAACAATTCTAAATTATTATTAACTTTAGAAGATAAAATAAAGTATACAATTCATTATCGTAATTTGAAACAATGTCGTCAACACGGATTAAAATTAAAAAAAACATACCGCATCCTAGAATTTTCACAAGAGTGTTGGTTAAAACCTTACATTACTTTGAACACCGACTTACGAAATTCTTCAACCAATGAATTTGATAAAGGAACCTATAAAAATTATACTAATTCCATATACGGGAAAACTATGGAAAATATAGATCGTAGAGTTACAATTAAACTCCTTTCACATTTTGAAAATAAACCTGGAAGTGTTGGAGCTGAAGGATATATTAGTATGCCCAATTTCCATTCTTCTTCTATATTTTCTGAAAATTTGGTCGCCGTTCAGATGAATCCATTAAAAATTATTTATGACAAACCAGTATACGTAGGATTTACAGTTTTAGAATTATCTAAATTACGTATGTACGATTTTTTCTATAATTTTATAAAACCAAAATACGGGGCTGCTGCTAAACTTCTTTATACAGATACAGATTCCCTAATATTACACATACAAACTAAAGATGTGTACAAGGATATTCATGATAATTTAGAACTATTCGATACCTCTAATTATCCCGAAAATAATATCTTCAATATACCAAAAACGCTATCAGTAGTTGGAAAATTTAAAGATGAGTTTAAAGGACAACCAATAGAAAGTTTTGTCGGTACTGGGTCTAAAGCATATTGTGTTAAACTAACTAATGATTATACATTGAAAAAGGCTAAAGGTATTTCCAAAAATGTTATCAATCACTCCTTAAATTTTGCTGATTATAAGCAAATTGTTGATAATGATGGGTTAACATTATATCGAAAAATGTATACATTTAAGTCGCATTTACATAATATGTTTACTGAATTGAAAAACAAAGTAGCTTTAACCTCAAAAGATGACAAAAGATTTCTTATACCTGGAGCAACTGATACATTAGCATGGGGACATTATAAAATTGGTTCGGATCCAGGACGTCAACTTGATTATTTAATAAAGTTATTAAATGGTTTAGATGAAAAGAAAAAAAAGCCTTGCAACGAAGATGACGCATTTTACGTGGATAACTTCGATATGGTACCCCTCCACGTGTAGTGGGGTATGAGATATTAAAACAGCGAACTGAGCTGTTAGTTTGATCAGCCATCATGTGGATGTCTTACATAACCGAAGTCCCAATAGTGGATTTGAAAAGTGGTGTTACCCATTTACGTCAGTTATTTTCTAACTTAGCATTCGATGCAAGTCACGAAGCAGTTTATGGTATGGGTAAAATTTTATCTGAACATGAATGTAGCTTACTAGCTGAAAAATATGAAGTTGGAGAAGAAGTATGTGACGCTTATCTGGAACAGTGTTTAACTCTTATGGAGCTCGTAAAAAACCTTATCGACCTTAAACTGGAAGACTTCCTATATCGAATAAAGGAATATTTAAGTCCTGAAATTTTGAATCTTCTGGACTTTAGTAGTAGCAGTGAAGATGGTTCTGCTGAAGATGACGATTCTACTGAGGAGCAGGAAGAGTAACATATTATGTAAAACATTTTAAACTGTTTAACATATTTATTGAATATATGTTTATTACACTTATCTGTTATTTTCCTTTAACCATTTTAGTTGTTTTAATTATAAGTAATATCGATATACATACACTGATATAACATATGAACCAGAAACTTATTCCCAGGTGAGCGCCTTCTGCTTTATCTTGAAAGTATACCTCTCGCCAATCAGTATCTTCAAAAAAATCATTTTTAAATACTAATCTTAATTTAAAATCTGTATAGTTATCTGAAACTTTGAATATTTTTAGAGGTACACCATTTAAATTATAAGTACTCATTTTTTTCCAACCGCTAGATCCACATTCATTCTCGGCGTTTTTTTCAAAACATATCAGCATTTCTTCTACGTTATATGGGTGATAAATGTAGAGGATGCCTTGAATAACAGATGATAATATTAAGAGTTCTAGTGGAAACCCCATTTTGTTGATATCGGAACTCCTCAATAGCCTTGAGCTAGTTTAGTGTTTTAAATCAATTTTATATTTCCCAACGAGTTTTGTAACCTCTAACCCAGTTTTGTATCCTCTAAACCAGTTTCGTGACCTCTAAAACCAGTTTTGTGATCTCTACACCTGTGTGGAGTATGGACAACGAGTCTTGACTTGTTATTGACCTTTAAATCAGTTTTGCGACTTCTAAACCAGTTTTTGACCTCTAAACCTGTTCTGTAACCTCTAAACCAGTTTTCCAACCTCTAAACAAGTCTTGTGACCTCTAAACCAGTTTTGTGACCTCTAAACAAGTCTTGTGACCTCTAAACCAGTTTTGTGACCTCTAAACCAGTTTTGCGACTTCTAAACCAGTTTTGTGGCCTCTAAACAAGTCTTGTGACCTCTAAACCAGTTTTGCGACTTCTAAACCAGTTTTTGACCTCTAAACCAGTTTTGTAACCTCTAAACCAGTTTTGTGACCTCTAAACCAGTTTTACGACCTCTAAACCAGTTTTGCGACCTCTAAACCAGTTTTCTGACCTCTAAACCAGTTTTGCGACTTCTAAACCAGTTTTTGACCTCTAAACCAGTTTTGTAACCTCTAAACCAGTTTTGTGACCTCTAAACCAGTTTCGCGACCTCTAAACCAGTTTTCTGACCTCTAAACCAGTTTTGCGACTTCTAAACCAGTTTTTGACCTCTAAACCAGTTTTGTAACCTCTAAACCAGTTTTGTGACCTCTAAACCAGTTTTGTGACCTCCAAACCAGTGGGGTTTATGTGTGGTGGGGGGTTTATGAAAATGGTGGGAGGTATGAAAAGGGTGGGAGGTATGAAATGGTGGGGGTGTGAGAAAGGTGGGAGGTATGAAAATGGTGGGGGGTATGAAAAGGGTGGGAGGTATGGAAATGGTGGGTGTGTGAAAAGGGAGGGAGGTATGAAAATGGTGGGGGGTATAGTGGTGGGAGTGGTGGGGGTATGGTGGAGCGGTGATTGGTGGGGTGTGGTGGAGGGGGTCATTGGTGGGGGTAATTGGAGGGGGGCGTGGTAGGGGTGTGAGAAGGCTGGGAGGTATGAAAATGGTGGGGGGTATAATGGTGGGGGGTATAATGGTGGGGGAACAGTGGAGGGGGTAATTGGAGGGGGCGTGGTGGGGGGCATATGCACTGATATGAGAGTTCTGTGACACTTTTTCCGCATACTCCCCACCCCTTTTTATACCTCCCACCACTGTGGGGGGGAAGTGGTGGGGGGTATAGAAAGGGGTGGGGGGTATGCGGAAAAAGTGTCACAGAACTCTCATTTCTTCCCTACTCATCTAATTTTTGTCTTAGGTGAAGCTGGTCTGTTTTTAAATCTTTCTCTACTGTTTTTAAATCTTTTTCTACTGTTGCCAAATCTTCCTTAACTGCTTTTATGTCTGTTTTTAGGCCTTCTTCCATTGTATCTATTTTGTTATCTAAGGCCGCTATTTTACTTTTAAAGGTAGAACTAAAATCGATCAGTACATCTAATATTTGCTTTCTTTCCTTCTCCACGTTCCTCCTGTGTTCTTTTTCTTGTTTTCTACGGTTTTCCTCTCCCTCCGTTTCTTGCTTTCTTTTCCGTTCTTCTTCATCCCTTTCTTGTTTTCTTCTTGTTTTTCCTGCTCCATCATCTGAAGAAACCATGCTGGTGCTCCACTATTAGCCTCCATATCGGTGTCATTCTGACATTCATAGAACAGGTGTAACAATATATTAAGTTAACCTAAATCCTATAAGTTGGCGTTTTGTTTTGGTAGTTTATTTTTATCCTTGAAAAGTTTATTCTTATAGGTTCCACTTCAATCCATTTATTCATTTTGTTATACCGGACGCTTTGCGGAGCAAACGCTATTTTAGTATGTTTGAATCATGTCATCTATTTTTATCTTTGAATAAACACATATTTTTTTAAATTATTCTATTACCCATTCAACTTTATTTCCAAATGTTCCTTGTATCTCGGTTTCTTGTTTCGATTGTCAATTCTCCCATATTTTTTAGTTTGGGTCCTTACGAGTTTTGTGGACCTTCAAAACAATTTGTCCACTTCTTTGCTCATGTGCAACCCCCTATGAGTAGTCTCATCACTATCTGTATTTGTATTAGGCACCAAAGGTAATTCAACCTTTTGAATAACCTATTACCATGTTTATAACTGTTTTCTTTTTGTTTTTAATAACTCTTTTCTTCATCATTTCAGATCTTAAAAAGTTTGTGGGACGCTGGCATCCAAAGTGCCTTTATAGAAAATATAAACTTGGATGATATTAAAGATAAAGCTGATGATCTGCATGTAACACATATTGTTTTATTAAAAGATAACGAACAAGGAATGGTTAAACTAAGCAGTTGGGAAAAAGACAGGTAATACATCTACTATTTTATAGTTACTCGATATATTTACATTTTCTTAAATTTGTGCGAAAATAAGTGTTGTAAGGGACAGAATATTTGAGAAAATATCTGAATGCCTTTTACTTGATAATAATAAAGAATCTGTTGGAGTCATAAACAATACTATACTTTTGTATAGAATTTTTATAATTTATTAGTTATGTTCAAAGACAAACTCGCGAAATTTTTAATTGGTGTTGACAGCGGAAATAATATATTGAATAATTACTTGCCATTTGGGATAAAGTATAGAACCAAATAAATAAGTTAAATGTGAAAAGGAGGATATTTAGGAATCTCTAAAAGCAAATGCAACTATGTATAATGAAATTAACTGTCTCCACCCTTACTTCATGGAATCTACTCATATTAGTGTTTTAAATGAAACTTACAGTTTCTAGATAATTTCACAATATATTTTAAAAATGTTAAAAATTCTAAGAAATTGACTACCTGATCTTTAATAATTATTTTTGGCTAGACCTTGAAGTGACCTACGTTGTGATTGACTTAATATATGTTAATAGAAAAGAGAAGAAGATATGATATTACAAATACTAAATCTTAGATATTATTAGCCCTATGGGGATTTCCTGGATATCTTTTTTCCCAATTAAGATCAGTATCACTGTGCAATGATATAGAAAACCAGGAAGACTATATCTGCTGATCTTTACAATTATCACTTAAGAAGACAATTTAAAAGTGAAGAACTCCCTATCTTTCATTGACGACTTCATATTGTGGGTTTCTTATGTGCCTTCTAATTTCCAATTCTTCAAGGAAATCCAGTTCTTGTTTCTTGTCACAAATATGTAGTACTTCTAGTTCTGTGTTAGGTGTCAATGAATGATTGGTGTCAAGTAGATGTTTTGCGTAGTGGGATTTATCTGGTTGTTTTAATCTGTATGCCCGTAAATGTTCACTGTATCGGATTTCAAAATTTCTAAGGATCTGACCCAAATAGACAGCACTGCATTCTGGACATTTAAGTTTATATATACCTGACTTCTTTAATAGTGGTATTTTTGTTTTTACATTTAACAATTTTGTACTAACGTTACTTTCTGTTTTAAAAGAAATTGTTGCTAAAGATACTATCTTTGAAATGTTATTAGAAATATTTACTGCATAAGTGATGGTTTTATAACTTTTTCTTTCTTTAGTTTGTTTAGGAAATATTAGTTGTAATGCCACTTTTTACTCTTTTTTATTAATTAGTTTATTTATCATATGTAATGGATAACCGTTAGATGTTGCTATTTGTTTAATTGTATTAATCTCTCTATCAAAATTACATTTGTTCATAGGAACTGAAAATGCTCTATGTATCATTCAATTATATGCTGCTAATTTGTGTGACAAGGGGTGATTGGAACTATATGGAATAATCACATCAGTGTGTGTTGGTTTTCTGTAAATTGAATAATCAAGTACATTATTAACTCTTTGAATTTTTATATCAAGAAAATTGGTTGAGCTATTTTCTTCAACTTCTAATGTAAATTTTATTTTTGGGTGTAACTTATTAATGTGGTTGAAAAATATATTTAATTGTCGTTCACTACCTATAAAACAAACTAATATGTCATCTACATATCTATGCCAAAATAAAACATTTTTTGAAATATTACTTTCAAAGAGTTTTCTTTCTATCTAAACTGTCTATAAAAATGTTTGCCAAAATTGGTGATATAGGGCTTCCCATTGGTAAACCTTCATTTTGAATATATATCGTATTGTCAAGAGTGAAATAATTCTGATTAATACATACTTCAAATAAATTAAGTATATCTGAAATTATTCCTGGATTAATATTTTCATCTTCTAGTAATTTTAGACTAGTAGTGTTAGACATTCTTTAGGAGGAATTTTAGGGAACATATTGGTAACATCAAATGAAATGAGCTTAGAGAGTCATCTTGCAAGTTGAATGGTTTTAATTTTTTGATTAGTTCAATTGAATTTCTAATTGAGTATTTACATGTATATCCGTAACTTTTAAGCATATTGTTAAGTTTGCTGCTAATATATTATTAGAAGTATCAACATAAGAAACTACAGGTCTAATTGGTTTCGTTATTTTATGTAATTGAACGGTTCCATATAATTGTGGAGAATGAGGATTTTTGTTTATCATAGACCTCTTTTCGTAATCACATAAAAGATAATTTGAATTGTTAACAATATCTCTCACATTTTTAGAAAACTTTTTTGTTGGGTCTGCTCTAAGAACTTGTACATCGCTAGATTCTATAGACCGAAAAAGTGTGACGTCAGAACATGGCCGCTGACAGTTACTGAGGGAAAACAAATCAATTATTTAACTTATGTCTTGTCTTGACCATTGTAATATTTTAAAAGTTTATTCGTTTTTTCATTTATAAAGTGACACTGCAGTGACTATCAAGTAATTATGTCTTATTGCTTCGCTCCTAAATATCCATCATATACTCTATATCTACGACATATCCACTGTTTAAACTGTCTCCACATTTCTTTAACACTAATTTCATTACAAAACTGCTTCGCAATACTCGAGAAATTAACAATAGCCATGTTTAAGCATATTACAAACGTAAAATGAACGTAAATAAATATTTGTTTTCCTTCAGTAACTGTCAGCGGCTATGTTTATGACGTCATAGCTTTTTCGGCCTATAAAGTTATATATTTTTGAATTATAATCTTTAGTTGTCAACATGACAGTTGCATTCTCCTTGTCAGATTTTGTAACTGTTAGGTTATTATCTTCTACTTTCTTTTTGATTCAATTTAAAACTGTAATGTCATTTTTTGTTTGACGTTTAATCTTTGAAGGTTCAATATTAGACTGTCTTCTTAAGTGATAATTGTAAAGATCAGCAGATATAGTTTTCCTGGTTTTCTATATCATTGCACAGTTATACTGATCTTAATTGGGAAAAAAGATATAGGGCTAATAATATCTAAGCTTTAGTATTTGTAATATCATATCTTCTTCTTTTTTCTATTAACATATATTAAGTCAATTACAAGGTAGATCACTTCTTGGTCTAGCCAAAAATAATTATTAAACATCAGGTAGGCATTAAATGAAATGTAGCTTCTGTCATTCTGACGATGATATTTAATATCGAAACAATTGTCAATTTCTTAGAATTTTTAACATTTTTTAAAATATATTGTGGAATTATCTAGAAACTGTAAGTTCATTTAAAACACTAACTATGTATAACGCAATTTTTGTGTCCTTTGTGATATTCCAAATTTATTTTTATCATAAGTTAATGAAAATGATAATTTACCCAGAATCATTCTAAAATTAATATTCGCCATTAACCTCCTGAAATTTAACATTCAACGACTATTCTTTTTCTCCACAAGCACGTGATTTGAGATATGTATGTATGTATATGGATTGATGGGGCTAATATTCACTGAGACCTAAAAGATTTAACATCCTCTACTCAGTTTCCGAGGACTGTCTCTGAAGTTAGTAGTTCTTTTATTCCTGATCCTTTGATAAATTTTAGGACATCTGCTGGCTACAGTTTGGGTAAATCTTCCTGGTCTATCCAGTGTCTGGCCCTGAGATTTTGTAATGCCTTCCATTCAGAAAGTACATGGATGGATGTATCCTCCTCTACCCCACATAATCTGCAGTCGTCTCTTTCCACCAGTTTGAGTTTTTTAAGGTGTCCTTTCAAGCGACAATGTCCTGTTAGAACCTCTGTTAAAACTCGTAATGCAGATTTGCTCTAGTTGATGCATTCTTCCGATCTCTTCTGGTCATAGTTTCTCAGTAGTATATGCGCTTGTCATTTTTTCTTCTTTTTTTCCATTTCTTCCAATATTGTATTAGTGCTGATTCCACAAAAGGGTGCCGGTCCTCAGAAGGGTGTTTGTGCCCCTTTCTTTGCTAGTCCATCAGATATCTCATTTCCTTCTACTCCAGTATATCCTAGTACCCACAACAGGGTAACTATGTTATTCCTGCCTAGTTTATTGAGTATGCCTAAGCATTCCCAAACCATTTCAGAACTGATTACAGAAGAGCTCAGCGCTTTAATGGCTGCCTGGCTTTCTGACATGATTATTATTCTCTGGCTTCTAGATTTATTATTGATATTGAATTGGCACATCTCCAAATAGCGTAAATTTCTGCTTCCAGAGTGTTTGTTTCAGGCCCGTACACTCCTATCCCAGTTCATTCCATTGTTTTTGAACCGTCTGTATACCATTTGATGGTATTCTTACCCTATTTAGTAATGGTATTTTGGTCACACTCCATTTTATTACTATATTCTGTATTGAATTTATTTAAGAAACTACACATTTTCATCCTGTGGCCAGGATTTATGTTCTCTAGCTAGCGAGGGGGGAGTTTCTTCCCCCTTGTGGACATCCTCTGGTTGTACTGATGATGTTATTTTCTATCTTGGCTCCTGCTACTCTAGTGGTGAGAAGCTTTGACGTCCACCTGGATGTCGTACTATCTACACTTCCTCTGTTATTAAGCACTCTTTGGATAGCTTCATATGGAGTATTGTCAAAAGCTCCTTATATATCTAAAAACGCACATACAACTGTTTCTCGGTTATCTAATGCATCTCGGATATCTTCAGTCAACTGAACCAATGCAGTATCTGCCTGCCCGGTAAGCAAGTTGACGTGGATGGAGTAAGATTTTTGTTCTGATCTAGTTATCAACTTCAGCCTTTCATTGCTACATACGTGCCTAGCCATTGCAATATTTTCTCTGGAAGGTCTATTGTGACCTCTAAGAGTACTATCTCCAATATTTGGTTTACATCTGGGGAAATGAGGTTCTAGTAGGAGTTGTGTTCTCTCCCTCTCATATTCAATCTAATTTCCATCTGGCTTTTTTAAGGCCATATAGTCTAGCCGCAGCAGGGGTAGTTTTTACGTCTTCACTGAATTTCCTAAAGCTTTTACGTTTCTTATTTCTTCGTAATAAGTGTTATATACGTCGGTGTACCTCTGCTACTTCCCGGTAGGTTTTGCTCTATTAAAGAGGTCCCTGGTTTGAGATCTTAGTTTTGACAGGTGCGTATTCCACCAAAGTTGCATCCTTGCTACTCCGTTGATCTTGAAGGGGACTGTTCGATTCGAGTGCCTTGGTTATTGCCCCATTCAGATCCTCAAGGTCCAGTTCCATTTCGAGATGGTGTCTAGCCCTTCCTCTCTTTTGGCTTTGCGCAATATTTTCTCTGAGACTAGTGTTGCATTTTTCCCAGGCCGTTTTCTTCGGGTTTCTTTTCATATTTATCTGATGTCTGCCCAGTTCTAACTTGAAAGTGACAATACGATGATCAGATAGTAAAGGTTCTCCTGATACTTTACAATCTTTAACGATATGTTTCAGGCTTGACATACTCAGTGTAATATCTAAATCTTCCTGCCTTACCCTTGTTACAAATGTGGGGGTATTCCCTACGGTGTGTATATTACGGATATATTCTAAAATGTACTCACCTCTTTGATTGGTGCTGCCCCAGATTGTATTGTGTGCTTTGGCATCACATCCTAGGAGTAGAGGTAGTCTCTTCTCCTTGCAGTATTTCACTGGCCATAGTACTTCCGGAGATGGTGCTATCCCGTCTCTCGCAAAGTAACACGAGGCTATTACCATTTCTATACCTGAAATTAACTGCTTCGACCCTTACAGTATAATGAAAACTTTTTATCATTTTTTCATCATATTGTGGAACTATATAGAAACGGTTAGATTCATTTAAAAAAAGTAATTTATATACCTTCATTGTCGTTTTCGAAGCATACTCGAACTGGAACGAGGTCTCGAGTCAATTAATATTCGCAATTAACCTTCTGAAATTTAACATTCAATGCCTAATATTTTCCCCATAAGCACGTGATTTGAGATAATGCCAAAGTAAAAACGAATGGACTAAATTTCTGAGGATAAGCTGTCCGCTTTGTGAATCATCTCCCGTGTCCAGTTAATCAATCTGGAAATAAAAAGACATTATATTCTAATTTGTGGAGGAGTAGGAATAATTTAGTTATTCTGTAGATCCATAAACTTCTCACAATACAAGGTTACATTTATAAAAATAGTTCTGACAATTTCAGCTTTATCCAAATTGAAGGTACAACGGTATTTAAGAAAATCCCAGCCATTGTGGATGCGCAGTTTGAATGTCATCTGAGCGAGTGGATATGAGTGTTTTTTGAAAATACTAATACAACTACAATACAATTGAAACACAATATGTTCATAATTAACTTGGGTGAAGTTTTGAGAAGCTAAATTTAAATATTTTTTTTCTCGGAAAAAATATCTAAATAGGAGTTTTCTTGAAATTACAATCTGATCGTTTTTAACCCTCTAGCAGGCCAATTTTTTTTTCTTCGAAAAATAACGTTTGGTTATAATTTCGGTGCCTAGAACACGAATTTGGAGTCTGATATTACCAAAGATTTATTGTTTCCACTCCAGGCTGAAAGGCGGGTTAGCCAGGGAATGGAAACATTGGAAACTGAAACAAATTAGCTGTGTTGTATTTCATAAAAGTAGTATGAATGTGGGACATTATAAACTGAGATCACAAGTGATTCATAAAAAAGATAACATAAATGACTAACACTATGGCTTGGTGTGATAAATTTGAAAACATTTTTTGTTCGATGAAAGACACAAATTAACTTTACATTTGAGGCAATACATTTGTGTTTCCGATTTGCAACCAGTCAATTTACATGTGCGTTTACCTATTTTACGATCTAATTGATCAGGCATATGACCAACATCATCATAACGTGCATCTAAACCCAATCCATATGATTTTTTAACACTTCTTGGAACCATTATTGCTGGACTTGTTACAGTGCTTGAAGGTCTTCCCACTGGTCTTTTAGCTAGTTTCTGTTGATAAAAACATAATCCATTCGCAACTTGACAACGGAATTTAGGTAACTCTGGAGTCACTCTTTCCTGTGCTACTCCTGCTCCATGGATGCGTCTGTGAAGAAGGTAAGCATTAACCATTGCCATGTCAATGAAATGATAGAATAACTTCAATGAAGCATTTTGCGTCTTGAGACGGATATGGTACTGGCCAATCAGACCCACACCTCCCATGTGATGGTTATATTCCCTGATAATCCGTGGGCAATCAACTTCCACAAACTTTTTGTTTTTTCGTTCATATCTACTTATTTTTGTCGGTGGTGTTGGTGTAACTGTTGCTGTTAGATACGGTTCTACACCAACGTATGTAGATGCGAGTCTAACACTTTTATTATCTTTCCATATTACAGTGGTAATATCTACACCAAGAACGGTACCTACATACTCTTCCGAGTAGCTTCTATTCTTTGCCTTCATTGCGTTATCCTTCGGTAGCTTGCAGTTGGGAATACGATCTGCACGAATTGTACCTAATGCGTAAATACCACGACTTCTTAGATATACCAAAAGAGGTAATGGTGTGTAAAAATTGTCCATATGAATTATATGATTTTTGAAGTCTGGAATTGTCTGCGAAAGACGTACAACCACATTACCAGTTGCTCCTAAGTCTGGACTACCAGGTAAAACTACATTATCATTTTTGCCACAGTAAACTTCAAACCGATAAGAAAAGCTACAAATAATTTCATTCCCCATTTATGAGGTTTCTTCGGCATGTATTGTCTGAATGAACTTATCTTCGTAGAGCACATCTGTTCATCAATGCATAACCAAGCTAATTTCAGTACGAAATCAAAACGTTCATTGAGATGGTTAGATACTGGTCTGATTTTGAAAAGTGGATCGTGTTCGGGATGAGTACGATCTTTCATAGTGGGAAAATCGTTGAATCTTATATATTTATGAATTTCGTAAAAACGTTTGGATGTTATGACTGTTTGAATAGCTTCGAACGAATGTTCACCCCAGTATTCTTCCAATATTGGGTATCTGTATACAGACATATAGACAAGTGTTCCGATGTATTGTCGGATATCTATGCTGCTTACCTTGAATTTTGTGTTGACGTCCAGTTGTCGTGCACCCAGATTGGTATAATTGGCTATTTTTGTCAATAGTTCGTCATTAAAAAAATAATTGAAGCAGTCAAATGGTGTATGCAGCTCATTGAACCTCTCGCGTAATGTTTCATCGCCTCTAAATACCACTGCATTACGATGAAGTTGTAAATGTTTATTTCGCCACACAATATTCTGGAATTCTTTTGATTTGAGAATTATTTCGCCAGGGTTACCAACAAATCCACCACCATTTGATGGAATATTTGGCCCACTTGCCTCTTCCACTGGTAATGGTGAACGTGGTCGTTTGACACGTCGATTTTTCATACGTGGGTATTCTGTAACCATCGCTTCAGATGACGGTTCTGCCTGAGGGGATGTATCTGCTGCAAATGATGGTCCTGCTTGAGGTAATACTTCTGCTTCAAATTCTCGTTCTTCAATTGATTCACCTGTTTGTTCTACTTCCGTAAGCTTATCAGTCATATTACAACTAAGAAAATCAGCAGATGTAGATCTACACATTCTTCTATTAGTTCCTCATCTTCACGTGATACTTCAAAATCTGGGTCTTTCACACTATTGTCGTCATTGAAGTCACCGTTCAAATCTGTCTCTGTTTCGGATTCAACATCGCTACATGCTTCCATAATTTGCCGAATTTCAGCTTCTGATAACTTTTCGATATTCCACGTTTTGTTTCGAACATCATGATATCTAGGAACTCTCTCGTCTTTTCCGTTTGAATACATTTCTATAACAATAAAATACAATATTACAATCATCAATCAGCAGCCCGTCAGTTACAGAATATGTTAGAAACTATGCCAATCCCAGCCTGCCTGCCTTTTGCCAGGCTGCTTTTGAGGGTCACTAATGAGCATTACTTCCTGGAAAATACATGATCTGATTTGTTCATAACAAAAACGAAGTTATTTTTTACTCACCACTAATTTTTTGAACTCCGGAAAATAACTATAAATATTTCTAATATTTTCACCAATGTAACACCTAAACTACTTAGAATTATTACGCCCAACTCTCACGATAGCATGTGTTCAACTGACCGTACCTCGCAAACGAACGGTACGTGACCGTACCTCGCAAACGAACGGTACGATCCCACTCAACTCATGACCACTCTGTCGAATAAAAACACACAAAAGGCTGTCGCGCCAGTTAAAACCTATAAAAATTTTATATAGAGAGATTTAGATGGAACCCACCAAAAGGCGGTGCGGCCTGCTAGAGGGTTTTAATCAATGGGCAATTTCGTTCCTGACTTAATTTTTACTAATTTTTATTTAATTACTAGCTGACCCGGCCACGCGTTGCTGTGGCTAAAGTTTTTGTTATATTACATTATAGTAAACAATCTAAGAGGAACAATAAGAGAACATCAGTCACGGAGTCCACTATGCTTTTTCACACAGATGGTATTTGTAAAAAAATATGGTGATCTCCTTATTTGACTTTCTACTACTATAACCCTTTAGTACAATGAAATTATTTACGAACAAAGACGAAAATGTTGATGTTGGTATACAAATTCACTGGATTGAGATTTGAAGGGGAAGTACGTTGAACACAATTAATTAAAATGTTCTTACACTTGATATTAAGCAGAAATCAATAGGTACAAAATAAAAATTTATCAGATTTATTATTTCCATTTAATTTTATAACAAATATAAGTATATTACAGTATAATACAGTAAATAACATGTGACGCTTAAACTCATGAATGAGGTAGGCAAGGCAGACAGTCTTAAACTTTTAAACATTAATATCTATTTTTTTGAATTATAAATACTTTCAATTTCAATTTAATTTAACACCAATCGGTGCACAATGTTTTTGGTTAACCTGTCTTTAGCTAACACAAATAGATTCGACGGTTTCCCAACACGTGAACACGCAACATATAGTTGCCCATGAGAAAAACATGGATTTTCCAAATCTAAACCACAAATGGACATTGTTTGACCTTGAGATTTATTTATAGACATGGCGAAAGCTAAACGAATTGGAAACTGTAGCCTTTTGAAGGGTATGGTAGAATCTGATGGTATCATCGGAATACGTGGCAGCAGGACCACTTTTCCTTTAAACTTCCCATCCAAAATGGTTGCTTCAAGAATGTTTCCGGTGATCTTTTTGATGACCAAACGCGTACCGTTACATAATTGAGGTGGATTCAAATTACGGAGGAGAAAACTTGTTATCATAGCACATTGAAATAATAAGTGCTAAATATTTTTTAATAGAGGTTAAATAAAAACAATAAAAAAAAATATTTGTACAACTATTGAAAAAGTGTAGGAAATTTAAAAAGTGGAAATAATTGAATTATACGGCATTTCGTTTTAATAATTCACTACAAAATAAATTTAATTAATTTTATAGCGTCAACAACACGTGGTAATTATGCTGTTAAAATGTAGCTTATATGACACGTTCGTAGATTTACCATAGCAGCGCCATCTATTGATTACTTACTCAACCCAGTCGAAAGGTATCGACATCTGTTAGAATCATTTGGAGTTAACAGATAATTGTGACTGTCAAATAATAACAGACAAATAATTAGCTGAATTATACGGTATTTCGTTCACTACAAAATAAATTTAATTAATTTTATAGCGTCAACAACACGTGGTAATTATGCTGTTAAAATGTAGCTTATATGACACGTTCGTAGATTTACCATAGCAGCGCCATCTATTGATTACTTACTCAAGAAAGGTATCGACATCTGTTAGAATCATTTGGACTTAGCAGATAATTGTGAATAGTGACTAATAACAGACAAATAATTAGCAATAAATTAAAATTGCGACTATAATTTGAGATTTAAACTATCCTATCTCTCAAGTTGGATCGAACTGCACATGGTGTGCGAATTTTATTATAATCGGTTAAGTGGTTTAGGAGTCCATTGAGGACAAACATTGTGACACTAGATTTATATATATTTAGATATTTAAATATAAAGGTGGTGTAATCTTCAATTAATGCTATATCGAAAAAAAAACAGGATTTTGTTGCGATATAATTGAGTAACTTGAAGACCAGATCTTTCAGATCAACGAATAATGAATAAAACGATGTGTATGCTTGAAGTGACTGTTTAACAGTGAGTAAGTAGGTACATGGCTTTTTATAAGAAAAGTAGAGATAGCGAGAGGGCGTCAACCCCACACTAGCACAATAGGCGGTAACATGCCGCTCCCCTTGAAGTTGAGAATAAATTTCAAATACAGAAAAATTACGTAACTAACAAAATAATGATAGTAAAAAATATAACTATATAAAAAAGAGAGAGAAAAAATTATACAAGAGAAAATATTTACAATTATTATTAGAGAAAAAAATAATGCTCAATTTTTGTTGGCACAACACACACTTTTTTATGGCGCACTTTAACACTTCACTGATCATTTTTAACGAAACCACATGCACTACCAGGGTGCACTTCATAAACACGTCCACTGCAGAGGTGACAAGTTGTCCTCCACCAAGACGACAAGTGTCCCTAACTGTAATGTTGGGGCTGGTAGCTGCTGACCTTTGGGGCGCATCTGCAGCAGTGACAAATACTCCTTCTGCCATCTCCGCCAAAAATGTTGTTGGAGTTGCTGGACAGGCGGCTAAATGGCACGTCGGCGATATCTTTTTCGATTGACTCCATTAGCGGGGCTCCGATTAGGAAATATTCCGGAGCCAACTCTCGCTCGTTTGAGTTTTGAATTTGTTTTCACAAAATGATTCGCGTTCTGCTCCGACAAAATTGGAGCCATTATCTGAGAATACTGATAATACTTTTTTAACATATCCTCTACGAGACGAAAATCGTTTAAAAGCTGCTAAGAAACTTTCAGTAGTTAAATCTTCTACCAGTTCCAAGTGAACGGCTTTAGTGGAAAAGCAAATAAATAGTGCTATATATGCCTTTACTTTTTTGCATTGTGCAATTTGTGATATTTAATTAGGCAAGGTCCGGCAAAATCTACACCGGGACGGCCGTAGTCTTTCTTTCGGCAAATTGTCAATTTTTTGAGATAATGGTTTGAGATTTGCGCGTGTACACCTAACAGATGAATGTATTATTTTTCTTAGTTTATTTGTACCTGATATGGACCAGAATTTTTGCCTTACCGCTTCATTACCTGCAAAAATAATTATTCTAGTTATGTGATGTTTTTCCGGTAACAGAATCTGAAATTTATTATCCAAGTCTATCGGGGCGTTTTTTAATCGTCCACCCACTCTTACTAAACCTTTATCATCTATGAATGTGTCCAATTTTGATATGTTACTAGATTCAAATTTCTTAGTATTTTCTATGCATTGAATTTAGTTTGCAAAGGCTTTAGATTGAATATGTTTAAAGGTAATTCATTTGGCATTTTCGATTTCTTGAACTGATAATAATTTTCGATTATTTCTAGTTTTATTTCTCAAATTTTATTAATGAATCTTAAACAATGCAATAACTTGTTGTAATTTTCTAAAAGATGAACATTTATTCGTTACGGGTAGCTCTGCTTTAGTAAGTATAACATTCACAGATTTTGATATTCGTTCCATTAAAGATTCGTTTTTGTTATTTAAATTGCGCCGCATTTGCGGCCATTTATCGGGACTGAATTTTAACCACTGTAGGCCATTCCACCATAAGCCTCATTATTTTAATTGTCTTGGAAGCATACCGCGCGAGATAATGTCGGCTGCATTGTCATGGGACCTAACGTGATGCCCTTCTGAAATATTAGTGTGTTTGAAATTCACTGACTCTATTTTCAACATATTGTGACCAGCTAACCTCCATGAATAAATTATCGTTACGGCTTAATCTCTTTGAACTTTTTTCACACACACACACACACACACACACACACACACACACACACACACACACACACACACACACACACACACACACACACACACACACACACACACACACACACACACACCCTCACACACACCCTCACACACACCCTCACACACACCCTCACACACACCCTCACACACACCCTCACACACACCCTCACACACACCCTCACACACACCCTCACACACACACACACACGCGCACGCGCGCGCGCGCCTTCCAGAATGCATCCATCAAAGAACGATGGGTTCTGGGAAGAGCATTTTTTGGATTTTCTTTCTCGTCGTCGTTCGCGTTGGGTGTGTGTTTCTTCTTCTTAGCCGGATTACTACGTCTAAGAACGACCTTAAAGAGTGGATCCACTTGCTAAAGCTGTCCCTAATCGAGATCCTGCTCATCTTTCTAGGGATGGGCAGGCCCTCTAATAGGTGGACCCTCTTCTCTCTTTGTTCTGTGCTTCTTGGTCTTTATCGCTAGACGCGGTCCAGCTGTTTTTTTGGCCGTGGATGCCTGGCGTAGTCTTCTTTGGTGTAGTTCGTGAGCTCCCTCATCTGGATGTTGGGGTGGGTCTTCAGGTCTTCGAACCTTCTGCTGGCTGTCTCTTCAATGATATCCTCGATCTTCTCTTGGTCCAACTCTCGGTAGATCTACTGGTGCCTGATGTACCAAGGGGTGTTCACTGCTTGCCTCAGGCTGATCCTCTGCTGGGCTTGGAGCTTCCTTCGGCGACTCTCTGTAGTGCATCCCCATACTGTAAATAAAGCATGATGGGGATGAGGATGGCCTTGATGAGTGGGAGGTTGGTCTTCAGTTCCAGTTTGGTTTGTATCTTCTTCCGATGAGTCCTCCCATTCGTCCTCTTCCCGTTTTCGTCTTGTCAACCAGGTAGTCGACGTGGTCCTTGAACGTGGGTCCTTGGTCTAGGATGACTCCCAAGTAGATCGCTTTGGTGCTCTAGCTGACTTCTTCTCCCGCTATGTCCAAGTTGCCTTCGGGTCTCTTCCTGATCTTTCTGAAGAACACGGCTTGGGACTTCTCTGCGTTGAGGCTGATCTTCCACTTCGTACACCAGTCGTCGATTCGGTCCACGGCTTCCTGTAGTCTTCTCGTTACCATCACTGGCTGGGTGCTTCTGGTTACGATGGCAGTGTCGTCTGCGTACACGGCCGTCATGGTGTTGTCTGTCTTGTGGATGTCAGCCGTGTAGCTGCTGTAGAGCATCGGAGAGAGGACTGCTCCCTGTGGTACTCCTGCTTCTATCCATCCCAGTTCGGATTTGGTCTTGTTGATCTTGATCCGGAATCTTCCGATAGTTTCGCAGCAGTTTCGTGAGGGCTCTGGAGTATCCGGCTTCTCTAAAGAAGATGACAGGATCCCCATGGCTTCTGTTTCCTCTTGAAGTTCCTTCAAGATGACCCTCTCGGCTATCTTGCTCGTCGTGGTGAGTAGATGGATAGGTATGTAGTTCTGGAGGAACATCGGGCCCTTTTCGCTCTTCTTCCGCATTATGGTCTCCGCTTCTTTCCGTTCGTCTGGGAAGTGCTTGGTCTTCAGTATTCCGTTGATGATTGCTGTCAGGAACACCACTCCTTTTCTTGGGAGATGCTTCAGGGCGTTGTTGGTGATGCCATCTTTCACTGGTGCCCTCCTCTTGTGTTTGGACCGGATGATGTAGGCTACTTCCTCAGGGGTGGTGTAGCCTAGGTTTCCGTGGTCATCGTCTTGGTTTTGGACTTCTTCTGAGAAGTCCATGTCCTCGTCTGGGTGCTCGTTCAGGGTGAACTGGCGTTCCATGGTTCTTCTGAAGGCTTCTGCTTTTTCTTCGTCTGTGTGGGCTAGTTCATTGACTACATGTATTATTGGGGTCTCTCTTCTGTCTTGTCTCAGGATTTTGGCGAGCTTCCATAGTCCTGGTGTGTCGAGTCCAGTTCTTCTAGTCTGTTCTCCCAGTCCATTGATCGGTGTTGCTTCAGTTGCGTCTTGAACTTTTCTTTGAGTCTGTTCTCATCTCTCTTGTCTTCTGGATTTCTTATCCCGTTGGCTCTTTTTATTGCTCTGTTTTTCACCCTGATGAGCTCTCGTAGTTCGTCGCTGATGTTGGAGAACCTCTTGTAGTTGTCCACCCGCCTCGTTGTCGTTCTGTATTCTAGGGCTTGTTGGATGGCTTCTTCTAGCTGTCTCAGTTGATCTTCCAGTTCCGCTGCATTGGCAATGAACGGTCCAATCAGCTGTCCGGCTCTGCACTTGAACTTCTTCCAGTCGGTCTTCTTTACTTCTCTTCCTGTCGTTTCCTCGCCTTCTCCCAGCGTGAGGATCACTGGCTCGTGGTCGGCACCTCCTTCTCCGTTGTGATGTCCCATACCTCTGAGATGTATTGTAGTCCTCCGCTGTTCCAGGTTCCGATCTTCAGCTGGTTTGGTCCGGGATGGTGTGGATCCATTAACATTTCACCAGGCTGTTGCATGTGCGTCGAGAACATCTTCACTGCATTAAAGAGGTCTGGTCGTTGATGGGTGGGGGATGTCGTCTTTTTGGCTGCACTGACGTAGCTTGTCCCTGCTGCTCTGGTGGCGGTTGGTTGGCTTCTCGCTGTTCTCTGGGAGGGGGTCGTCTTGGGTGCTGTTTGGGGTTCTGCCGTCTTTGACGCTGTCGTCTTTTTCTTGGATTCTTGGGGACATCCTCTGTAGTTGGCTGGGTGTTCTCATTTGCAGTCTCTGGATCGGTGGCTTCCTTTGCATCTGACACAACCTGTGTCCATGTGGCTGGTCGACTGCCCGTGATGGTAGCCTTGGCAGTTGTATCACTGCGTTGGCCCCTTGCTTCTTCTAGGGTTTTCTTGTCTCACCTTGGCTCTGAGTATGAACTCCACCTTCTTCACCTGGAGGTCCTCTTTGATGTCCTCGACGTGGAGATAGTCCTTTCTTTGATGACGGTTTTCGCCACCTTGTTTTATGGGTTGGTGAAAGTGTACCATTTTAAACTTTGGCCTTGGAGTTCTTCTAGATACTTACTTGATTTCCTGTAGTATATCAGCTTTTCCTAGGGTTATCTTCATCCCTTGTCTCTCGTTGTAGGTTGTCTTCATACTGACTCCTCTTGCTTGGGCTTCTCTCCTTGTCCTCGGGAAGTCCTTCGTCGTCTTTAATATTATCGGTGGTGGCCTCTTTTCTTTTGTTGGTTGCGTCTTCTCTGCCTGGGTTGGAGCTTGGGCTTCTTTTTTCTTTTCTGCTCTCTGCTGGCGTTGGACTTCTCTCAGGGGCAGAGAGAAATCGTCTTCTTCTTGTATGACGGTTCCTATCGCTTCTTCTTCCTGTTGTTTCGTCGTCATCGTTGTCGTTGCTGCTTGTCTGATTTGGGTTGGTCCGTTGGATCTCTTTCTCCCTTAGGCTTCTCGGGCTTTTGCTTCTTTCTTTCCTCAGTTGGCTTGTCAACGGGTTCATCAATTGTACCTGGGACTCCCTCATTAAATCTGGATTTATAAACTCTGTTGTTCGTTATTGGTTGTTCGTGATTCCCGCTGCTCGAAAATGAAACATTGATATCACATACATGCGTTTATAAACCGTTGTTGCCGTGTTGTTCGTCGTTTCCACGTCGTTCGTCGTTGCTCTCAAATAACCAAATTTTATATCTTGTTATTCGTGTTTCGCAGTTCCACCAATGAAAACTGAAGTTAGTGCCACGTTACTTGATTTATACCAATTATTTTAAACTCAAAACTTACACTACTGTTTTTACGGTCAGTCAAGAGAGGCGCTACATAAGCTACTATTTATTGATGCACTTCGGCAGCATGAAATGAGAAAAACTATTGGTGCTACCAGCTATCGAGTTAAAAGCACTAATCAGATTCACTCTTGTGATGCGCGATTTCTACATGTGAAGTTGACATTTCTTACTTGACGTGGCGCTGTTTACGATAGGAGCTTGTGGTTTGGTTTGGTTGTGACCAATCAAATTTCAACAACGCTAGCAACGAAAAACCGATATAAATTAGTCGACTCGGGAACAACTGTGAATAACGAATCGCCAGCAACTTGGAAAAGACGGCAAGCAACGAACAACGGGAACAACAGAGTTTATAAATCCACCTTATTCTTGGAATTGGCGGATTTCCTTCTTTGAATCGGCGAGGTCTTTCATCAGCGCGTTGACTATTTTCTCAAGTCTGCAGAAGAATTGCGTTTGGATTTGTCCATCTTCGGTGCTTCTTGTTCCTCCACAGGCGCTAAAAAATAAATATTAGTATTTAACTTACCTTTTATAGTATCCGTTGTGTTCAGTGCCTGGCCCAATTTTAAAACGCACGTTTCACACTTGACAGTTTTTATAGTTGTCTTTTTATTTTCGTCGTATCGCTGTATTTTCAAAAATAATATTTTGTGTTAATAAACACTGTTTCTTTCATTTATAAGGATGAATTCCTAAAAACGCTTCAACAATATTTAGTTGTGTTGGGGAACACAACTTTTATAAATATCAAAATGCGTTTAAAAAATGCAGCCTTAGCCAAGCGTGCGATTTTCGAAATCAATCGACGGTCATCGTCACGACTAATGTTGTAATTTATAAATGTTGTATTTTGGACTTCCGACCGATCGCTTATTTCGAATGCCAAATTTTGAACGTGGCAACACAGTAGATGTCAAAAATATAACCTCTAATTTTATTTGTGTTGAAATGAAATGCATAGCGGTTGATGTTTATTTGATAAAGTAGACTATTGTTGTTGTCTTGGGTGTTATTATAATTCAGAGAATAGGTATTACCCAAAAATGTCAAAAAAAGCATCAGGAATGACAGAGGAACAAAAAAATGTTAATTTATTATGTTCTTCAACACCCACATTTACACCGTAGCACATTTTCAAAAGATTCTTCATTTAAAGACGCAGAAAAACATTGGCTGGAAATAACTAGCTTATTAAATGGAATTCCTGGATCTCAAAAATTCATTATAGTACCTATGTAGTATATATTATAATACAAACAAAAACTAAGGATAAAAATTATTCTTGACAAAAATACATAGTCTCACACAGACACATACAAAATTACCGTCAAACATCGGCTACTTTAGATCAACCGATGTCATATCGTACACGACAGATTGTGTCGTACATGGGGATTCGAAAATACATGTTCTTTGAATTTCGTGCGCGAAAGAGCATGCGAGGGCGCATCGCACAAGCTCGAAAATCCCACCCCAGGTAGATAGCTTTGAAAATCTTTCTTTGTATAGGTACGCCTGTTCAAGTCGAGATCTAGTCGCTAACGAACTTTTTTCAGAACAATCATAAACGACAGGAATGTTCTATTGTTTGCTTCTAAATAGGCAAATAAAATGAATGTGGGTTATTTACGTCATTAAAAGGGACAAGTTCATTGTGCTTACATGACAAATATTCGTTCATAAACTCTTTGTAAGAATTTGCAAGTTTATAACATTTTACAAATCGGCTTTCTTGGGCAATAAAACATTTAAGAGCTAATGACTGAACTCTCCTAACCTTATGTTTTCTTTGCAAGGAAGCTTAACAATGAATTTACCTGAGACGATTCTAAAATTGTTTTCACACTTTTGTTGTTCAAGCTTTGGTTCAATACTTTCATTTTCCCAAAATTTTACTAAATGCTTTTCTAAATTTTTGTTTTCTGAAACTAAATTACATGAGAATTCACAAACTGAATTTTTTATGTTAAAGTCTCCACTCACGATCCAGCCGAACTGCGTTTCTTGAAAATATGGTTAATTTCTTTGTAATTGAACTGGGCTGCCGATTAATAATTACCAAAATAATCGCGCTCCTATTAGCAAGTCGATTTCTTGCGAAATATTAAAATTAGGGTCCGCTAAAATAATATCATATGGTATTTCAATTGCTGATTTATCAAAGGAAACTGACGATGTTGCTCTAGTAAGTACAAAACAATCTAGATTATTTGTAAAATCACCTACTCTTAATTTAATGTTCACACAACAACTTTGACGTGCAGTATTTTCTGAATTATTAACTCCAGTAATTGAAGTGTTACATGAATATATGGGAAATTTTAATTTTTTACACATTTTTTCGGTGATTAACGAAACCTCCGAACATTGATCCAATACTGCTCTGCAATGATGCAAATTTCCTTAAAAATAGGATATTAGTAACATTACGGTCGTGAATAAAACCTGATTTGTTTCATTTAGGAGCAAACTATTTGCTGAGGGTCCTGGTATAAAATCATTAACATATAATGACGTATGATGTTTTTGATTGCATTCTTTGCAAGTATTGAGATATTTACAATTGTGCGTATCATGATTGTTTCTTAAGCAATGATGACAAAGTTTCAACGAAGTTACTTGATTTATTCAATCTGTACCTGTAGTTTCTAAAAATTAATTGCACTGAAACACGCCATGTTGTCTTTTATAGATAAAACAAATGTTTGAACAGACAACGTATGAACTACATTTATTTTGTTTCGAATTTTGATTTTGTTTGGATGTATCCGCGTTTTTTGAAGGTTTATTGTTTTTAAATGCTTTTTCATTAGATCGCATATTATTCATTGCTTCTAACATTTTGATATCGTTTTTTAAAATCTTAATATCCCAGTTCTTATTTTTCCAAAGTTGTTTGTCATTCTCTTGCGAGTTGAAATATAATTTTTCTAAAATAGTGGGTATTAATAATACATTCCAATGTTCGACTTCAAGAGCAGCCAAATTGTTATTAATATCGTCTTTTAAAGAACGTAACTCGATGTGTGAGGGTTTTAAAATTGTCTGAATTCCCAAAATATTTTTAACATGGTCTTGAGCGACGAGTTTTTTTTCTCAAACCGTTTTTTTTAATAACTCTATAGCGCTTGCATAGTTTTCACCTAAAACTGGCAGAGATTAAATTGCACAAAATGCCTCATCTTTTAAGCATCCTCTTATATAATAAAATTTACGAATATCTGTAATGTTAGTATCATTAAGTACTAAGCAATTAAAATACTCAAAATATGTAAACCATACGCTATGTTTAGCAGTAAAAATCGGTAATGGTAAATGCTATAAGTTAAGACTATCTGATAATTCTGTACCGCTACACTTATTTGTGATATTTATAACAGTTGGATTATTTATTTGTTGCGTATTTGACCCTGTAGGAGTTATTGTACATATATGCAATTTTATTGCACTTACAATAGCTTGATACTTAGTTTCTATTTTCCTTTGCACTTTTTCGCTTTCCTCCTCTAACTTGGTTTCATCAGCATTTTCTTTCCTTAATTCATAATAATTTTTTTCGATTTCAAATTGTATTGAATTAAAAATTTTAAATACCTCGGTGACCGCTTCTAAATTGGTTTGTAATTGACAAATATCGTCTTTCACATTAGGTATTGTTTTTTCAATTTTAGTAATAGAGGTTTTTACTTTACAATTTTTCAACTTAAAATCCTGAAGGTCTAATCCCGACATTCTTATACATTTTTTAATAAATCGCCTCAAAACGTTATTTAAATTTGGCAATTTTACAAAAAAGTAATGTAAATAGGTACCTAATGAAGCTTGTTTAAACTACGCAAACTTAATGGATAAATATATAAAGTAAAACAGGACTGACCTTTATGCACCTGGAACACTCCGATGTGAAAGCTACGACTTGATGGAACTCTGAGCTCGTTTGCCTGATATTTCTTGATTCGATGACTACGAGGATATATTGAAAAATTCTTAGCCTACCATAGAACCAAACAAAATTTCAATCTCAAAATATTTTATTACTCAACATATTCTCCTCTTAATTGGATACATTTATTACAGCGAACCTGCAGTGTCTCTAGACCTTTCAAAAAAAATGTTTCTTCTTGCTTTGCAAACCAGACCTCCACAGCTTTTATTACCTCCTCGTTGGAAGAAAATTTACGACCTTTTAAACTTTGTTACAGTTGAGGAAAGAGATGATAGTCGGACGGAGCCAAATCTAGTGAATAAGGGGGGTGTTCTAGTAATTCAAACCCTAAATCACGAATTTTTTGCATGGCAACATGAGATTTGTGTGCAGGGGCGTTGTCCTGCAAAAACAAAACACCATTGGATAGCATTCCGCGTCTTTTCTCTTTAACTTTTTCCCGTAGAGTGGTCAGTAATGTCGAATAGTAATCTCCAGTTATTGTTCTACCCTTATCCAAAAAATCAATCATGATTACTCCATGGCAATCCCAAAAAACTGAAGCAAGAACTTTTCTAGCAGATTTTTGGACACGAAACTTCTTAGGTCTTGGAGAACCAGAGTGTCGCCATTACATCGATTATTGCTTTGTTTCTGGATCGTAGAAATGTATCCAAGTCTCATCCATAGGAAAAATTCGGTTTAAGAAGTCTACATCGTTTTCAAATCGAGCACAGATCGAACGCGATGCTTCTACCCTTGCACGCTTTTGGTCAACATTCAAACATTTGGGGATCCATTTTGCAGCAATTTTTCTCATGTCCAAATTGACGTGAACTACGAGTATATGATGAACGCGTTCGTATGAAATATTCAGTGCTTCAGATATCCGTTTTAGCCCAATTCGACGGTCTGATAAAATCATGTCATGATCTGCATCGATATTTTCGGGGACTGACACAGAAACTGATCTTCCCGTTCGGTCATCATCTTCAATGGAAAATTTACCTCTTTTGAAGCTTGCAGTCCAATTTTTCACGGTCGCATACGAAGGACATTGATCACCAAGGGTATTAAGCATATTTCGTAAATCAGCTTATCTCTTAACCCTTTTAAATGCATAAATACAGGTACTTGATGATGGCTCGATACTCCAATTTTTCGATTTTCACAATTTCGGTGGACATCTTTTTTCTTTTAATTTATTGCGTAACTCTGGTTTACTTTTTTGACGTCAAACTTTACACTGGCACTTCTAATAACTTATTGTTCGTTGCTATGGTAACGCAATATTTTGTTTATGCATGGAACTGGTCAAGGCTAACTAGATATCAATACATCCTCGTATATATGTGTGGATCCTCGATTTGATATTGATGTTGCTGCAGACTGTTGACTGCACGAATAACATACGATTCTTGATTACACGATTCCCTTACTGTATGAGAACGATTTTTGAATAAGTACACTTTATACGACACGAATAACTGTCCGTTTTTTACGACTTAGATTGATGATTGTGTTTCCGTCTTGATTGACCAAAATGTTGCGATATAAATGAGTAACTCGAAGGACCAGATGAACGAATAATAAATAAAACGATGTGTATGCTTGCAGTGACTGTTTAATAGTGAGTTAGTTAAGTTGGTACATGGCTTTTTATATGAAGAGTAGTAGTCAACCTCCCACTCGCATAATAGGCGGTAAGAAATTTTTTTGGAGCAATGATGTACCTACAACATAATTTATTTTTTCCACTACTAGCTATGAAGTTGTCAATTATTGCGTCTTCTAGCCAACTGAGAAGTTCATTTTCTCTATTAGTGGTTAACAATTTTTTCTATTGTTGACCTAGGCAATAATGGACAAATTCAAATGTTTTGAAAATCCAGGGATCGTAGTTTAACAAAAACTTGTGCAACAAAATTTTTTATGCCCAGGAGATTGTCTTTAACGTATTTGCTTTTTGAAATTACTTAACACGATAAAATATAAAATTATTTGAATAAAAATGCCATTAGTTTATAATTCGCGGTCAACCAATAATGACTTATGACATTCCGTAACTACAACATTGGGTGCGTCCAGAGAACACAACCGTTTCGTGAATGTTCTGTGAACGCATTTTGATACATAACATTATACGCTGGAATTGTTTCTTCATAATAATTCCTGTTTTTTTACGAAAATCACATTATAAACATATGGTAATGTCTCCTGCAAATATTCTCTATTGCATGGTTTATAATATTTCTGTTTGTATCAATTATATCACCATCATATAATAACGTAAGAATTAGATTGTATCTAGCCATAATTTCAATAATAATGTTTTCCAAAAAAATTATCGTTCAACAGACACACGTCAACCTTTATTATTTGTTGCTCAGTGAGCGCTCATCAACGGTTGAGTTATAAGTTATGTTTTATGAACGCACCTCTGGTTTACAAATAAGTTTTACAGTAGAAATGTCAATCTGTATAAGACTACTTGATTATTATTTATTAGTGGAAAGGCGAATTTTTATTCCTGTGCTACTCGATTTATACAAGACATTTTTTTAAAATTTTTGTCTTAAATTTGGCCAGTAGTGGAAAAAATTGTATATGCACAACGGTGGTGAAGACATTTATAAGCCTCGCACCTTATTCCGCTCGGGGCAAAGCCCCTCGCGAAATAATCTGGGTGCTCGGTCAATAATAACAGTCTTCACCACCTTGGTGTATAATATACTATTATAGCTGTTATTTCATTCTTCAGATTTCTTATTACCAATACCTAAATTTTAAAGTTTAATAAAAAAAATTTAAATAACTGGAAACAAAAAGTTATTCAACTTACATTATGCGTGAGGTAAATTGATATAACTATTTCTAGTATTTCAACTTTACATTTCACACACGAAAATAAGACATTTTTAGATTTCAGGAGAAATCATTGTCCACAAGTGAACTAGTTGAACATTTACAAAGAGTGATTAAAGCACGACACGAAGGTAATGCAGACAGCAGTCAAGTAAACACTCTTTCAAGATCTGAAAGTCGTTCATATTATGGTAGTGAAAGAAATCAACATAATCAAGAAGCTGATGTGGACGTCTTATTAGTTGACAAAAAGGCATCAAATGCTAGAAAAAGATGCGAAAATCAGGTATGGTCCACTATGGTTATTAAGTATTGCACACTAATTTAATGTTCGAAAAAACTGGGGTTTACTCATCAAGTAGTGGCAAAGTGCAAAAATTTGTTTTGTTGTCTTGGCTATGGATAGATTGTTTAGACAATAAAATTAATGAGTTTTATTTGGGAATCTCAAAAATAAATCGAACAAGCTATTAAACTTAACAAGACAAAGCGTATTTGTTCTATTAGAGGAGAGACACAGTTAGTTACATTGCTAGTTTGTTTGAAAACATCGTTCTATCAAATAATTTTTTTTGAAGGTTTTAAAAAAAATTCAATCACATGCAATAGACACACATTAATTCCTTCACTTTCATTCCACGATTCGTTTGAGGAATTATGTTTATTTACTCCAATTTCATCAACACACTTCGGAAAAGAAATATAAGGTTCTGTAAAAAATGTTTTTCTGAAATTCATCTTATTTTATTGGCTATAAACTGTGTTGGTGTTGTTTTGGAGCTTGTAAAGATTTGTTTAATTTCATTTCTCATGCACATCCCATTCAATTGTTGGTTCTGACAAACTTGTTAGTGCTATATCTCACTAGGACACCACGGTGGCGCAACCAGTGGCGACATTACTCAGAACACATATAAACATATAGAGCATATCTCACTTGGTGTAATTTGGTTGCACCGCCAGTAAAATGTACAAAATTATATGGTGCGTCACTCACTCGGACACCAGTGACTCTTCAAAAGTGTTGTAATTGTGTTTTCATTGTAATGAATCTCTCTCTCTCTCTCTCTCTCTCTCTCTCTCTCTCTCTCTCTCTCTCTTGGCTGCTGCGATAACCACGGTGTCGCCACTGGTTGCGATATCCTTGTGCCCTATTGGCATATAGCACGTAAAAGTGAACCTCAACTTACCTTTTCAACAGTCGTGAGTGAGCAATAAAAACTGACTGAATAACAATAGCACATTATCATACTCGTTATAGTATTGTTACGAAACAGCACACTGGTATAGACCCTAAATCCGACTCTGTCTAGCCAGGTATGAAAATTAAAATTATGGCGGATACGCAGTGTTTTTATAACTGTTTGGAACTTATCTAAACACTGTTTTTGTGACCAGACTTATCTAGAAAAGGCCAGAAAAATTATTTGTGTATGTATAAGCCGCAGCCCGGAATTTTCTAGTAAAAAAGGCATTAATATAAATAAGGACCGATCAGCGGAGGAGTTAGTTGATAATTTGACATCGTGAGATAAACAAATAAATAAGTGAATATAAATTAGTGAACTGTTTATATAAATTAGTTTAAGTGAATATACTATATATATATATATATATATATATATATATATATATATATATATATATATATATATAAATTAAGTGTTAGTGATTATTTTAGTGTTTAAATAAATTAGTAAGTAGCCATACCGTGTGTTTAAAGTTTATCCCACCCGTTTACTGTTTAAATAGATTAGAAAAACATTACATTGGTGTCAGGTGTGCGGTAATATAAATAAATTGCTACGTAAAAATGGCCAAGAGATTAAGGGATCTGAAAGTGGCGGAATTAAGAGCAGAATTGGAAGATCGTGAGTTGGAAACGCCCGGTAAGAAAAGTTAATTAGTAGAAAGACTGGCACTGGAAAATGACGGCTTTGATCCAGAAACAGTTTTATTTAATGACGAGGCGTCCACCTTAATCTCGTCAATTTCTGCTAATATTTCTGCTAACATGGACGAGAAGATTTCTGCCATGGAAGAGAACGTGGACGAGAAGATTTCTACTTTGAAGAACGATATATCTGCCGATATCTTATTAATGAAAAACGACATTGCCGCTGACGTTGAAAATGAAATTTCGTCCCTAAAATCTGAAATAGAGAATAAGATTACAACGATAGACGAGAAAATCAAGGAGTTAGAGGAAAAGATTGCCGATTCAGAGGCACGCCAGAGGAAGAAAAGAAGACCGAGCAAACGAAACCTTGCAACCCAGAAACACTACCTAAGTTTGAAGACATTGGCAGTTTTACCCGAGTCAAGGCCCCAACGTTCGATAGAAAAATGTCGTGGACCAATTATGTGAAACAATTTGAAGCAGGCGCTAGAGTGAATAATTGGTCCGATAGAGAGAAGGCAGTGAACTTAACCATCGCGCTTCGCGGAGATGCCTTAGATGTACTTCAGACGATACCTCCGGAAGAAACGGACGATTTCGAGCAGCTGAAGAAGAGATTGGACCTGCGGTACGGTCATGAACATTTGGAACAGTTGTACAGATTCCAGCTGAAGAACCGAATGCGGAAACGTGACGAAACCCTTCAAGAGTATGAAATGGATATTGCCCGACTAGTCCGATTTGCTTATCCATCAGCACCAGAGAACATGATGGAATGTTTAGGCATCCAGGCCTTTATTGACGGCTTCTGTGACCACGATATGGAGAAGACGCTTCGATTAGCCCATCCGAAAACATTGGTCGATGCATTGACTGCTGTTCTTGAATATGAAGCAGCCACGATGGCTTCGGGATACAACAAAGATATTACCATACAGGAAGAAGGTGACGATGACAGACTTGACCAGATCGTTAACTTGTTGAAAGGTATGGTAGACAAGAAGCTGAAGAAAAACAGGTGCTGTAATTGTGGCGAGCTAGAGCATGCACGCAGTTCGTGTAAGCGTCCTACGACTCCTGCAAACCAAAAAAAACCTCTTAAATGCAAAGCAGCCACGAAGGGATCGCGGTACAACAAAGGTAGGACCATGCAGGAAGCAGATGACGATGACAAACTTGACCAGATCATCAACTTGTTGAAAGGTATGGCAGACAAGAGGCCGAAGATGATCAAATGCCGGAAGTGTGGCGAGCTAGAGCACGTACACAGTCCGTCTAAGCGCCCCAAGACTCCTGTAACCCAAGAACTCCAGACACAGGGGGGAAATCAGACAGGGGTGAATATCCAGCTGATGTGAATCACCGAAAAGCCAACTCCTTGCCTAGACGGCCATGCCCTGTAGACTATTCACAATGCAACAAGTCGAAATCTAAGGAAGCTGCAGTTTCAAGAACTACTGTAGTCAATGAAGAATGGTCACCCACCCGGATCAGAGAAGATAAGGAGAATGATCCTCATCTGAAGAAGATCCGGCAATGGAAGAAAGAAAATCGGCGACCTACCTGGCAAGAAGTTTCAAAATTTTCACCGAAACTCAAGGCGTATTAGGCTCAGTGGAACTCTCTTGTCCTGGAAGAAGGGCTGTTGAAAAGGGTTCTTGATAACGATGATGGTTCTGAGATGAGGAGACAGCTAGTTATCCCGAGAACAAGAGTAGCTGAGGTACTGAAGAAGTTACACGACATTCCATCGGGAGGTCATCTAGGAGTGAAGAAAACCCTTCAGCGAGTCCGTGAAAGGTTTTATTGGATGAACAGCTCCGACGATGTGAAGGACTGGTGTAAGAAATGTACGACTTGTGCTACGAGTAATGGACCACATTGCAAGAGAAAGGCACCCATGAAACAGTACAATGTTGGAAGTCCTTTCGAAAGGATTGCTTTAGATATCGCTGGACCATTTCCGACGACAGAATATGGTAGCAAATACATACTGGTTGTAATGGACTATTTCACAAAATGGGTGGAAATTTACGCTATCCCGAACCAAGAGGCCACAACTGTAGCAGATGTATTGGTGAAAGAATTTATCAGCCGATATGGAGTGCCCTTGGAAGTCCACAGCGACCAGGGAAGAAATTTCGAAAGTCATCTATTCCAGGAGATTTGCGAGAAGCTGGGAATGAAGAAGACCAGGACAACAGCATTACATCAACAGTCAGATGGAATGGTCGAGAGAATGAACAGGACTATTGGAAAATACTTGTCCAAAGTAGTATCCAGCCATCAGAGAGATTAGAACCAGTATCTTTCCCTATTCGCATTGGCTTATCGATCTGCCGTCAATGAGTCCACGGGTGAAACACCGGCGAAAATCCTGTTTGGACGTGAAATGAGGCTTCCTTGTGACCTGGAATTTGGCTGTAGGCCTGGAGAAGATCTAGCAGGCGAAGACTACGCAATCCAATTGAGAAGAAGGCTGGACGATATTCATGAATTAGTTCGAACAAATCTTCAAGTTGCCAGCGAAAGAATGAAAAGTCGGTACGACACGCAGGCCACAGAAGGCGGTTTTAAAGAAGGGGACAAAGTATGGTTACACAACCCGGCGAGGAGAAAAGTATTTTCTCCAAAATTACAAAAATCCTGGGAAGGTCCATATTTAATCAAGAAAAGGATCAGTGACGTTATATATCGCATAAGCAAGATCCCCAACGGAAAACCAAAAGTAGTTCACCAAAACCGACTAGCGCCATTCGAAGGAGACCATGACCTGGGGGAAGGAGTAAACCTTATTCGAGATGTGTCTGACCCTACCTTCGAGGAACTTATGGGCACGTATGGAGGTACCGGGAAAGCTAGATATGGAATCACTTCGGAACAACAACAAGATTTGCTCACTTTCCCGGAAGATTATTCACTGGCATACAACATCCTCGCCCGTATCAAGAACGCACGAGGGTTGGCAACCGTCTTTCGAAAGAAGTTCGGGCAATTAGAAAAACTTGAAGACCAGATTCCAGCCCCTGGCAAGACACTGAAACTGAAACATAATTCGCGGTACGTCTTCTACGTGGTAACTAAAGATGAATTTAAAGATCGATCTACCTACCGCGATGTGTGGGAAGCACTTCGTAACCTCCGAGACCATGTGTTACAATCCAGCGTGAAGAAACTGGCTATGCCTAAGATAGCGAGTAATCAGTTGGATTGGCGAGTTATCAGGAACATGGTAGAGGTTATCTTTAGAGATACCGGTGTCCAGATATTAATTTGCAGCTACAACCCCCGTTATCAGTATCCAATGAAGACGGTGCCCTGCTATTTCCATAAGATCGTAAAGTGTAGAAATGGGGCCAGTTGCCGATTCAAACATCCAGTCTCGGCTACACAAAAGTTCCAGGAGGAACTTCCATTTAAGGAGGGGGTAATGTTACGAAACAGTACACTGGTATTGACTCTAAATCCGACTCTGTCTAAGCCAGGTATGAAAATTAAAATTATGGCGGATACGCAGTGTTTTTATAACTGTTTGGGACTATCTTATCGAAACATTGTTTTTGTGACCAGACTTATCTAGAAAAGGCCAGATAAATTATTTGTGTCTGTGTAAGCCGCAGCCCGGAATTTCCTAGTAAGAAAGGCATTTATATAAATAAGAACCGATCAGCGGTGGAGTTAGTTGATAATTTGACATCGTGAGATAAACAAATAAATAAGTGAATATAAATTAGTGAACTGTTTTTATAAATTAGTTTAAGTGAATGTACTATATATATATATATATATATATATATATATATATATATATATATATATATAAAATTAAGTGTTAGTGATTATTTTAGTGTTTAAATAAATTAGTGTGTTTAAAGTTTATCCCACCCGTTTACTGTTTAAATAAATTAGAAAAAGATTACAGTATGATTATTTCACAACTGAAATGTTTGGCTTGTATAATAATATTTGAGACTCATTTTCTAATATATTTAATTCTATTATTTATTTGTGCTTCGGAAGATACTTGTCCGAATTTTTATTTTTCAAGTTAAAAGTATTTTTCACAATAAATGGTTGACTACCTTCTCTATAAATATTTTAATCTGATAGTATAAATATAAAAAGAGTTTTCATTGCTGGTTTTCCTTTGTTTCACCTGTACTGTACCTACCTACTTTATTTCCACCGGTCTTTTTATATTTACATATAATGGGATTAAAATATTTATAGATAAAATAGAAAGTGGGGTTTTCGCAATAATCATTTTTAATATTGTCTCAGAATTTTAGTTTGTAATAAACATTTCACTTCGAAAGTAATCTTGTATTTAAAAGTAAGGATGTGGCGTCCTAGTGCAAAAAGTGCATTTATCGCCGGATGCGAAGCGAATTGTGTAAAATGGATTTGAATCATTGAAACATCGAGGTTATAGTATAAACAATGCAGCAAAAGAAACATGTAAGTTGACCAAAACCACAATATCCTCAGTAGAAGACATTATCAATAATCCAATACATAAACGAAATGTCACTAATAAAACCAAAAATGTGTTGACCAAATGCAAAAAGATATAATCTGAAGAACAATATACGTCCTATAACAAGAACAAATGATAGCAACCCTAGATTGTATAATTAGAGACGAAACGGGAATTGTTTGTAGCCGAACAAGTTTGTGGAGAGCTATTTCTCAAATGGGATTTAAATATTGTACCATCAATAAGAGGCACAAGTTAATGGAGTCATATTGTTTACGAATGTGGTGTCATGATTACTTACAAGATATTCAAAAATGTACATGTGAAAATCGTTCAATTATCTACCTCGACGAAACATGGTATGTCACCCATGATCATCCAACTAAGGGTTTTGTGGATTAATCGGGAAAATACAAAACAAGGCTCCATTAAATAAAGTACAAAGAATAACTATAATACATGCTGGATCACAAACAGGTTGGGTTTCAACCGCTTTATTGTTGCCAGCAAAGAATATTAAAGATTCAAGCTTAGATTATCACCAAGATACAACAGCAGAACTCTTCGAATATTGGTTTGAAAATTATTAATTGCCGGATATACCGAATAAAAGTATGATTGTGGACAGTGCAGCTTATCATAGCTGTCAATTGAATAAAGTACCAAATAGCAACAGCAGTAAACGGGAAAGTATTTGTTAAAAAATGACCTGTAGTTAGACAATCCCACAAAAAACCTGATGTCCTACAAGTTTTAGCAGCGTTCAGTATCGAAAAATACGGTTGTGATACCATCGCTAAAAATATGGGCCATACAGTATTATGGCCTCCTCCATATTAATACATATTTAACCTTGTAGAACACATATGGCATCAGCTAAAATCCAGAGTTAGATCTGAAAACGTTATACCCACATTAAACTCAAGTGTTATACAGTTAATTAGAAATATGACAAATAACATTCCTATTGTTAGCTGGAAAAATTCGATTCAGCATATTATTAAGGTTGAAGGTTACCTATCGAAATGCTAATGTCACTGAAGAACCCTTCGTTATTAATTTAAATGAAGCTTTTTTGTTTTATTTATAGTTGTAGTATATTCCAATTAACGTTCTTTTAAGTTCTATTATTTTTCATGCAACTTCATATCATTGATTGTAAATAATAACTGTCATTCAAAAATAAACCTATCATTGAATTGACATCTGTGCAATTTACTCTTACATACACAATAAATTGGTGTCAGAAGTGGTTTCGAAAATACTCCAATTACTTGATTTCCTATATTCTACAACAATAACACGCAGAGAGAAATAGTGAAAAGTGCATATTTTCATTACAAATCAACATAACCATGTCGGACGGAGAGGAACCTTCTACTACATTGATTGCTGCTGTGACGAAGGCGTTGGCGGATTCTCTGAGGATTGCTATTCCACAAGTTACTACTTCTGTTACAAACCAAGCCACACCACACCTGAATCTACTTCTCAAGCTCAACCCAAAGCTCCTCCGTTCAAGTATCAAGAATATCGTTCGTCCGACGGGAACAACAGTCGACGATTATTTCAAGAGATTCGAGTGGGCATTACAACTAATTTCGCTCGAGTATATATGGGAGCAAAACTTAATAATGCTCTGAAAATTCTTGTTACTCCTGATACACCGGAAAATTGTACGTATCAACAAATCCGCACTGTTTTAATTGCACATTTCGACGTCGAGAAAAATAAATATGCTGAAAGTATTAAGTTCCGACAAATTGTACTGCTACAGAATGAATCCATTGCTGATTTCTCACTACGATTAAAGCAAGGAGCTACGTTCTGCGAATACGGTACATTCCTCGACAGGATGTTGATTGAGCAGCTCCTACATGGTCTCACCGATCATAATATGCGCGACGAAATAATCGCCAAGAAACCTACTACATTCAAGGACGCTTACGAAATAGGTTACCTCTACTTCTAATAAGATACATGCACTATCTTATTCAACGACGCAATAAAAATATAAACGGAATGTTTCACATACATCGCACAATGCTTCTCGGAAGCAAGATCATGGTGAAAAACAAGGTCAGTACGCTTGTTATGGATGCGGAGAACGTCACAAACGCAGTGAATGTCCATTTCGTACTTCTGAGTGCCACAAGTGCAAAAAACGTGGGCACATAGCGAAAGTTTGCAGAGCTTCATCTTCGCTTTCTACTTCTCATATACAAAGTTCTGAAGAACCTGCACAGCAAATAGACACATTGAAATGTTTCAACGCAGTCAAAGAAATCCACGTTATTGATTCTTCTGGTAAGAAAATACTTCAAGTACTCATTGAAGGCCATAAATTGAATATGGAATTAGATTCTGGAGCACCATATGGTTTCATTGGTAGCGATACACTATGTAACCTCAAACCTAATTTTCAATTGCAGCCAACGTCTAAGAAATTCATGAGTTATTCGCAACATCACATTAACTGCATCGGTACATGCTCTGTTAATGTCTCATTTGGTTCTACATCTCGACAAATTCCGGTCTACGTTATTCAAGGCTCTTACGATTCCTTATTTGGCCGTGAATGAATCGCAAAATTCAGTCCCGAAATTGATTGGACCGAACTCTATTCTCCAATCGAGGTTAATGCGTTTTCTACTCTTCCACCTTCATTAACTCGTGATCAACAAGCACAGCTGGATCAACTTTTGACAAGATACACTGAAGTTTTTAGTGAAAGAGTTGGAAAACTTACTGGACCTCAAGTTAAGGTACATTTTAAACCTGGAACTTCTCCTGTTTTTGCTCGTGCTCAAGATATAGCATATGCATTACGCGACAAATATTCTAAAGCAGTTGACGCTAAACTTGCGTCTGGATTTTACAAAAAAGTTTCTTTTTCCGAGTGGGCTTGACCTACACACGTCGTTATTAAAAAAATGGTGATATTCGTATAACTGGAATTTATAAACCTACGTTGAATCCACGTATAATAGATGAATGCCCTATTCCAAAACCTAGTGACATTTTCAACAAAGTAAAAGGAGCCAAAATTTGCGCACATCTTGATATTACAGATGCTTATACGCATCTTCCTACTGACGACGAGAACAGCCATGCTCTAACTCTGAATACTCCTACACATGTGTTAGTTCGTCCTACACGAGCTGTTTACGGCGCAGCTAACGTCCCTGCAGTTTGGCAACGTCGATTAAAAGAAATCTTACAAGGTCTAAATAACGTTGAAAATTTTTTCGACGACATCATTGTTTGGGCTGAAAGTTTCGAAGAATTGTTGATTATTCTGGAAGCATGTTTGATCCGTCTTCTTGAAAATGGTGGTCGTCTCAATCGACGTAAATGTGTTTTCGCTACAAATTCTGTAGAATTTTACGGTCATAAACTAGATACACAAGGCATTCATAAATCGGATTCTCACATCAAGGCAAGGACATTAATACTAAAGTAATTACACCTCCATCTAATGCTCATTTGACTTCTCAAAATCTGTTGCTTAAAGAATCACCTACTATACATGCTACGTCAACTCAAGAATCTGTAATTTCAAAATCTTTACCAACTTCAAGTGTTGAGAAGTCTATGTCTACATCAGAAGTTCCATCCTCAACGTCTTACACATCTTTTTCACCTATTGTAAATGATTCATTCCAAAATCCATCTACCTCTGCAACTTTTCAAGAAGAATTTCCGTTTCAAAATCAAGATCAACGTACTGTACGTTTACCTCAAGAACAGTCACACACCGCGGATTGGACGATCTTCTCGGGTACGCAGAGCACGAACTATTTACTCTCCACCTTGATAATTCAAGAAATCTTTGTAAAGGTGGGAGGAAATGTAGTATATTCGAATTAACGTTCTTTTAAGTTCTTATTGTTTTTCATGCAACTTCATATCATTAATTGTAAATAATAACTGTCATTCAAAAATAAACCTATCATTGAGTTGACGTCTGTGCAATTTACTCTTACATACACAATAATAGTCATAGTTCATGTACTTACTCACTTTGCTCATTTTCGATTTTATTTCAATTTCATATCAATTACTGTTTTTCAGATACCCTGTATAGTAAAAAATATTGTTAAAATATGACCATTATTGAACTACATATTTCTTATTTGAAACATTTGATTTTTTGATAACATCTGCCAGTTAGATATATGTTTCAACAGTTTCATTTATTCAATTCAAATTAATAAATAAAAGTTGAATTAGTTTTTGAAATAATTTGTGATTTTCTTTACAAAATAAATTTATGTTTTAGTATTTAAATTTTACCGCCTACGGATTTGTTACTGTTTAAGACCAGATGCTGAGTTAACGAAATATTGTGAAACGTACTTTACATGTTACCATTATTTGGTACATACTAATTCTCATTGATCATCATCCACCGCTTTAGACGCCACGCAGTTATCGCGTTATTACCGCATGATAACAGAATCTTGTTCATGTGATATAGGCGATGAAACCTTCTTCAAATGTCCTAGTATAGCAAAAATGAATATAGCCGATGTCGACTAAAATAATTAAAATTAATTTACCTTGCCCATGGTGGCGCTAATTTTGACGAAGAGTATTGTAACACGATTATGGATTTCTTGAAATTGTTTTCTCAGAAACAAGAAATACAATTTACAATTCTTTTAAAAACATTTACAATTTCTTGCTAAATCGTCCATCTTCACTCCCGTCACAGTTGTCAACTCCCCTTATCAATTGTTACACCTTCTTATATATTAATTTTCAATCTTCTAGAATATTCCAGAATGACATTTCGAACCCACCAGAATCATCGATCGAACAGTCCAGAACATTCTATTGCTGTTCAACCTAACTGACATAGGACAACTCAAAAGGGAAAGAAGAATACCTAACCTAAAACTAATTAAAAGGGGAAAGAATAATATCTAACTAACTTAACACTGTCATTACAACGTCACTGTCATTATCGGTTTCGTTACACTGCCCCCTCCTTAAAATAATTCCTTCTGGAATGACTGGCGTGAACTGGATTCCCTAATTCAAATTCTAAGTTGTTGAATCGCTATTCTTCAGGATGGGTTCCTTTGAATGGCGCCAGACTATTATGATGGACGATCATAGGCTTTCCCCCGGGAACTCAAACAATCCGATATGTGACGTCTTTAATTTTCTTCTTGATAGTGTACGGTCCCTCCCAGTTCTGTTGTAGTTTGGGATACCGGCCACGTCGTCGTCGAGGGTTGTAGAGCCATATCAAGTCTCCTTCTTGATAATTGATCTGTCCTACTCGGGTGTCGTGGTACCTCTTCATCCGGTCACTGTTTAGTTGCAGCTTGGTACGCACCATTTCGTTGATATCCTCCATATTCCTACGGAGATCTTCGACATATTCCTCCACAGCCTCATCTTCACTAGGCTTGTAGCCTAACACTAAGTCGCATGGCGATCTCATTTCCCTACCAAACAGGACCTTTGCAGGTGTTTGACCGGAAGGTTCTTTAACAGCTGATCGAATGGCCATTGGGAAGAATGGATGGTTTTGATCCCATGTTCTGACACAACTTTCGATGGATAGTTAGCTGTTAACTATGGTGCGGTTCATTCGTTCCACCATTCCATCAGACTGGGGATGCATGGCAGTGGTTCTGGTTTTCTTAATACCCAGCCTTCGACGGACCTCTTGGAACAAACTGTTTTCAAAATTTCTTCCTTGATCCGAATGCAGCTCAAGAGACACCCCAAATCGGCTGATGAATTCATTTACCAGGGCATTGGTTAAGGTGGCAGCTTCTTGATTGGGAATAGCATAGACTTCAACCCATTTCGTAAAATAGTCCATCAATACGAAGATGTATTTGTTCCCAGTATCACGTCGTGTTAAAGGTCCCAAACACAACCGCAGCAATTCTTTCAAAGGGCTTCCAACCAAATATAGCTGCATTTCAGCTCTTCGCCTTTGAGTAGGCCCATTGATTGCTGCACATACGGTACATCTTCGGCACCAATATTTGACGTCATCTTTGAGGTTCGCCCAGTAAAATATCTCTCGGACCTTCTGCTATCATTGTGAAGCTGTTGAAGAATTTCCAGGACATGATTTCTAGGAACTACCAACTGTTTCTTTGTTTCCGTTCCGTTAGAGTTTTCGACCAGTTTCACTAAAAGTCCATCATCTAAAGTCAACGACTCCCACTGTGCCAAATACGTTTTTAAAATGGGAGGATACGCAGACACTTCGCGCCACGTTCGGCGCTGGTCCGCTCGCTTCCATTCGCGAATCATCTTTATAACAGGATCCCGTTCTTGCTGGTTTTTCATCTTTTGGTTCCAGTTGTCAGGGGTTACTTTAATCGGTGCAATTATCCCATCTTGTTGCTCTAGGCGACTACAACGGCGGCAATCTAGTTGGCATGGTCTCCGTGAAAGAGCATCAGCATTGCGGTGTCTTGTACCAGGTCTATGATTGATTTCAAAGTCGTATTCTCTATCCATATTGCTTATTGACATACTATACTGATGGACTGGCCCGCCTACCGCACAATTGATGCCATCGCAGTGCGGGAGAGAAAGATCGAGAAGGATAGCGCTAGGAGTGGCAAACATATTTTTCAATGTATGGTTACGGTATGGTTTTATATGTTACTGCGTGAACGTTTGTTATATATTTTAAATAATTTTGAGAAATATTTGAAAATGAGATCGTGTTCATCTTATACTTGTACTACAAGGTTGAAAAAAGGCGAGAAAATAAAATTTCACAGGTAGGTAAATAAACAATAAATTTTATATAAGTTAGGTTTATTAAGATGATTAAAAATATTTTCATGTTTTATAGATTTCCAAAAGATCGCAATTTAAGTAATGGTTACACGCTGTTAGGAGAGATAATTATAAGCCAAGTGATACAGCTGTTATTTGTGAAAAGCATTTTAGAGTTGATGACTAGGTATTAAATGTTCACGGAAATCGGGTATTCCATCACAGTTTGATTTTCCTGCTCATTTGATCAAAGTTATCAAAAAGAGAAAACCCGTAACAAGAATACTTAATGTAAACCAAGATGAAGGTGCTTTTCTTAAAAAAATTGAATTTAAAATAATATTTTTAATATAAACATTCGAATACTTTTTATATTACAATTTTAATATACTTAAGTGTACATTTTTAGGGGATGCTGTTGCAGGATGCAGTACTGGTATAATTCCTGAAGTGGAATCTATGGAAGTCGATTTATATGTACCAGAAGTTAATAAGCCAGAAGATCCAGTAAACAATAACATATTATCCAATGCAATAAAAACATGTTTGAGTGTTGAAAAAAAAGTTGCAAAGTAAGAGGACCTACTGATTCTTAAGTAGTTGACCATTTAAAAAAATACCTTCAATTATGCATTTTTTCTATTTTTAGAAAAAAACGAGATCCAATAGTCTTTGGAGATTTAGAATTTCCAGAAAAAAGAAAGAAATGATTGAAAATTGCCAATCAAACTGTTTGTAAATATAAAAAAATTAATAAATATTACTCAAAAATCGATTTAGTTTTTTTGGACTATTTTTTAACCTACCCTGTTTGACAACCATTCTGAATGCATCTAATTTAATTATCGAACATGCACCAACTTTTAGCAATATTTGAATTTTTACTGAGCAATAAAAAGAATTCCACGTTGCACACTTATATGACCACACTGTATAAATAGACACGTAACAATATATTTTTATGAAACTGCATTGTCTTTTTCGTAATGTATAACAATAATAATTGTATATTTTCTATTTATACGTAATAAAATGATTTTTTAATGGTTGTTTCGTTATTTTTTTGTGTTATTTGTGTTTAAAATAATATTAAATAAAACATAGTCTGTTATTTGTTTATAAAATTAAAATATTCTTTGAAGCATCTAATGCAGTTACAACAACGTTTACTAATAAAAAAATAATTTTATAAGCACCCTTTATATGCTTTCTCTGTGTTTTCTGCCACACCTAGTTCCATCTCTTTCTAGGTTTTCTCTTTCTAGTCTCTTCCGCATTTTATCCTACAACGTTTATTACCGTAGGCCAGTCCACTAGTATAATATGTCAATTATATTGCTACCTGACCTTCCGGGCTTTTGAAGTTTAGAAGCCACTTCAAACTGGCGTTCTAACCAGGAACCTTCTTCTGTGCATGTACTTATAGAAGTGCTCTACGGATTTAACGACTGCAAGAAGTTCTCGCCTGGTAACGCAATAGTTCTTTTCTGCATTCGACAATGTCTTGCTGAAGTATCCGATGACTCTCTCTAATACCGTCTTGTATTTGAGACAGGATGACTCCAATTCCTACATTATAAGCATCTGTGTCCAAAATCAGTTTTCCTTCTGGTAACGGATAACCAAGGAGCGGAGCTGACGTTAGGTGTTTCTTCAAGGAGTCGAAGGCTTCTTGGCATTGCTTATCCCAGAAAAAGGTTCTTGCTTATTCAGTTAGTCGTGTTAAGGATTTGGAAAAGTCCCAAAAATTCTTGACATACCGGCGGAAAGATGAACATAGGCCCAAAAAGCTTCGAATTTCATGTTTGTCAGTCGGAGTTGGCCATTTCTGAACTGCTATGATTTTAACAGGATCAACAGCGACTCCATCCTTGCTCACATCATGGCCTAAATAGCTGACTTCCTTTTGAAACAGGTAGCATTTCTTTAGGTTTCATGTTAGATTGGCCATATGTCTCTTAAGCAGTTCTTCGAGGTTGGATAGATGTTCTTCAAAATTCTTGCCAACTATAATGACGTCATCTAGATATACCAGACATTTTTCCCAAGATAAACCCCTGAGAATGGTCTCCATCAGTCGTTCGAAGGTGACGGGGGCATTACACAGACCAAATGGTGGGACCGTAAACTGCCATAAGCCTGATCCGCTAGTAAAGGCGGTATTCTCCTTACCTAGGGGATCTATTGCCACTTGTCAGTATCCGCTCTTCAAATCTAAAGTACAGAACAATGTAGAACCCGCTAGAGCATCAAGGGCGTCGTCGATCCTTGGCAAAGGATAACTGTCCTTTTTAATAACGTCGTTAAGTTTACGGTAATTAATGCAGAATCGCATTGTTCCATCCTTTTTTTCACTAGTACCACGGGGAGGTCCAAGGGCTACTGGATGGTTCAACTACCCCGTTCTGAATCATCTCTTGAAGGGCTCTATCTGCCAGTTCTTTTTTGATTTGGGGCAACCGCCGGGTAACTTGACGAATAGACCGTGCATCGCCGATGTCGATCTATTTAACTACATCCGTTCTACCGAGTTTTCTTCCAGCACCAAACACAGCTATGTATCGGTGGACTAGATCTCTTATTTGACTTCTTCCTGAATCCGACAGGGATAAATCTAAGTTGGCCATCAGCTGCTCTATTTCGCCGGTAATGTCTTTTTCCGTGGTTGTTGCCTGGTGAACTACGGCTGTAACTGGCTCTGGAGGGCCCAATTGCCTACCTTTCTGAAGGGAGACTGAGTGATCGTTCCGGTTTATCAAGCGCGCTGGTACTTGTTCGGTTGATACAACAAGAGCATTGCCGATGAGTATTCCTTTTCCCAGAATCAGGTCGTCAATCTTAGGTTCTATCATTGCTGGTGTACTATTTTGCTCTAGACCCTCTAGTTGACCAGCTACAACGCATTCACAATTCGCTGGGAGTTCGACGTCATCTGCCAGCGTTATTGGAACAATGGTTTCATCTTTTCGATGCAAGAAAAATTCTTCGGTCCCAATAAGGAGGGTTCGTCGTCGAAGGTCCAAGCGAAACTCGCAGTGATTCATGACGTCCATACCCAAGATGACGTCTTCATCGATGTCGGCCACCAATAGCGAATGTGTTAGAGGTACCAAATTGCAATATCGCTTTTATTTCCCCATATACTTTGGCAGTCTCTCCCGTAGCGGTTCGTAATCTCCAATTCGAAGGCGACATCCTCCTGGGGTTGGCGACGGTTGGTCGTACGATGGTTTTCGTGGCCCCGGTATCTAATAACATGGCATAATTATTTTCATAGATGTGTCCGTCAATGTATAAACTGCCCCGTTGTTGTTTTATCGTAGCCAACATCACAATGGGAGGTCTTTTTGATGATCTAGGGTTGATGTCGCCCTCCAGGAGTCGATCCGTTTTAATTTTCAGCAGGATATTTCTGTTATGCGGGCATGCACTTCTTATGTGGCCAATCTCACCGCAACCCCAGCATCTCACGGGCCGTCTCTTCCTTGCTGTTCAACTTAACTGACATAGGACAACTCAAAAGGGAAAGAAGAAAACCTAACCTAAAACTACTTAACAGGGAAAGAAGAATACCTAACCTGAAACTAATTAACAGGAGAAAGAAGGATATCTAAATAACTTAATACCGCCACTGTCATTACAATGTCAATGTCATTAACGGTTTCGTTACAGTATATTTCTAGAGTTTTAACAATCAATAAAAGTTTGCTTCTGATAAGCATTCGTAAGGAATAGCATAACTAATATGAAAAAAATTTAAATTATTCACTATTTGCATGTTTTAAATGCAGGTACACGTTTTTGACATTGCCAATTCATTTATTTTGCTAAATTTTTTGTCATGTTTAAATAATACTGTTATAATAATTTAAAAAACCAAATCGCCTATTGGACTTCGTCGTATTGAATAATTAACCATTATCTTCTTTTTGTATAATTAAACTGTATTTTTACAGATAAGGTCGCAATTAAGTAACCTCTTTAAAAAACTGACTGGTTTTGTCCTGGTTGTTGGACTTTCGGTGGATTCCGATGTAATAAGAACATTGGCTTCTTACTTAGAGTTTGAAACGGAGCAACAATTTCACAAGTCTGTTGAAGATGTAATAGAAAGGTAAGTGTAAATATGTATCAAATCAAATGTCTTACATCACATTTACATTTAATCACGTTCTACCTGGAGACGTCGACGGCTGGTAGAGCGAGGTAAATCTTCTCATACTTACGTGTTTTTTCAAAGTGGATTCACATTAAGCCTTTTGAAATGGAATTTGCAAAGCAACATTTTTTTCAATCTCTTTGTCCATTTCAACAATCGCAGAACTCGCTTGAGTGGACAAAATGGGACGCTAGGTAAACAAACTAAAATAACAGATGACAATCAAGTCCAGAAAAGTTGAGTATGTGATGGTATATATTACACATTAAGGTAGAAAGTGTTTTGTTAGCATTGGGATGAGATATATTACAAAGCGTTCTAAGTAGATTTGTATACTATTTAATTCACAATAATTAGCAGTTCCAAAAAATATCAAAATCCAATTTATTTTTGCGTGATTAATTGGTCATGCGGTTTTCTTTTCAATTTATATTTGGTTGTTGCTGTCAAAATAGAAGTGAGCTGTCATTGTAAAACAGTAAAACTGGTATAAGGCAAAAATGTGTAAATGAGCTCATCTTCACTACCTTTTTCTTAAAGGTAAGGTCTCTAGTGGTTAGATTACATATTATAGAATTGTGATTAAAATATTACTACTCTATAGTCGAGCCATAAATGTTTGAGAGTATACGGCCAGTTCAATATAAGTTAATAAAATGTGGAAACTCGAAGCGTGCGTATTAAGTTGTGAAAATAATTAACAATTTATTTTGAATAGTTTTTAGCCCTCTCACAAATTAATACGCATGCCTCTAGTTTCCAAATTTTAACTGATGTAGAAGTGGCTGTTTACCATTCCTAAATGATACCTTCGACCACTTTAATATAATTCATTTTTCTTTACTTTCAGGCATCCTCGGCACAAGGAATACCTTAACAATGTATGTGATGAAATATACGACCAGAAAATCAAAAGAAAAAATCCCACTATTGTTTTATACAGTTTGTCAGATAACTTTCACAAAGTTATTTTGTAATTGTAATTTTTAAGACTAAAAATAAACTATGTTTAATAATTTTTTGCGTGTTTATTAAGGCTCATTATATAGACAAACTAAAAATTAAATGAGCTATCTAATGATAGGTACAGCAAGCTTTGTGAAAGCACAAAGGTTGAAACAAAAACTCGATTGGCGAGAATTGTGTAAGGGTAGGCAAAGGAAGAGATGAAAGAATGCCTAAGAGCCTTAAATGTTACAAACTACAAAGAGACTGCAAAAAAAACAGATAAAAATTGTTAAATTGAGTTGTACTACTGCTACTGTTAAAAAAATGTTCAGTGCAGACACAATATATGAACTTTTTTAAATGAAACTAACTGATTCTAAAAAATATAATGAAAAATGACAATTGTTTCGATATTACCAAATATAGATGATATTTAGTAATATCGAAGTAGATTCCACACACTAAGGGCCGAAACATTAAATTACAATAGATGAAGTTGGAAATTTGAATCCTGTTAGATGTCGGAAAAAGATAAGTTTTAGTGTGAATATGAAGGAAATGATTTTTAATGTGTACAAAAGAATTAGGCAATGGCTACTGAGGAAGTTTTTTTAAAGATGTCAAGTAAAGTGGTTTTTAGGGCCGTATGCACTGTAATATGTTAAACTAGATTAAAGCTTAACCTTGTTTAACTTGAGCAGTAGGCATGCACCGTCGTATTTGACAGTATTAAACTTAATCTGACTGTAATGATGGTTTAAACGCAAATTTCCAACTTAAAATATTATTCGTTTCATATTCATATTTGAATTTTGAAATAGAGACAAACAAACAAATAGTACTCGTAAGGATTGTTGCAAGTGAGATTTATCATATCCACGTTGTTCTTTGTATATCGAAGGAATATTAAAAATAAATGGAGTTGAAGGATGAATTATTCCTTGAAGAAGTTGTTGTTATAGATATCATCAATTTTGGTTTCCGTCTTCGTGTATATGTAAGGCCTAATCATTTCGAGGACGTGGATGACTTATCCTTCTATCTGTGGTTTATGCTGACCAAAGAAACAGTTGTGTTTCTTTTAGATCCTATTCAGCAATACTTGCAGTTTGAAATTGATTTGCGAGTATTGTGTAATTTTCAAATCTATTGTGAACTAATATTGAATTATATACTTCAGGAACAATTGTGTGTCTCCAATGAACCAACTGTTGACAACTCTTATTTTATATAAGCGATTCAGATAAACAGGCGATTTCATGCACATGAACCAAGGATCAGTTCCTCGTATCATTAAACAAGCTTCAGAAGCCATTGCAAGACTTCGCAATAGATTCATAAATATTCCAACTACTCGAGAAGAAAAACAAACTTGCCAGCATAAATTTTCTGAAATAGCCAGATTTCCATGAGTTGTTGGATATATTGATTATACTCACATTAAAGTTGGTACTTTTGTCTTGTTAATTGTTTTGTAAATGAATAATTTGGTTCTTTTATAGGTGGTAATGATGATGAAATATATAGGAAGTGGTCAATATATGCATCAGCTCCCCTATAACTTCATACATCTGTTACCATTTTTAACTGTTTCATTTCTATCAGGACGTGATCTATTTGGTTTTTTGTTGTGCCATTTAGTGATAACCAGGTTACCTTGATTTGTTGCTTTTCTGTAATCATTTTTTTTGTACTATTCATTATCTTTTGCATTTCCTTGTCCATTTCCATTGCCTGGTCTATTTTTTCCCCTTTGTCCCTGAGCTTATGCTTGTCGCTACTGTTTTTTTGTCAATATGTTCTGTTTTATTTTTCCAACTTCTCTTCCTACGTGTTCCATCTCCATTCCTCTGTTTCTATGTATTTTTTTCTGAGCCCAATTTTTACACGTTTTCCTTTATCCCTTTCTTCTATTGCTCTCATTCTAATTTTTTTTGAATTTTTCTATCCTTCTTTGACAAGCGATCCTGGATGAACAATATGTCTTCAGTTTTAAATCTCAGTGTTTGTTTATTTAGCATCACCTTCATTTTATCTTCTTGGTTGGCCAGTCTTACTAAGCATTTTCTTTCTCCTAACTTTACTAAGCTTTCTACCACTGTCTTTATTTGTAATTCTTTTTCTAGGAAGTTTTCCATTGCATTTCGTAGTTCTTCTAGATTATTTGTCTCTATTCCTACTCCCTGAACCACTATATTGTTTTCCTTTTTTTCACTTTCCAGTCGTTTCAATCTGTGGTCCATATTCGTTATTGTTTTCTTCATTTTTTCATTTTCTTTCATCAGTTTATCATGTTCTTCCCTCAGTTGTTTCATTTCTTCTCTGTACTCTTTTTGTTCTTCCTGTGTTTTCATAATCTCCATGCTCATTTCCTCCATTTTGACTCCTATTTTTTCCATCATATTCATCATTTTGTCTGTATCACTTCCTATTTTTGTCGGCGATCTCCCTATTTTCTTACTTCTTTTGAAAAATTCTTCTTCCGTATCATAGTCTTCCTCTCTGTCGCTTTTCATCTTTCTGCCATATTCATTATCACTCATTTCTTTCTCTTTTGAATTTCCTCACCTCAATATTAGAAATTTTTACGTCCGTCCTTGTCTTAGGTATATCGTTCGACATGCACCGCGCAAAAAGTTCTAAAGCCAGTCAACCCGCCGGACCTTGAACTTTTATCAGTGATCTTTAGCTTGGTTATTTGTTCTTTATGTTAGGTTATATTTATGACAAACTATTCTAAACTTACTTGGATACTCGCAATTCCCGTTTAAAACGAAATTTATTACGGAGCAGAAATCAACAAAACTTTCCAGTTCCCGCTTCAAACGTGTGAATAATCTGTTTCATTTATAGGTGGTAATGATGATGAAATATGTAGGAACAGAAAATTATACTTTTCTATTAATGTTTAAGTTGTAAGAGACGCTGATCACATGATTAATAATATAGTAGAAAGATAGCCTGGTTCGACGCATGATGCTACTGTTTTCAATAATAGTAGATCTAATTTTCAATTTGAAAATAGAGATTTTGGAAATTATAGTGAGGCCTTATTTATTGACACCATTACTAAAACCTACTGGACATGCTGAACATCTATATAATGAGTCCCACATTCGCACAAGAAACATTGTCAAACGGTCTTTTTGTGTATGGAAAAGAAAGTTTTCTGCTTTAGCATATGGACTGAGGTGTAAAATTCAAATTACTGTAACAATAATTGTAGCCACTGCAGTACTTCATAATATTACAAAAATAAATAATGATAGGTATTCCATTAACCCATGATATACATCAAGTAGAATTGGAACATTTCATTCAAGAGGGACAAGTTTCACTTGTCAATCAACACAAAAATGTCAACTATAATTTTAAAGCTAATCTAAATAATTATTTTGCCAATTTGTAAATCATTTATATCCACAGTCAGGTATTTTTATTTTGTAAAATTTGGAAAACAATATCAAAATGGACCTCCTTAGAATGAAATAAACAGTATTTTTTATATTATAGTTCTGTTAATTTGAAAGTTTTTTCTTAAAATATTCCTTATTGTATTATTATTGAATGTTTTATGAGAAGATCATTTTTAATTAAAAATTCATGGAGTGATTTACAATAATTTATTCAAGTGAAATTTTATAACTAATTAATCAAAACATAATTAAAATGATAGATTGACTTCAGAAAGATACTACCAATTGTCATGAAAATAACACAAAAATTTCTCCTGAAAAGCAACGTTGCCGGAAATATTTCTGGTGTAACTAATTCTCCAAAGGAAACAAATGGTGCATACCAATGGAATGATGTTACACTAATCCTGATTAACTAAACTCGATTATAACAACAAACGGTGCATACGGGCCTTAATTTATTAAGTGAGTATAAAAAGTCACAATTTATCTGGAACCAAATACTAATAAAAATTGGAATACTATTATAAATCATAGGCTGATATTAATAAAAGTAATATCTCATCCATACCTCAAATGTGACTAGTATAAAACAATGAAAAACTCCAAGTCAAAATATCATAGATTTATTTTATATATAAGTGCTGAGCAACTAGTTTCGGCCCTAACTGGCCATCTTCAGGCTTCAAAGTAATGTTTTGGTAAGGAAGAAAACATTAATCAATCATCTTACCTAAATTATGGTAATTATTAGTGGGGCAACAAACATCCACACATAGTGCCGATGAAAGGAAGGATGTAATTTATGTTACTGGAAAGCGCAACAGCTATAGACGCATGTACCCCCTAAATAAAAGCTAACGATAAAAATTGTGATACAGTTAGCGTAAACAAAATTTTTCTTCTTTACTCTGTGAAAAAAGAAGAATAGTCAATAAACTAAAAGTAGTAGTCTAGTCAAAAGATAAAAAAGAAGATTATGACAGGAGTATTTAACTTTTTTAAAAGCAAAGAATACACCAACATGTATTCTTTGTTAAAAGAGTGAATTAAATTGTAAACAATTGTAAATAAAGATATTTCTACAGTAGCTTACATATAGATGGTAAAATATTATCAACAGAGATTGTTACAATAGCAGTACTTGACAGTATTAAAACTAACTAAAAGCAAAGGAATACACTAAACAATCAAAATGGGAGATTGAGGAAGATGTATGGATCTTTTGGTCTTAGTTGCTCATTAAGACAAACGGCGTTGTTATCAGAACTAATCCGGTTAATCTCGAAGATCTCGAGTAAATATATCCTAGGACCTTTAAAGCACCTATGTAATCTACACGCATCTGATAAAGAAAAATTGTGGTTTTCAGATATAATGTGATTGGCAAAAGCTGATGGTGAAGCAGGTGGGTCTGTATTTTGAAATCTTTTAACAAAACTAAGATGTTCTTTAATTCTAGTGTCTAACAAACGACCAGACTGACCGATATATACAGCATTACAGTCTTGACAGCTCAATTTATATATACCAGGAAATTGTAACATCGGAACAGAATCTTTGGTGTTAACCAAAAAAGATCTTAGATTGTTATCAGTTTTAAAGCCAAATTTAATGTTATACTTCTTGAAAATGTTACCAAACTTATAAGATACGGGGCCAAGGAAATGTAAAGAACCAACATACTTAGATACATCATTGTATGAAGTGTTATCGTGTAATGTAATGGTAGGAAAAGTTAGCTTAAATTTAATAAAATGTCTAATGTATATTTTGTTGAATAAATAGAGTGGAAAGTTATTATTAATTGCAATTAATAATTACCATCATTTAGGTAAGATGATTGATTAATGTTTTCTTCCTTACCAAAACATTACTTTGTAGCCTGAAGATGGCCAGTTAGGGCCGAAACTAGTTGCTCAGCACTTATATATAAAATAAATCTGTGATATTTTGACTTGGAGTTTTTCATTGTTTGATATTAATAAATAAGCTATTATAAGAAAAGTGCACGAGCTTTTTTCCTAAATGAAAAATTATTATAAATTTAGGCAAAAAAATCAGGAGGTGATTGATGATGATGAAATTATGATGGACCTTTCTTATAACAAAATGTCCTCAGCCCACCCCCCATTTCAGTATAGAAAGGTACTTGAAATTATGTAATTTCCGTGCACTCGCAACGGACTAACCACTGGTATGTTTTCAACATTCCTGCTTCATTATAAGGGTGTGAAATTAGCATTCCTACCTTATTTAATATAAAATCTTTTTCTCGAGAAATAGTTTTTTAAAATAAAAATATTACTTAAAATCTCTATTTGTTTTAAAATATTTCTTAGTATCAAAGTTTTTTCCTAGAACCCGTACATTTGGTGGAAAAAAAATACAATATCCTGTGTGTAAGCTTGATTTAATTATAAGGCAATAGTAAGCTGGTGTCACTTTGGCAATGCATTCGTGTCTACTTAATGTTTATTTAAATTTTAGTAGGCTGATGTCAAAATATGTTGTTGATAGTTAAAAATTAAAGTTTACTTTTTTATAATTTTTGCGTTATTGTGTTTACTACTACTAATAGTTTGATTTAGTCATTTTATAACATGTATACAAACGCTGAAATGACCGATATGCATGTTGTGTATGGTGTAATGATAATTCTCATGAATCTAGATGTCTTTAGGCTGAAAAATATCCGCAACGAGTGACCCTAGTTAAATGATTTTAATCACGAAGATATTTTTAAAAAACTTTTATTTTTCAAATCTACAAAACTTTACTAATTTAAATTTGATGTTTACAATACAAGTTACAGGATTAGAATGGTAATTAATAATGCGACCTACACCAAGTAGACTAACTGTTGACAACAGCAATCTTTATGTATGTCAACAGGATGGCTTCAAATTACTTGCGTGTATGCAGGATGTCTTCATATAACTCCTCCCTCCTTAGGCGAAAACAATATCGATGGGGGGTTGTTTTCGGGTTTCTGGTCCTCTTGTAGTGGCTGGCTAACATCTTATTGGCCTCTTCTTCTATACCAGATATAGATAATAATTAAACTTACAAATAGCAATGTTAGACTAGGCATATTCCAAATTGCGGGGTGCACTTTTTCTTTCTCTAAAATTTCATATGAATCTCGATCGGCTGTGTTAATGTAATCGTAACCCATTTATCTGTATTGTTAACTATTTCTGTTTTTGCAAAACCGTCTTTTGAGACTGTCAACGTTTCTGGAAGATATAAATCCTCATATTTTCCTTCGGGCACAATTACCTCGCCATCTGAGTGACTAACTGGTACTTGTAATCCGACTACTTCGTTTGCATCGACAGAGATAGTGAACTGTTTCCTATATACCTTATATAAAAGTGGAATTTCTATATTTTTATTTCTTATTACATTTTTACTAAAATCTACTGAAAATTCCAAAGCACGTAGCTCATTTAACCCTAATAAACCATCAAAATGATTATGAAATTTATATACTATAAAATTATATTTAATTTTAGAATTAAATTCGACGTTTTTGGGTGGTCCAAAAACTTGTCGATTAGACGGATAGTGTCTATTGATAGGACGTGATTGTATGGGAATTGGTTGACTTGGGAATAAATTTCCATGGGAATTTTGATTAGATGAATTGAAATATCTCGGTGTGGAAGTACTGGGCGTATTTCCGTGATTTGGGAAAGAAGATTGAATATGCTGAGAATTAGAATTATTTCGATAAGAAGGATTATTGAAATAAGTTATTTGAGATTTAGGTTTATTAAAAGTATTAGGTTTGTTATCAAAAGATTTAAAATTATTTTGAGAATACGAAAAATTTTCTTCCTCAATTATATATGCGAGAGCTTTAATATTTCTTGGATTTTTAAGTCTAATTATTGTCTGTAAATTACCCGATAAATTTCTTAAAAGAGTTCTTAACGTCATTTGGTATTATTGTCTACGGTACAGATCTTTAGTCTGTAAAGGCATTTCAATACCAGAAAAATTATTTATTCTACTAACGAGATGATTTCTTAAAACTTGTAAACGTTTGGCAAAATCAATTGGATGTTCATTTCTTAATGGACGAGCCATTATAAGATCTTGTTCAAGACATTCTAATGATCGTCTATCTCCGAAACATTGTTGCAATGCATTTTTTATCAAAGGCCAAGTATTTAATTCGGTTCTTGAACCGACCAAAATATTAGTCTTATCAACTAATTTTAATTGAATAACCTTAATTATATAATTCTGAATCGTTTGGTCATTAACACTACATATGTGTTTACTACAAAATCACAACTACTTATAAACTTAACTAAATTACTCTCACCTCCATTATATGGAGGAATCATATCAATATATAATTTCAACATTGAAACATTTATTGGGTTTGCATTACCTTCCATTTCTCTCACAGTTATTATTCTACTAAAATCAGAAATCAAACTATCTATATCTAATTTAGCTTCATTCATAGGAAAATCAAAATATCAATTCTAAAAATAATATTTGCTTCGATATTCCCTTTGCTAATTTCAACTTAGTGAATAAAATAAAGGAATTATAATAAAAGGAGTACTTGGTACTTACCTAAAGTTTTCTCCAGTGATTTCAATTCTGCTACACTCCGAAATGGTAGGTTCCAAAGCCAAAGAGTTGACACTCACGTGAAAATCGGTCTCGATGCCGTGGCTTTTCACGAAAATACTGCCATGAATCCTACTGACTGCGCCAGTTAAATTATTTTACTCACAAAGATATTTTTCAAAAACTTTTATTTTTCAAATATACAAAGCTTTACTAATTTAAATTTGATGTTTACAATACAAGTTACAGGATTAGAATAATAATTTTTAATGCGACCTACACCAAGTAGACTAACTGCTGACAACAGCAATCTTTATTTATGTCAACAGGATGGCTTCAAATTACTTGCGTGTATGCAGAATGTCTTCATATAACTCCTTTCATAATTCCTTATTTGTACGTATTCACCAACGCCTATCCGGTACTATAAGTTTACAGAGAAATTCAATAATCACTGATCGTTCCCGGACAGTTAGAAATGTGAGAATAGTACAAGGTATTCTGGATGAAATTGACCAACATTCAGAAACAAGCACTAGAAATATTACTAACACTCTAAATACTATCAGCCACATGTCCATGCGACTAGTTTTAAAAGAGGACCAATTATATGGTTCAAGGTCTTGTACCTCGAGCTTTTTCTCGGTTATTTGCATTTTGCGAATTGATTACACACGAAATCGTCAATTTATAAATAACATAACACAACACAATATTATATAGCTCCCTTTTCATAATGTGTTTTCAGATAATGAACACACTATTTACTACTACTACACCAACACTCACAATTACACGACCTGACGCGTGTTTCAATAACAAAGTTTTCGCCTGCAGAGACCGAAAGTAAACTGACGATAACTTGGTTATGGAAACGCGCGTCAGACAATGTAATCGTGAGTGTTGGTGTAGTAGTACTAAATAGTGTGTTCAGTATCATTATCGCCAACGATTCCAGAAATTCCAACTTCGTTTGCAGTTAATGTGTGCATTGGAATTATATAGGACAACATTTTCTGCTTCGAGTATTAAATGGAATTGCTTACACCAGTTTTGTCGAAAATGATTTTCCCGAACTACTTGAGGACATCCCTGTAGTGGAAACATCCAGTATATCATGTTCTAGTTAATAAATAGATATGGGTCAATATTTTAAATGTATTGTCTGTATTTAGTAATAGTAACCTTCTTTAAGTATATACATGAGCGTAACAAATAACAGTTGTGAATGCAGTTACGTAGTTCTTATCATGAATAAACCTTTTTGATATAATGAATGTAACCCAAATCTTGTCAGAACATCACATAGCGACCCTGCCAATTACATGCTGGAAAGTAACGGATTTTAGACAGTAAAGTAGTGACTGAAAAAAAAGTGGAAAGTGAAAAAAAAGTGTCAGAAGTAAATATGGGGTCCCGTCAAACCAAGGAAGAAGTCATTATAAACCAGGCTGGAAATAGTGGTGACATGACCCAAAACGTTCCGAGTAAATCCACTAAAGTATGGAGCATCGGTGAAATTTTGTGAGTTGGATCTTTCTGATTTTTATACAAATGTATTCGTAAGGCATTAGAAAAGAAGGTGCGATTGGAAATTAGAAGTTAAGAAATTCTGTAAGTAGCCGCCAACTTACATCAATGGAGACCAAGAGGACGAAAAGAATAATGTAGGTGATTATGTTAAGGAATTGTATAGTATAATAAATAAATTTTACGAATCGGTTAGAAAAGAACCGAACGAGCGTAGAGATAGGATAGATAGGAATCGAAAATTTGTAAATAATTTTGAATTATTGGAAGATAAGTTTAATAAATTATGGTTTAGAAATAAATGATGCGACAGCAAAATATTTTAAGGCAAGCGACCAACTTATTAAGCAATTACGTATTACACTTAAAGGTGCAATTGAATCTATAAGTACAGTTATTAGTGATAGGGAAACTGAAAGAGTAGATATGACGGATAATTTTGATCTTAGAAATACCGCATCCTTGTTACCCTCTATGGATGGGTCACAAAGCAGTTAATTGAGGCCATCAAATTATCCAACGAACTTCTGGAAGATTCAGTTAAACTGCTTTTGATTAAGTATGTATTCAAAGCTAAATTAAACCAAAATTGCATCTTAAATCGTCTTATATTATAATGTTCCGGGTTTACTTGATATGAAAAACCATTTAATCGGCGGCAATCTCAAGTTAATTGCATCCCGCACGACAAGAGGGAAAAGCATCGAGGAATTCGCGAGTACTATTGAGCAACATATGATAGTGCTGACTACAGCTCAAGCGGGCCAAAATCAAAACGCGGGGGAAGTTCTCCACGCTATTAATGAAAAATTAACCATTAAAGTTTTTAACTGTCTCGACCCTTACTTCGTGGAATCTACTCATATTAGAATTTTAAATTAAACTCAATGTTTCTAGCTAATTCCACAATATAATGAAAAATATTGAAAATTCTAAAAAATTGACAATTGTTTCGATAACTGAATATCATCGTCAGAATGACAGAAGTTACATTTCATTTGATGCCTACCTGATGTTTAGTAGTTATTTTTGGCTAGATCAAGAAGTGACCTACCTAGTGATTGACTTAATAAATGTTAATAGAAAAAAGAAGATGTGGTATTACAAATATTGAAGCTTAGATATTATTAGCCCTTTGGTGATATCCTGGATATCATTTTTCCAATTAAGATCAGTATAACTGTGCAATAATATAGAAAACCTGGCAAACTATATCTGCTGATATTTACAATTATCACTTAAGAAGACAGTTTAATAGTGGAGAACTCCCTAGATTTATCTGTTCATTGACGACTTCATATTGTGTCTTAAGTGTCTCCTAATTCCCAACTCTTCAAGGAAATCCAGTTCTTGTTTCTTATCACAAATATCTAGTACTTCTAGTTCTGTGTTAGGTGTCAATGAATGATTGGTGTCTAGTAGATGTTTTGCGTAATGGGATTTATCTGGTTGTTTTAATCTGTATGCTCGTAAGAGTTCACTGTATCGAATTTCAAAATTTCTATGGGTCTGACCCAAATAGACAGCATTACATTCTGGACTTTTGAGTTTATATATACCTGATTTCTTTAATGGTGGTATTTTTGTTTTTCCATTTAACAATTTTGTACTTACATTACTTTCTGTTTTAAACGAAATTGTTGTATTCGTTGCTAAAGATATTATCTTTGAAATATTATTAGAAATATTTCCTGTATAAGTGATGGTTTTATAAGTTTTTATTTCTTCAGTTTGTTTAGGAAATATTAGTTGTAACGCCACTTTTTCCTCTTTTTTATTAATTAGCTTATTTATCATATGTAATGGATAACCGTTGGATGTTGCTATTTGTCTAATTGTATTAATCTCTCTATCTAAATTACATTTGTTCATAGGAACTGAAACTGCTCTATGTATCATTGAATTATATGCCGCTAGTTTATGTGACATGGGGTGATTGGAACTATATGGAATTGTCACATCAGTGCGTGTGTTGGTTTTCGGTAAATTGAATAATCAAGTACATTATTAACTCTTTGAATTTTCAAATCAAGAAAATTTATTGAGTTATTTTCTTCAACTTCTAATGTAAATTTAATTTTTGGGTGTAAATTATTAATGTGGTTGAAAAATATATCTAATTGTCGTTCACTACCTATAAAACAAGCTAATATGTCATCTACATATCTATACCAAAATAAAACATTTTTTGAAATATCAATTTCAAAGATTTTTCTTTCTAAACTGTCCATAAAAATGTTTGCCAAAATAGGTGATATAGAGGGCTTCCCATTGGTAAACCTTCATTTTGAATATATATGTTATTGTCAAAAGTGAAATAATTCTGATTAATATATACATCAAATAAATTAAGTTGAATGCTTTTAATTTATTGATTAGTTCTATTGAATTTCTAATTGAGTATTTAGATGCATTACACATGATAAATAAGGTAATTAATAAAAAAGAGGAAAAAGTGGCATTACAACAAATATTTCCTAAACAAACTGAAGAAATAAAAACTTATAAAACCATCACATATGCAGGAAATATTTCTAATAATATTTCAAAGATAATATCTTTAGCAACGAATACAACAATTTCTTTTAAAACAGAAAGTAACGTAAGTACAAAATTGTTAAATGTAAAAACAAAAATACCACCATTATAGAAATCAGGTATATATAAACTCAAATGTCCAGAATGTAATGCTGTCTATTTGGGTCAGACCCTTAGAGATTTTGAAATCCGATACAGTGAACACTTACAGCATACAGATTAAAACAACCAGATAAATTCCATTACGCAAAACATCTACTTGACACCTAACACAGAACTAGAAGTACTACATATTTGTGATAAGAAACAAGAACTGGATTTCCTTGAAGAGTTGGAAATTAGAAGACACTTAAGAAACCCACAATATGAAGTCGTCAATGAACAGATAAATCTAGAGAGTTCTCCACTATTAAACTGTCTTCTTAAGTGATAATTGTAAAGATCAGCAGATACAGTTTTCCTGGTTTTCTATATCGTTGCACAGTTATACTGATCTTAATTGGAAAAATGATATCCAGGATATCACCATAGGGCTAATAATATCTAAGCTTCAATATTTGTAATACCACATCTTCTTCTTCCTTCTATTAACATATATTAAGTCAATCACTTCTTGGTCTAGCCAAAAATAACTACTAAACATCAGGTATGCATCAAATGAAATGTAACTTCGGTCATTCTGACGATGATATTCAGTTATAGAAACAATTGTCAATTTTTTTAGTATTTTCAATATTCTTCATTATATTGTGGAATTAGCTAGAAACATTGAGTTCCATTTAAAACACTAATTAAAGTTTTTGCTAGTGGTCTTAAAAATCAAAACTTAGAGCAATAGTAAAATCACGAAATTATAACAATGTTTTAAAAGGATGTTATTGTAAGTGCGAAAAAGGAAGAGGCGGAAAAACTCATATATTCCTCTTTTTCCTGGAATATGTTCTTTATAAAAAGGAATCACGCGCAAGTTATTTGAAGGCATCCTGCATACACGCAAACAATTTGAAGCCATCCTGTTGACATAAATAAAGATTGCTGTTGTCAGCAGTTAGTCTACTTGGTGTAGGTCGCATTAATAATTATCATTCTAATCATGTAACTTGTATTGTAAATATCAAATTTAAATTAGTAAAGTTTTGTATATTTGAAATACAAAGTTTTTAAAAAATATCATCTTCGTGAGTAAAACCATTTAACTCGCATAATAAAAATTACAGGCAAGGCTATCATGGGACATTTTCGAAGGGATCTAACAACACCAATTTTAATAGTCGACAACATTATCAACAATAATAATATCAATACGCGAACTTTTCAAGTGCAGAGACGTTGGCCAGTACGTAGATCGTATTATGCAGATAACGGCGAGGCCAATGACACCGGCAATCCGAGCGACAGTGACTCATATTCTCAACGATTTTTTCGTGACCAACGAAACTAATCTAAATGGTTGCAAAACGTTTGTGAATTTGAATTCTTCAAATTATATGTGTGCGTGCGGCCTTTTTCGTCATGTATCAATTACATGGTGTATCTTCCACAGAAAAGATTGGCGGACATCTTCGGAGTCTGGAAGCGCTATTCTAGAGAGCACGTCAGCTATTCGGTTTAAAACTTCTCTACAGTATCGTATTTAGAAGTCATAAAGTTGCAGAAAAATACTCCACCGCGCTAGGCGACCAGATGGACTTTGAATCGAGTGTAACCATTTGAGAGATCGATTATCGGTGACTACAATGAAGTGATATCCTTCTAAGTACGGTCTTATCTTCTCTATGCCCCAGACAATGGCCAAGTGTTCTTTTTCTGTGACAGAATAGTTTCGTTCAGCAGGATTCAGAGTTCGGCTGGTGTATGCAATCACATGCTCCTGCGTCAATTCCAGTACTAGTCCATGGTCAGCGGGACGCTAAAATTTGGACAACTTAATATCAGAGTTTCCGTCAGAATCTTTTTGAGTTGTTTAAAAGTAGTTTCTTGTTTTTCGGAGCCTCTCCACCGATAAGTCTATCTGAGCATCCTAGTAAGACATGCGACTACTTCAGAAAATGACAGAATAAACCTACGATACCAGGATGCTATTCCCAAGAATCGTATTTTAAAATAGACTAGATTTTCTCTGGGTCGGTACGGATTCTGTCGCATGTAACGATGTGACCCAAGTATTTTATATTAGACATACAAAATGACATTCATCCAGGTTTATCTGCAGTCAGTCGTCGAAAAACTTCTTTCACGTTGGCTAAGTGTGACTCAAAGTTTCTCCGATGATTATGGTGTCATCTAAGTACGCAAAGGCATGCGGATTCATATCCGGGCCAATAATTCAATCGATTAATAGTTGGAAAGTGGTTGGAGCGGAATGTAGTCCAACCGGCATTACTAGGAATTGAAATAACCCTCTTCCCGAAACCGTGAAGGCGGTAATCGGCTTGTTACGAGCGGAAAGTGGAATTTGTCAGTACCCACTTTTTAAATCCAAGCTGGTAATTAACTTGGCGGTCTTCAATTTGTCCAGAATGGCATTCATATGTGGGAGTGGACAAGCATTTTTGACCGTGACTAAATTAACCTTACGAAAGTCGATGCAGAAACGGCGTTTTCCATTCTTTTTTCTTTACTATTACGATTGGTGAACTCCATGGACTCCTTAAGGGTTTTATTACCCATTCGTCCAACGTTTTGTACACTTCCTTATTGATTACCGCTTCGGGTTCGGCGGTCTGTATGGTTGCTTGATGGATTCGGGTTTAATTAAGTGAATTTCGTTTGTTTCTTGAATCTGTAAGCACTATTACATCTTATTTTTTATCAATATATTCCTGTTGTTTTGGCTACTTTTCTTTGTAGACACTTTAGATTTACAAAAAAACGTAATTCTTCGAATTTATTTTTTTCTCCGAGGAGAGGGGTGTAACATGCCCATCGACATGTTACGAATTATTAATAAGTTATTTATTTTTCAGTTATTTCCACCTCTAATCGAAAATTATTAAGTTCGATATTTTCATAAAAAGTCGAAAGGTTTTGTAGTGGTTACTTAGTAAGTGTCCTTCGTATACTTGACGTTTACCATAAATGCATATTATCATTGAGGAAACCACTTACCTAGCAACCGGTATTCGGGAATAGAATAAACAACATCACATTTATAAAAAACACTGGGTCGAGTTTTAATATGTTAAAATACACAATTATAAATATATCGATCGACTTAGTCAAAGTATAAATAACAATAATTCCATCCTGGTTCGTTCACTCTTATTTTATAGGAAACGTAGTTATGTTTAACTACATGTCTGACCTCTCTCTATAAGTTGTACATGTTTGTTTATATATTAACAGAAACGTGCCTCCATTGATAAATGACATTGACCATTTCAGAGCAATGGTCGCTAAATACTATAATTAATATTAACCTAAATTTAACTCTTATTTCTAAACTAATGTCCTTTTGTCGTTTACATTCTACATGTCTATTTTAACTGGCAAATTCCGATTTGACGGTCTCTTTTGCTGATTATTCTTCGCTTAAGAAATAATTACTCCCACAGTCATGTGGTGACATCTCGTTTTGCTGGTAAGTTTTTCTCTTTTTTCAAATTGTAGTTGCGTGCTTATAAATCTATACCGATTTTTCAATCTTTATTTTTCTATTATTTGAAAACGTTATTTTTCGGTGTTTTCAGTTTTTCACCTTCAAACTTTTTATTATAAAACTAGGTGGCGTCCAACTTTATTTTGTGAAACAAATTTTTAGCAGATTATTTTGATTTTTACTCTAATTTAAATTTACATTTTGTGAATATTTTGGGAACAGGAGGGATAAGAATGGAACATATTTCTGTGGTTTTATTTTGAAAATTAAATTCGATTTGTGTATGTATTGGAGTATAAGCATCTAATCTGTTCATCTTATTCCTCCTTCCTGCTTATTTTTTTTCTTTTTTGCAGCTCGTACGTGGACCGTGGAAACTTGGACCTTTTGACCTGCACTTTTGCTTTCAAGAAGTCGGTACCTACCTTCCAGAGTTCCAGCACATCGCTATCTCGAGTACCACTTCTGCAATATATCGCTGAGAGCTGTAAATCCTAAATCTCTCCAATATAAGTCCTCAAACTTATTTTCGATGTATATAAAATCTTGAGTTAGACATTTTTATTGTTAGACAAATTTTTATTCTTCAAGCCATGGCAATCGAACCTCATACCTGCCTTCTTCATCTCTGGAGATAGTATCCATACACAGTTCCTTAGCTGCCATAGCTGATTCCTCCCGAGTACACTTATCTGATGGCTCCTGAATTCCTAAGATATCTAATTCCCACAAATCACTAGCAGAAGGAATCCTAACAAAAATATTTAGGGAGGTCATGATGACATCAGAATATAAGAAACTGGAATTTTCCTGTTAAAGTCCAACCTAGTGAGTTTCTATGGCAACTACACCACAAACCGATTTATGACAAATCCTAGTGTATAAATTTGCAATAACATCCGCTCCCAATAAAACCTCAATCGGGCCAGATTCCTTGTTATCAGACAGGATAATATACCAACAGCTTAGTTCTTTGGTCCATTCCCAAATAGTACTAAAATGACATCACCACAAATAACTATTTGATTTACCTTAAAGGTAAATGAAAAATCACCAGTAACAATTGTCACATCATAGCAACCGTGGCTCTCAGTAAACTCCTTGCCTCCAAATAAACAGTGAATCAACTTCTTAGAAAGTTTATTTAAGTGACCCATCTGCACTGCAATTTCTTCCAAAATAAATTATCTCTGGGACGCACTATCAATCAAATCTCTAACTTTCTTAAAACCACTGCGTCCTTTTACTTGTAGAGTCTATAAAACTACGCGAGTACTACTCTGATTTGACAGTTCTTGATTCCTTTTACTTTCATCTGCTAGAGGGGGGGGAGTTAAACTCGCGATTAATTTTGGTTCCTATCTGGTATGTCATGCTTCTCATGCTGAGACAACTCCGGGCATAACAATGTTTCATGAGAATGTTGGCGCACAATACACTTTAAGCGTCTTTTACATCTACTGACTTGGTGACCGACCTATCTTGAGACAACGGAAACTAGGTTTAATTCTAGAAAATATCTTCCTCTTCTGTTCATAACTCATTTTTTGTGCCTTAAAACAAGATTTGCTCTCATGCAGGTCCGAACAAAAAACACAATTGGCAATTTCAGCGTTAACCAAACTCTTATCTTTAACTTGCTTCTTAATACCAAAATTTTCCCCTGTACCTGCATTCGATAAATTCAATCCATTAACCACACCAAAACCTTCTGTGGCCAAACCTATTCGTTGCTCATTTTCTACTTCACTGCGTAAAATACGACTAGCGTCCAATGTAATTACTGTTTTATCATCTAAATCAGAAACAACATTAAATGATGAACGCTGCCATACTCTCAATAATGCTTTTGGTAAACATGACTCTATGAATGGGAAGAGCATAGCCGAGTATTTATCCGAGGCTACACATAATGTCTCAAGAGAACGAAGTTGAGTCTCAATTTGGTCATATAAAGAAGCAATTTCTTAGAACTAGAGTTTGTTAAAATTAATTTGAAGAGCTCCCGTCTGTAAATTCAATTTGGAAGTCTTCTCGACCAAGTCTACTCAGCTTGCACTCAACAATTTGGGATAGTTGGCACCTACGATAGGCAAACTAACTAAATGACGAGCTTGAATGAGATTTCCAATTAAATCTACGCATACTTCATACCTGATATTTCGGTGGCTGATTACTATCATGATCACTACTTGCACTAGAGGGATGTCTGTTTGTCGCCAAGATCTCTAGATTCAAATAAGTTGTTACACTTTATTTTGACTGCAAAAAACTTCTTCATATATGTATTACAGCTCCCCATTTCAGCCTGCAGCTCCTCTTCAGATGCACTGTCATATAAATAATTGTTCACCACTGTTAATTGTTCATATTATAGTACTCATATCTCAAAAGTAACTTGTATCGCGGAAATATCGGGTGTCACAGTGTTAAAAAGGGTCTCGAGTTCATTAAAATTATACGTAAACGTGTCGCGTTCACTCGCCTTTTTTTTCTTATTTTTATCTACTTCGCCTGTAGCGACTACAGTCCAACCGCTTAGTTTCTTTTCATAACGGGAAAACGAGGGAAATGTTCACCGGCAAGTATACAGTCTAGAAAAATCCAGAAATACGGTGGCCAACCAATATCCATCCTGTCACGGTCGCCAGAAATGTCGAGCCAACAAAAATCTACCCGTTTTAAGTGGTACGGGTTTCAAAGAATAAAAACACGGGACTTTAAAACCGTCTTTATTCCGATAAAAGCGATGTCATGTAATATCGCTTATACACCCCGTTACAACAAAGCTTTGAAATAGGTACTTCTTAAATGGGTCGAGATAATCGAAGAAAACTCTGCATCAAAATCGAAACTACGTGACACAAAAACTCTGTAACAGTAATTGACATTTACATTAATAAACAAACTTTTTCTATAACCATTTAAAAATCAACAACTTTCGTCACGTTTTACTTCAACCGTCAGTTTCCGACACCAGTGATAGAATATCCCATATCGTTAATTTTCGTCACTAGTGATTTCAGATTTCAGATATTAAATTGCAGACAGCCCAATCATTTTAAATAACTATTCTAATGTAATTATAAATGAAAAAAATTAAAATACACATTACATTTTTTTAGTATAGAGTTATTCAAAGTTTGTAAATTAATAATAAAATAAAAGTATTGTTGTAGTACCATGTGTATATGGCATAAGTTTAGAAAAGTTCAATTATAAAATCAATGCCAAAACAATCATGGTAAAATCGCAGATTTTGTGGAGATTTCGTTACTTTAAAGATAATTCAACTCTTTCCAACTTCATGTATATCCGATATAATAAGCCATGGTAATAGAAAAAGTATAGTGGTTTACTTGTCGAAAAGCATTTTCTGCAACTTGAGAACAATATCAAACTCGGCTGCGTCTCGTTGCAGGAAATGCTACACTCGTTAAACAATATTTTCTTTCTTTATATAACAAACTATACATTAAGCAACTAGGATAATGTGTTGCAGCGGGGTGTGTTGACAAATAGTAAATATTAACTAATTACAAAATTTCATACAGTTGCTACAGATAGGATACACAGGTAGGAATTAAACCTTAGAGAGGATCCTAGACCAGCACGTTATGGAGGGACCCCTACGAAGTCTTTCGTTAAATCCCCACCAATATGCTTACCAAGCGGGCAAGTCTACAGACCTTGTTCTTGTAGGCAAAATTGACCCATCTCTCAAATACAAAGATATTGCACTGGATACCTTCTTAGATATTGAAGGTGTGTTCAATAACGCCCTCCCACAGTCTCTATTCTCGGCTCTTCAAAGGAGAGGAATAGAAAATCTAATCTGCAATTGGATCACCAACATGTTGGTCCGCCAGAACATTTCAGCACCATTGCAAGTAGAGACGGTCAGATTTAGACCTTCCAGAGGATGTCCCCACGGAGGTGAACTCTCACCCCTTCTCTGAACGATTCTGGTAGACAACGGGCTGAATATTCTCTCTAAACAGAGTGTGGAGATCCAATGTTATGCCGATGACTTTGCAATCCTACTTAGGGGAAGCATGAGGAAATCACTTCAAATATCCTTCAACAAGACCCTAAACACGATAAGGAGATGCTACGACAGGGAATAGATGTCTGTGAACCCTAGCAAAACTGTAATCGTTCCATTCACACTAAGAAGGAAACTAGATAAATTACTTATATCCCGTTTAAGGAAGGGGTCAAATATTTAGGTATTATCCTGGATAAAAAATTCCCATCTGGAAAACAAAATCAAGAAAGCCAGACTATCCCTCTGGAACCTGAGAAGGATATGTGGCAAATCATGGGGCATAAGAGGCCCAATATGATATGCTCGCGTGCCTGGCCATTACGGGACCTATGTCAACACCACCGACACTCGCCATGGAAACCATCCTAAACCCCTGCATATAGAGCTAGAGAGGGAAGCTAAGATGGTCACCTACAGACTTGCAAGTAGTCATGGCTACAGGGAGCTATAAAGACATCACACGGGTTTGCTGGGTTAAATTAGTAATCACCACATACTCGGAATGATCTCAGACTCGGTAGCTCCCCAACTGCACATAGTAAAAGGCTACAACGTCCTACTTCCCAAGATGGATGATTGGCGTAGGAGTGACTACTTCTTTTCACCCTCAGACTGTATGCTGTTCACGGGCGGCTCCAAAACCGAGAACGGCGTAGGAGCGGAAGTTTAAGCAAAACTAACCCATGAGTTAAAATCTCATTAAACCTTGGCAAGTTCACCACAATCTTCCAAGCAGAGATGGAGTGGGTGCCAGAGATCTGAGTTACTTTGATCTGGGTCCCAGGGCACAGGGGCGTGGAGGGCAATGGAGAGGACGACGCGCTCGCCAGAAAAGGAACCGATTCTGCTTTCATCGGACCAGAACCCGTCGTTGACATTGTAATAAGCACCGCTAAAAGCTGCATCTCAGATTCGGTCAAGCGTAAAACGTTTAGGCTCTGGAGAGACCCACCGAGGCTCACACACTCGAAGGCGTTTATGATAAACCCCTCGAAGAAAGCCTCCCAACAATTCCTAGAATGGCGGAGGTCCGATTTACGCATTCTGGACTGTTGACAGGACACTGTCGTCTAGGAACACACTTGAGAAGGATGGGTCTGCAACAAAAATCGGACTGTCGCTTCTGTTACGTGGAAGACGAAACTGCAGAGCACAATCTCTGTACCTGCTCCGCACTGGAAATACTCAGATTCCAGACCTTCGGCTTTACCCGATTGGAAGCCACGGACTTTACCTCTAAGAAAGTGTTAGCCACAATACATCTGGGTCGCAGTGGATGACGTTACTTATTAACCCACTCACTTATAACAATTGGTGCTTTCTTTTTGACTGAGATCTCAGATCACTTCAGTTAAGGTGATCTGAGATAAAGTGATGTGAGTAAGCACCAAAAAGAACGACATCTCAAGTGAAGCGCGCGATCTGTCGATAGATTTAAATTATACGACAGATTCGTATCAGCATCTAATAATGTTAATTAATGTATCCATAATTTGTAACAAAAGAAAAATAGATTATGTGTGTTTATTATTTATATGTCAATGGTTAAAACCTTAGATAACCTTTGTTAAAACTACATATAAACCAAGCAAATCAAATATTTCTTCATCCCCTCCACTTTATTTCCGACTCAATTCCAACTGATACCCCCTTACAACACATTCAGCATCGGTGAAGGGGGAGGAAAAATCTCAGCTCACTTAAAGTGAGTAAAACAAAAAGAACGCTCACATTACTGATGTGAGCTGAGATTAACTGAGATCTCAGTCAAAAAGAACGCACCTATTAAGCCTTAGGAATTCAATATAGAAAAATGTCAAATAAAATAACAATATCTTAAACAATAGTTAAATTTATTCAAGGTTAAAACAAATACAAATTTAAAGTCGACTGGCCAAGTAAACACTTTTTTAATGTCATGTACACGTTTTGAAGCTTTTTTTTGTCCAACGTAGACAGATTTTTTATATACATACATATAAAAATCTTTTAATCCTTAATCACTGTACCTAATAAACATCTATATTTTAACACCATCATTAATGGTTAAGAATGTAACTTTGCTAACCTATTATGTTTTTGTATATTTTTTTTCTTATAGGTCGATTTATAACTTTTACATTACATAAAAAGCGGAAATTTTATTTGACACTGATTCTTTTCTAATTATGTCACAAATGAATTGGTAAAATTACGCAAATTCTAAAAGAAATCATAAAGTAACAGATAAATAAACATTTTAGCGATTTGTTATTTTTAATACCAGCTTAGAAGAAGAATTTACGTGACTTATAAAATTTGATTAGACAAAATGATGTCAAATTGCTTTATATGTATCCTCGAGATAACGTGCATTTAAAAATAGACACTATAAACGTTCCAACGAAAAATGTATAATGTTGATGTCCCCGCATATTTTTTACGACCTCGCAACCCTGTAGTATTAGTAGACACTTCGATGTCAACTGTCAACAAATAAAAATGTGTAAATGAATAAGGATGTTGACTGTATCCAAATAAAAACATTATTATAACGTAAGATGGTAGTTTTTGTCATAAAAATACTAAAAAATACAGTTCTGCTTATTTTTAAACCAGTTAATTAATATTTAATAGAAATTTAAATAAATCACTCTCAAGTCACGTGACATTGAACACCAATCAGAGTTTATGATGTCATCTGTTCCCAAACATCATCTGACGCTGTCAAAAGTCTTCGTTGTTTGGATGATGTCTTTATTGGTTTAATAATAAATATAATGCACGATTTACAATACTGTCCCAAAAATAGTCAGCACCCCTACTGCTGTCTTGATTTTTTTTCAACAAAACTGTTTTATTCTAACCTTTGAGAAAAATATTAAATACCACTAGTAGATGATCATCTTATCGAACACATCAGTAGAAAGAAGACAAAAGGAATGATATATGAAAGTAAGTTTTAGGAATACCGATTTGTATACTAAATTAAAGAGCACTAAAATGTATTCAGTTTAAAAATCAAGATCCACTTGAACTCAACTAAGAACCTCGTCTTGTTTGAAGATAAACATTTTCAAATACAAATTTCTGGCTATTTTCTGAAGAAAAACACAACTATTTTTCTGGCAGTGACTGTAAAAGTTTGATTATTTGAGAGCATCTAGGACTACGGTTTTCAGATAACAATAACTGTATTAGAACTAAATGACAGTTGCTTGACGTTGCTTTACTAACTACCTACGAATTTTAGATAGTTAAATGATGACATTGGCAGATTTAATGGTTCTTCAGATTTTTAAGTTGAAGAAGTTATCCCTACATTTATAAGACACCTCTTCTCTAATTAAAATAACTTCTGTAACTGTAAAGTAACATACCTATCACAATTAGAAAAAAGCTACCATAGATTGATTTTCGAAAATTATTTAAAAACTCAAAATTATTATTTGTTTATAATCTAGAACTTTAATCAGTATTTTAAGGTTATTCAATAAGTTTCCTTTTACTACAATACCACCAATAACGTGTATGACTTGTATGAAAAATATAAGAAAACTCAACTTTGTTATCTATCTAATTTTATGATTTCTTTAAAAGTGCGGTTAACCCTGCTAAATCAATAAAATGTGTTGTATTACATATCTGTCAAAGCTACAGTTGGTTCAGTTTTGAAAATAAGCACGTTTATATTCCTTGTAAACATAGGTATTTGAAAGAAATTTAACAGATCGATATAGCCTAATATATATACCTAAGCTGTTTGATACCATTCATTGAGTATTTAAAATTTGACAGTTTTCAAAATACTGTCACCCATCCCTAAGTGGTAAAACAGACTGTTATTCGTTAAATAATAGTGAAAATCTAAAATTAGCACATACAGATGGTTGTGTTTCTGTAGTTTCTGGCATTGTTAAAAATCCAGTGATAGAAAATGGTATCGGAGATTTTTATAAGATAATATTACATGTTATAAATACTCTTAGAATAGTATCACTGACAGTAAGAAATTTTTTGATTACTACAATTATTCACAACTGCTTGATCACATGTTAAAAAACTTTTTTACAAATAAAGTATCACAAATTTTTTTCTGAAGAAATGTATTACGTATTTTAACAATAAACATATACAAATCTACTAATCCCAGAAAATATAAGAATGTAGAAAAATGGTATCTTGTTGCTTATATATTTAAGGAAAATACAATATAGAAAAAGATCAACAGTACTATTGTTAAAATAATTTTCGTGTTTTTTTTATATTTATAATGGAAGTAACAATAAACAACTTTGTTCACAATCATCAACAAGCTAAGAAAATTATTATAATTATTTAATTTTAGATTTTTATACATTGTTATCACCTTGTCAATATATTTTTTGACTTAATTAGTTATTTTTAGATCAGAGGGATATTAAAAAATAAAGATTTTGTTAACTGTACATTTGATGACAAAAACTTACGCTTAATTACAAACTTCGTGTTCCTTTGTAAACGTGTGATTGGTGTAGAATGTTTCGGATAGAAACCAAAGCATTCAAACTCGTTTACAGAATTGAGCTAGTATCCATAATTTGGGCCTTAGTACTGTTTTGCACACTACACTCACTTTTCGGCCTCATCAATTCTGGACGATGCAGGTAGGCATACCAATCAAGACCGAAGGCTGAATAGGCCAAGCGTTCTGGATTGAAAGATAGCCACTGAGGCGACTAGACTAAGCGGGATTAGATGGGCTATAAATAAATTTAAGCCATACAAGTCCCTGGGACAGATGGTATCTACACCATACTACAATTGCAGATGGGGATTGAGTTGTTACTACCTATGTAAGATCCTTAAATCTTGTTTAGCATGGGGCAAAAGGTCAATGTCAAATACTTGCCCAAAGTAGGCAGGTATCTAACACCTAAGTCATATAGACCAATAATTCTATCTTCCTTCCTACGTAAGACACTAGAAATGCTTTTTGGATAGGTATATTAGGGACGAGGTGCTAAAAGTTAACTCGCTAAGTAACTGTCAATATGCTTACCAACCAGGTAGAGCTACAGATTCCGCGCTGGACGATCTAAACAGGCTGGTCTCGAAGTCAATAGTAGACAAGGATATGGCAATAGCCACTTTCTTGGATATCGAGGGAGGATTCAATAATGTCACTACCAGCTCATTGATTAACGCAATAAGTAGGCGGGGCACACCTACGGTAATATGTAGATGGATAGAAGCTAACCTGGAAAATAGGATAATAGAATCCAATCTGGGTCAAGCCACCGTCAACGCAAGAGCCGGTGAAGGATGCCCACAGGGAGGGGTTTTGTCACCGTTACTTTCGTCAACCTTAGTTGAGGATCTCCTCATAGACTTATAGGCAATGCTTAGAAAACACATGTGGTCAACTTCACTAAACCAACAGCACGGCCAGGTATAAAACCACAAGTGCTAGGCGTAATGGAGATTGCACTTACCAAAGAAATAAAATACCTTGGGGTATATATCGATCATAGGCTTGTAGGGAATAATGACATATTGAAAACCACTAAGAAAGCTACTATGTCGTTAGGTAGATGCAGAAGAATGTGTGGTAAGAACTTGGCACCTTGGGTCGGTGGTGTGGTGGACAAAGGCGCAGCTAAGGAAGATTTTTAGGCTATTAAGTAACACACAAAGGCTAGCTTGCCTCTGTGACACGGAGGCTATAAGAACTACTCCCACAGCTGCTATGGAAGTCTTGCTGAATCTACCACCTCTACATTTTCGTACAAGGCGAGGCCAGTTCTGTAATGCACAGATTAATACATAATCAACAGCACATAAACCAGACGCTTAGCACTGATTATCGGAAGCTAATCGCGGAGCTGAACGCGCAAATTGTAATGGAGTAACCCATTGATGCAACAGTTACAAGACATAGCTTTAATAATAAATACAAAATACCTTTACCAGGTAGTATAGACTTAAAGGTAAATTGGAACAAATTATATATTAAACATTTTAATAAATAAAGTACGCTAACGCTTATTCATCAATGATTTGTCAATTGTTTATTTTGTTATTTTATATGATCAATACATAGGTACGACATACCTATGTGAAGATATACTACAGAAATGATTCAGTTCATGATATGACATGAATAGAACACAATAATATATGAAGAGGCTCTTTTTTAAACAAATAATCATCCTCTATTTACTTAAATGAAAGTTTGCTTACAATTTTTCTATCACAATATATGTCAAAAGTGCTAAGTAAAACCGCCTGTGAACTGACCAATTAGAAATCTACAGAATTGCCAACTTAAATCCAAATCACTCCTCCTAGTGGATAATATAATTCAATTTAATTTAAAAAAATCAATAATGCGAATTATAAAAAATATTGTGTAAAACTTGTGTCAAAATTACTCTTTGTAGTACTAGTTTTCTGCGCAACTCAACCGCTTCGTTGTTCGTTGCGCAAACTCCACTCGTACTACAAAACGAGTCATTGTGATACTTCTTTTACATATAACTATTTCACAACCATGTATCTTCCGAATTAACATTTGGTAATGAAACAATTTTTCATACACTGTACGTGATGCATATTTCAGAACTGCACATTGATACGAAACCAGTAGCTAAATGCTGCGCTGCCATTGGCTGTATTGTGTAGTTACCGTCTTTTAAAGTCGAATTTAAAATGTTCCTTGCTGTTGTTTACAACTTAGGGATCTCAATTTTCTTCAATTAGATTTTACTTTTCATAATAGCATTTTGCAAAAAAATGTACTAATACCATGGGATCACCCTGCATAAAAATACTGATAGAATTTTACTTAAATGTAAATTAATAGATAACTTAGTAATTGTCATTCCATGATGGCAGCGACAGCATAAAACCAATTGATGTGTCGCATTCGAATAAAAACGGTCGCAGTCGCATAGGGAATGACAGTAGAAATCCAGCAAATGGCAGCGCCGCATATAGCTACTGGTTTCGTATCAATGTGCAGTTTTGAAATATGCGTACCTGAACCATTTAAGAAAAGTAATTTAAATATAGTTTATCAAAAAATTTACCAGTTTGTGTTGTTAAAACACCGAATACAATTTAAAAAATCTCGACAACTATTTAATTCAAGAATCGAGATTACCGTTTTATAAAAAAAATAAGAAAATTATGATGTCTTATGATTGTATTGAAAGTTATCTTGGCTAATCGATTTAAAGTAGGGGGCTAACAGTAAAAGAATACGATTATAGTTCTGGTTTCAGACGGTTTATGCATATTAATATTAAATTTAATACAATTTTCACGAAAAATGAAATACAGATATTTAATATAAGAATTGAACACCATTTTTCTACGTTTAAAACAAGAAAATATATAAAACCTACAAGAATATCTAATATAAATACATTGGACGCCATGTTCTCAAAGTTTTATTTTTGTAAATGAGAAAAGAAATCGAAGTCTCTTTTGATAATAATTTAAAATCCTTACCTGTCACACTTTTCAACACTTACAAAGTTTGTAAATATATACATTTAAATGGGTCAAACGACAACATGTTGTATACAGAGAGAGCAGAATGAATGTGCTGCAAAAAAATTGAAAATCAAAAATAACAAATAATGAATAAAACATAAATTTTTTTTAAAATAGCAGTTTCATAGTAACTCTCCACGTATATCAGTACAGAGAACCCATTAAAATTTTTAAAAATAATTTTTCGGCGATAAATCTGAATCGAAGTTTGAAATTTAATGAACAATTCCAAGTATTACAGATCATTGAGAAATGTAGCGAATGAAAAACGAAACACTTAAGTGTAGAATTATGCATCGCAGGCAAGACATGACGACATATGCCCCACCAAACATTGATAAATTTAAATATGGAGGTAAGAGGTAAATGTGGGGAATGCTTTTTCTGGCTAGGCTGAATATTCAAATACTAAACAATACGAGATTAATTTTTGATAATTCATTCCAGCAATGGCAAAAATAGACGGTCTGTAAAAAGGAAAATTATTTTTGTATAAATATATCTTGGAAAATAAATAAGAAAAATTTAAAACTTGTGTATATTTCAATCTTCGATCCCAAAATCATTAAACTACACTTTCTATACAAATTAAATGATTTACCCTGTACTTTAAATAAATTTAATCATCTAACCCAATTTTTTGGCATGTACAGAGCAAAAAGGGTTTATTAAATACATTTTAAAATGATGTAAAACATCGAGGTTGTATGAGGAATACCTTTACTCATATAAAAACAAAACCAATTACAAGTCATAAAACCACGAAGTTCTGACATTTTTAACATTGTTTATTACTAAAATATTATGTTTATAGTTTCAACCACGGACTTAGAATCCTAAGTCCGTGGTTTCAACATATTGGAGAATTGAATATAGATACGGATATATAGGAGAATCGGTGATTTAGATATTTATATTCGTTTTGGCACTATTCTATACGAAGAAAAACATTTAGAAATTAAAATCATTCAAAGGTTCGTTATCTAAGGCAATAGAGGAAATATATGAAAATGGTTGCTAAAAAAATGAAAAAGTGGGTAGAAGAGGATATGAACAAATTGACAACTGAAAGAATAGAAATAAAACAAGAAAATATTATAAAAATGTTTACTACCACTGGTTTCCAAATTAAGATAACTTTCATTTCAAGAAAATACCTAACAATCACTTATCTTAAATCTGATATCCTACATACCGTTAGACATAAAGCTTTGTACTTCACATCTATCGTTTCATAAAGGATTGATTCATAAATTGTTGCATTTTCACATATTTATTACCATTGGTTTCCAAAATATGCAGCCTTGACTCCCTTTAATTTAAAAAATTACCAAGAATGTAAAGGTGTCACCTAACCTCACTCATATCAGAACCATTAGATATAAAACGTATTCTATTGGTATAGCATAGCAATGTACTAAAAATATAATAGTTTTAGTTTGAGACTGAGTTTTTAATAATATAAAGTAACAGAGTTACTACTTTAAAAATAAAGCGATATTTTGTAAATCCTACCTGTAGGATTTGCATATGTACAAAAAGATAAAAAAATTATTGAAAGCAATAGAAATCCACTATTTAACTTTATTTTAAATATAATTATACCCTGTATGTGATTCAAAATATTTAATTTCTTTATATATATAAAAGAGCGCATACTTTAAATAATTTAAAATCAACTTATTGTCTATAAAGAAGCATTCTAATGTTTATTTCTCCTTATTGCGAAACGATCCTGTATTAATTTTAACTATTTTATCTAAATCTCCAATTAGTCAATATATACCGTTGACAATGAAACACGAGTTAGCTATATAATGAGCATACTAGTAGTTGTAGTACTAGCGAATATTTGGTTAAAATACAAATTTACTTTAGACCAAGAAGATGTACTGTTGTAGTATATTGAAAACATTTAGAAAGCAAAGTTTTACTATTGTATAGTTTGTGAGATTAAAGTTTATCACAAAGTTTGAATATACCGCGTATCCCATAGTCGAGGCGTATCATTGGGATCGCGAAAACGGTAAGTGATAGAGGAATGGTTACATTGATGAGATAGGCACTAGCCTATAATTTTTATGAAAAATAATAACAGGCAAGGACCAGGTGGACAATGTTGTTGAGGTTCCAACTGATAGGAAAAAAATATTTAAACATGAACATGGTTTTCGCGGCGAAACGTGAACTCCTAGCGGAAAATGTTTATGACAAAAGTAGTAGATAATAAAAAAATCTAAAACTATTGCATTAAGCACTTTTTGACATAACCTCAAATTAGCCGTCAAAATTGCGAAAACCGGATTTTTCAGCATTTAATTTTTTCACGTATAAATGATTTAATTTACATGAAAATTTGTAAAAGTATGTCTTTTTTGCTGTCGAATAAGCTTTTTCGCAATTTAGAAGACGACTAATTTTCGAGCTATGCACATTTTTCGAAAAAAATATGAACATTTATCTTGATATTTTTTTGTATTTCGAAGGTCTATAAGTGATCATTTTAATTGTTCAAATGTCTACTTTAAAATGGTCTATGTAACTTGGTGGTTTATTGATCGTTAAACCGCTTAAAATTGCGAAAACCGAAACAGATTCTCTCTCTTAAGTAATTTATATAATTTGTATGCTTTTTTACTACTATTCTTTTCTTTCCAAAAATATATTCTCGCAATTTTCCAAAGTTTATAAAAAATTATTCTAATTAATTTTAATTCTTTTGCGTTTCCATTTCTCCTCTTATTCGTCGATCACATTATTTGGATTATCAAAATCATCAACGTCTTCATACTCTTCAATTTCGATGTTAAGATTCTTTGCTGACTCTTCATCGATATTCTCCTCTGAATCACTTACTTCTTCAGATATTATCGAGTCTCTATTAGAACAGTTTTCATGACAATTACTACATAAATTGGTAGGTATATTTTAGGCCGTGTTTCGGCAGCCACATCTTTGCTGATTACATCCACTTTCACAGCTGCAACTTATACTTTTTAATATTGTTTCAGGAATTAAGTCAGAACCGTCTGAGAAAAATCTGGGCAAGAGTCTACCTGCATGTTCGATCCAGCACTATTGCTTTGCTTTTTTGTTATCGGGCTCGCTGTCAAAATAACTTAGCCAAGAATGTAATTGATAATATACTGTGTATATACTGTGCAGCAGCTCCTTCAGTTGGAGGAAGTTTTTCTAATTTGAAAGTAGATTCGTTAGTTGCCTGTTGGTAAAGCTGTAATCTTAATTTAATGAGATATCTAATTTTGTAAATACCAGCTATCAGTTGAGATCCATTTTGGCGATGGTGATGGGGCCTGCATTTTTAGTATAAAAAATACTAACGAAGCTTGATAAATTTTTAATGTTCAATAACGGTAAGAGTGAAGAAATGCTATATTTTTATACGATTCCTGATTAAAACAATTAGATGTATAAAATGAATCCTTTTCATTGCTGGTGCTGGAGGTTTGTGGAAAAAATACTGAACCCATTTGAATTTAGTTGATGCAAAAATACTAGCAAATATTTGCCTTCACCTGCGATAATATTATCGTTTTTGTAGGTGTGCATTTAAAATACATTTCTAATCATAGCTGTTTTCCAGCGCTAATATGAGTAATCAAATATTTTATGTTATTTACTTAAAATTTTCAAGATGGTTTGCGACAATAAAAAATGACAATGAAGAAGTGTCAACTGTTTTCAATATCTCTTTAACTGGCTATACAAAAAAATAAAAACAAAAATCCGAGAAATTACTTGTTTTCATGCCTTCAATTTTCTCAAAAACAAAAAAAGTATTCTAAATCTGATCATTTCTAAACATTGTTCTCTTAAATGCGCAACTTTTCCACAATTGTACAGTTTCTCATCTCTTACGGTTTTCGAGATCCCAATGATACGGTATCTGATTTGGGACACCGGGTATATTTCCCTTACATAATGGTAGATGAAAAAGGATTAAAAGTTTGAAATTTAAAAGAACTAGAGTCGCTGAGTTGCCAATAAATTGAATAAATTTGGTGTTTGTTTTGCACGTTTAATCTATTTAACAATATTTAAATAAACCATTTTTAGTCAAATTGGGTTTTATTAATATTAACATATATATAGTAACTGTTATAATATGATAAATCAATAGATATGTTTTTGTAACGTGTTATTAATAGGAAAATGTATATTATTATTTAATAAACTATATACATAATAAAAACAATCAAATAAATGATGTGCGTAGGTATACAACTTCTTGGTCCAGGAGTAGGTATATGCTTTTCACTTTAAAACTGTTGTTTTAAAATTATTTTCTTAAATGCTTAAAATGCCAAGGAAACATCAAGAGATCTTTTAATTACAGTAAATATGTACAATATTATAATCACATACTCAACAGAATGTATATTTTTGGCGGCTCTCGAATTTGGTCTATAAAATTTTTGAGGTTATCTCAACAACAATGTGTTTGAAATGTAAAATAAAAAGTATAACAAAAATAAGTTTATTATATTGAATCATTATTAACAGAGTGCCCTTGTATATTCAATATAAATATATAATATGTGGTCAATATATATACGTATAACCTCAAAAATTTTTCGGGCGTGAGGCCTATCCAACAAACACCCTGTATAAACGACTATTATAATAAGAAAACAACGAAGACTTGTTCTTACCTAACCAAGCCTAATAAAGGTAACTTGTAAATGTTGTTATGAGTAGTAAAAGTCCTACGTTAAGAATAAAAAACGTTTCGGCACCGCCACTCCCAAGACAACCTGCCGGTTTTTCGCCCTGTATTTTAGAGCAAATGTTTTTAATGAAGTCATTCTCGGCGAGGTCGTTTTCTTCTTTTTTAAACTCCTCACTGAAGACGTTCGACGCCGTGTTACCTGAAAAAAAAAGTAAGAGAAATGCCAAATAATACAAAGAGGGGAAATTATGAAAATTTGAGCTTACCCAGAACACTTTTCGTCTGGTTTCCTAATTTGGCTAAATATAAGGAACCTGTAACATTTCCAAAAAATATTGTTATCGAGTTGAGTTGGAAATAAAGTCCCTAAATACATTTCTTACTAAAAATTTAGCGACACTGTGCAATGTTTGGTACTATAATTTGAGTACCAGTTACTGAAAAATATAAATTCATTAAGAATTGATAGAACATTTGACACTGTGCAATTTTTGATTATAGGTATTTATTTATATTATATACCAGAATTATGTAAAGTACCAGAAAAAAGTCAACAAATGGCATAGGTATATTGAAAATTAAGTAAAAATAGAGATTAGATTAAAACCTGGAAATAAAATAAATTAAAACTTGTGTGGTATCTGAAACAAAAAATTATTAAGACATGGTCAAGTTTCTGAAAAAAATGTATTTATATAATTGAAGATATTTCAGGTAACTCTCAATGATGGCGGTTGGGATGATGGTAGACGTTCAATTCCTGCGCCTGTAAAAAAATAAATTGATACATTCTCGAAACGCTTTTTTCTATGTTAATTAGTAAAAATCATATACTCAGGTGCAAATAGCTCCATGTAACTATAGCAGTGAACTCATTCATCAAGTTCACCTTTGATCTGTACGTGCTATTGAAGAGAGGGGAAATTTTTAAAATTCCAGTCACGAAAAGAAAAAGTTTACTTTAGGTACAAAATACGCCCAGTGGGTGTATACTGTAATTGTAGGCAACATTTTGAAGCTGTCTATTTGAGAATCTATAGAGGAAAGTCGGGTAAAGTGGAATAGGCGGGTAAAATGAAATTTCCCACTGGTAGTTTTTCAATATTAGCACTCCTGACAAAAATATGGCCGTCTGCATCAATCACAGTATTAAGTGTTCGTTGTAAATGTGTTTGGCAAGGAAAAATTCTAAGTAATGATATTTATTTTGGTAGACAAATCATTCGTTTTTTTAAACATTAATATCATCTGTTGTTTGTAATAACAATTTGTGGTAGAGAAAGTTAAATATGAACTTCGTTAAAATAACCTTTCGGACAAAGTGAAATGCGCTTTAGTGGGCAAAGTAAAATGCCGTTTCACTTTGCGCGCAATATTTTTAAATTATGTTAATTCTTATTACTTTATTGTAGATTAAAATGGTTTACCAATATAAGAAAAAAACAAACAACAGAGTTGGGATGAAAAGCAAATGGAAGGAGGCACTGATATTAGTTAGACAGGGGACTGCAATAAAGGTTTCGACCAGTGTTTAGTGTTAAGCAAGAAAATATGGTAGTTCGGTATCTCTTAGAAATGGGGCAGAAACTATTTGACTGACAAAATCAGATATTCGACACCTGGCATTTCAGTATGCCAAGAGAGAAACCAAATTCCACATATTCAATCAAGTGAAACGTAAAGCAGGAAACGATTGGGTATCGGGCTTTTTACAGAGATATTCTGAGTTGGCGTACGTCTTCCCGAAAATACTTCGACAGTAAGAGCTTCAGCATTTAATGAAGTACATGTTAATACGTGTTTTGATTCATTGGAAGGATTATATGGAACTAATGGGTACTCTCAAGATAGGATATATAATTCTGATGAAACAGTGTCCAATGGACCGTCTAAGATGATATCTAGAGAGAAAAAGTAGCAGGTAGGAACCTTGACATCATCGGAAAGAGGAACTCTTGTCATTGCTGAAATTTGTTTCGGCGCTACAGTAAATTATATTCCTCCAGCACTAATATTCCCAAGAGCCCGAGAAAATGCTCTATTTGAAAGAGATACTCCACCCAATACCAACATTTTCAGAGACCCATCTGGATGGATACAGTCAAATATTTTCGTGGAATGGTTTAAACATTTCCTAAAGTATGCTAAGCCTACAGCTGAAGAGCAGGTTTTATTAATGGTGTTGCCTCCTCATTGCACACATAGATTACAACCGTTAAATGTAGCTTTTATGTACCTACTGTCGGCATATTATGAACAAGCTTTACGAGTATGGTTGAGGGAAAATCCTGACAAATTGGTGACAATCCATGAAGTTGAAGCAATTTTTGGAAATGCGTATTCGCAGCAGCTTTATAAAATGCAATCTCTAGCTTTAAAAAACTGGTGTGTTTCCAAAAGAGTCTTTTACTGCTTCAGATGGTACAAATCTACCTGATAGCAATGTACAACAGGCTGTGATGGTATCCACATTAGAACCCTGAATAAGCCAATCTGCGCCACTCAAGACGCCGTATTATTTGTGTCACCTTACGAAATTGTGCCTGTTCTTCGTATAAATAAGAACAACGATGATGGTTCGGAAAAGAAAACGTAAATATAGGGGACGAAAAGAAAAAATATTATAGCTACAAGTACACCTGTCATTGAAGAATTGAAACACAAGAAAATAGAGCAAGATGAAAAAAAAAGAAAGTGCCAAGAAAAGAAGTGAAGACAAACAAAAAACAACTTCTTAATAGTTCTGACAATGAGAGTGATGTGAGTTTCGATCTGGGTCAAAGCAATTCTGAGTGGTCGGGATCATTCTCTTCAGAAGATAAGAAAAACAATCCAATTATTGATTCCGAGGAAATACAAGAAGGACGCTGGGTTGTAATAAAATATAACGAAAATCTTTTTCCTGGTATCGTTAAAAGAATAATCGAAAATGAGATAGGTACTCGTGCAAAGCATGGAAGTAATATACGCAAAATAATTTCGGTCGCCTCTAAAGGAGGATCGACTTGATGTCATATTCGTTCAACGATAAAGTGATGAACATTATAGCGCCAAAGGCTCTTGAACGAGGCTTCTTTTGATATTCCTGAACTATGTCAATACGTTAATAAATGGGCTCCAAAAATTTCAAAAATTTACAAATATTGGACAGTATGTTAATAAGTAGACCCAAAAAATGTTGAGAAGCATTTTGAGTTTTAGTATTTTTATTTTATTTCCACCATATTTTTACTTTTTTTTAAAGAGAAGTAAATATATTTTTGTTTTTCATGGTTTATATTTTTTTGTGGTTGCTGGCTTATGGGTTTTTTATGATTTTTAATAATATTTCACTTTGCCCGTACTAGTTCGGGTAAAGTGAAATATTGCATTAAAAAAAGCATATTCTTGTCAATTGAAATAAGCCATATTATCTCTAATTACTACCGGAGATTGAAGACTAATAATTAACAAAGCTTGAGGCATAAATTGAATTTTTTGGAGTATTTCCACACATGTAGTAAACCTTCAAATATTAACTATATCACTTTGCCCCACTTTCTCCTATCAGTGTATTCTGAAAAAACATACGACTTTCGCCATAACTATGGTGGTTTTAAAAATCGTATTGATAATTTTATTGTTAAATTCAGGTGTATCGCGGTAATCGGTGTCACAGTTTCATCTCTTCTCTGTCCTCGCCTTCGTCATTTATAAACATTATCAGAAATTCTCATATAACTAGCGTTTTAAAAATGAATTTTAATATAGATTATAAACGATGTCGTTCCATTCCAGTTTTATTTGTACTCAATCTACTAATTTTATAAATACATTAATACTGACAAAACTCTTTTAAAAAGGAATTGAAGAAATATAATACAGAAAAATATTCATACCTTGTGTGAAGTTGAAGAGCCTAGGCTAACACTATAAAATTAATTTTCGTGGACAATATCGTTTGAAGATGCTCTCATCACGAGCTATGAAAGGAAAATGCTGGGAAACTCCTTCTTACAATTCAGGGGCTCGAATAAAATCAATATTCAAAGGGACGTGCTTTACAGAGTCGTATTAAGTAGAAAGAAAAATTTAATGAGTAGATTCGTTAAAAACATTACCATATATCATTACTGCATCGGAAACTTGGCTTAATAAATAGCTAACAAATCCATATATCTCGATGGTTATTCGCTACATCCAAGAGATAAAGATGGTCGTGGCGGAGAAATGTGGACTCAGTTTAATTTCGATGGGAAAATCTTTACAACAGGCGTTTTATACTCTCTTCATGAATCACTATAGTATAGAACTTGATGATTAGGAATCAAATCTTACTACACTAATACCGGAATATGATTATATATTTTGTGCAGGCGATTTAAATATTAATTGCCTAGAAGTAGAGAATCTGTACAGTATAAAACGCTAAGCAATGTACTGAAGATCTTCTCGATTTACCAGTTGATTAAAGAACAAACTAGATTCAACAGTGGACCCAAACTTTTGGATGTTATCGTATGTTCTAAGTAGCTCGGTTTTGATACTGTCACTGTGGATGATTTATTTAGGGATCACTGTCTCATTCACTGTGCGATTGAATATAATAAACCAAAACAGAAGTCTTTCTATCAAACGTTTAGAGATTTTAGCGAATTCAGTTACGAATCAATTGTGCAGTTCTTGAAAGTAAACAACTTATAGACCAGATGTGTGAAATCGAAAACGTTCATGATAAAGTTACTTTCTTTAATGACCATATCTTGAATGTCTTCAATATTAGTAAACCACGTGCCGAACATTCGCTAGATTTAAGCGAACAAAGAATTCCAGTACATTGGGAGTATTTTAAACGCTTTCGTAATTATACTAACCAAGCCATTGTCCGCGAAAAAAAGAATAACTCTTCATGAGAAATAAAAGTAGCAAAGACTTGTGGAACAAGTTAAGAAATCTAGGCGAGGTGGCTACAAAAAAAATCGTTATCTTCTTATGAAACACTAGGAGATTTCTCTGAAATACATATAATTACTTTGTTGAAAGTTCAATGTCAGATTTTTACTACCTGAAGAGGAAACTATATTGTATTATGCTAATAATAAGCTTAATAATGTAGGCGATTTTACATTTATGGAAACTACTGATTACGAGGTTTATAGGGTACTTCTAGGTATTAAATCAAATGCGAAAGGGCTGGACGAGATCCCTCTTATATTATTACTTAACGGCTGTCCATGCACCTTACTCTTTATTACACATATCATTAACACTTCTATTTTCAGTTATAACTAAAACTTGTATTTTTCTAAATGGAATCCATAGTGGGCTATGATCTTATTAAAAAGGTATTTTTAAGTGCATTTGAATGATATGTTAATAGCGATTTTGAAAAATGAGAAAGTTATAGCCCAACTTTTATGAATTTATGATATAAAGCAAATATTGCTACGAAATGAACAATAAAATGTGGCATATACAGATATATCTAAAAATTATTCTTATTTAGCAGTTTATATGTGAGTAGTTGTCGTAAAATAAAAATAAACAAATTATTTAACAATAAAATAAACTGTTTTAAGCATTAAAACTAACTTTTCCGCACTCCGGAAGCAGTATCGTGCTAACATATTGAAATTTCTCTAAAAATTACCAAAACTGACGTATATCTGGATTTAAGGACCCGTTTTACTGACTTTGGTGGACCCAATATCAATAGAGTCACTTGTATATACTCAGGAGGCTGTATTGTGCTAACAAACTGAAATTTCTCCAAAAATAACCGAAAATGTAGTATATCTGGGTACTACCAAAACTGCCATCTACGGATGTCAGTATAACTTTGCGCCATGTACACGTCTCAAGTTACTCTAAAAAGAATAAAATTTCCATTTAATAAACAATTAAAGTACCTAATCAAATTTAAATCAGAAAAAATTTTGAAATCACGTAAAATAACATATCGTATATTAAATTTATCCACCTTTTTCTATTTTCAATTGATACTTACAAAGAAACATTTTCTTCCAAATAATTCTCAATTTATTGACTGAAATTTATTCAGATAAAATTTTTATATATACATAGTTATTTTCCAACTAATTTTAAACTGATCCAAAAAATCATTTGGCAAGAAAAAAATTTTATAAGACTTGGCCCAATTTTTGCAGCCTTATACCAAAAATTGGGCCAAGTCTTATAAATTTTTTTCTTGCCAAATGATTTTTTAGATCAGCTTAAAATTAGTTGGAAAATAACTATGTATATATAGAAATTTTATCTGAATAAATTTCAGTCAATAAATTGAGAATTATTTGGAAGAATGTTCCTTTGTAAGTATCAATTGAAAATAGAAAAAGGTGGATAAATTTAATAAAATGAATATTTTCTAGTTTTTTTCTTAAGTGGGTCGTAGAAAAAAATATACTGTTCGACACGTGTGGATTGTCCATATCGCACTCCGCCTACGGCATCGTGCTCAAACTTCGTCCTCGTGCGATATGGCTATTATTACAGTTAACCATCATTGACCCTTCCACTGTCTATGCTAAACAACTGTAACCATGTTAACAAATAATATAAATTTAACGTAAAATTAAAATGAAATAAGAGTAATTTGTTATCATTTGCAAGTAACTAGTAGAAAAAAATAGTAACTTAAATTATTTTGATAACAAATTGGTTATTATTAAAATTAATCTGTTCATTATAGGAGAATCATCTTATTTTATAAATTATTCGTATGATATTTCTATACTAAAATGAAAGAAACATGACAACACCGTTTACTACACTAGATTGATGGCCGGTTACCAGATTTGAACTGTAATGTTTTTCTTATTTATTTAAACAGTAAACGGGTGGGATAAATTTTAGACACTAAACTACTCACTAACACTTAATTTATATATACTTAACTAATAACTTAAATTTAATTTATATACACAAACTTAATTATTAATTTATATCAACACTTTACTGTTCGCTATTTCGGTGTATTCTTGTTTATTTCTCGAGATCACTTTATCAACTAAACTAAACTCTTCCTGGTCGGCCCCTTATATATTAGTGCCTTTTTCACTAGATAATACTAGACAAAAACAATTGGCTTTCTGGCATTTTCTAGATAAGACTGGTCACAAAACAATGTCTAGATAAAACTGGTCACAAAACAATGTCTAGATAAGACCTGGCTTAGACAGAGTCGGATTCAGGGACTATACCAGTGTGCTGTTTCGTAACATTACCCCCTCCTTAAATGGAAGTTCCTCCTGGAACTTTTGTGTAGCCGAGACTGGATGTTTGAATCGGCAACTGGCCACATTTCTACACTTTCCGATCTTATGGAAATAGCAGGGCACCATCTTCATCGAATACTGATAACGGGGGTTGTAACTGCAAATTAATATCTGGACACCGGTATCTTGAAAGATAATATCTACCATGTTCCTGATGATTCGCCAATCCAACTGGTTACTCACTATCTTAGGCATAGCCAGTTTCTTCACGCTGGATTCCAACACATGGTCCCGTAGGTTTCGAAGTGCTTCCCACACATCGCGGTAGGTGGATCGATCTTGAAATTAATTTTTAGTTACCACGTAGAAGACGTACCGCGAATTATGTTTCAGTTTCAGTGTCTTGCCAGGGGCTGGAATCTGGTCTTCCAGTTTTTCCAATTTAGGGATGTTGTATGCTAGTGAATAATCTTCCGGGAGAGTGAACAAATCTTGTCGTTGTTCTGAGGTGACTCCATATCTAGCTTTCCCGGTATCTCCATACGCGCCCATAAATTCATAGAAGGTAGGGTCAGATACATCTCGAATATGGTTTACTCCTTTCTCTAGGTCATGGTATCCTTCGAATGGCGCTAGTCGGTTTTGGTGAACTACTTTTGGTTTTCCGTTGGGGATCTTGCTTATGCGATATATAACATCATTGATCCTTTTCTTGATTAAGTATGGACCTCCTCAGGATTTTTGTAATTTTGGAGAAAATCCTTTTCTCCTCGTCGGGTTGTGTAATCATACTTTTTCCCCTTCTTTAAAACCGCCTTCTGTGGCCTGCGTGTCGTACCGACTTTTCATTCTGTCGCTGGCAACTTGAAGATTTGGTCGAACTAATTTATGAGTATCGTCCAGCCTTCTTCTCAATTGGATCACGTAGTCTTCGCCTGCTAGATCTTCTCCAGGCCGACAGCCAAATTCCAGGTCACTAGGAAGTCTCATTTCACGTCCAAACAGGATTTTCGCCGGTGTTTCACCCGTGGACTCATTGACAGCAGATCGATAAGCCAATGCGAATAGGGAAAGATACTGGTCCCAATCTCTCTGATGGCTGGAAACTACTTTGGACAGGTATTTTCCAATAGTCCTGTTCATTCTCTCGACCATTCCATCTGACTGTGGATGTAATGCTGTTGTCCTGGTCTTCTTCATTCCCAGCTTCTCGCAAATCTCCTGGAATAGATGGCTTTCAAAATTTCTTCCCTGGTCACTGAGGACTTCCAATGGCACTCCATATCGGCTGATAAATTCTTTCACCAATACATCCGCGACAGTTGTGGCCTCTTGGTTCGGGATAGCGTAAATTTCCACCCACTTTGTGAAATAATCTATTACAACCAGTAAGTATTTCCTACCATTTTCTGTCGTCGAAAGTGGTCCAGCGATATCTAATGCAATCCTTTCGAAATGGCTTCCAATATCATACTGTTTCATAGGTGCCTTTCTCTTGCGATGTGGTCCATTACTCGTAGCACAAGTCGTACATTTCTTACACCAATCCTTCACATCGTCGGAGCTGTTCATCCAATAAAACCTTTCACGAACTCGCTGAAGGGTTTTCTTCACTCCCAGATGACCTCCCGATGGACTGTCGTGTAACTTCTTCAGTATCTCAGCTACTCTTGTTCTCGGGATAACTAGCTGTCTCCTCATCTCGGAACCATCATCGTTTTCAAGGACTCTTTCCAACAGCCCTTCTTCCAGGACAAGGGAGTCCCACTGAGACCAATACGCCTTGGGTTTCGGTGAAAATCTTGACACTTCTTGCCAGGTAGGTCGCCGATCTTCTTCCTTCCATTGCCGGATCATCTTCAGGTGAGGATCATTCTCCTGATCTTCTCTGATCCTGGTGGGTGACCATTCCTCGTTGACTACAGTAGTTCTTGCAACTGCAGCTTCCCTAGATTCCGCCTTGTTGCAGTGGGAGCAGTCTGTTATCTTCTTGTGACGCAGTAGTTTCGTTCTGGTTTGAAGAGGACTTTACTGAAATATCCCAGCGCACTCTTTCTTGCCCTCATTGGGTCTGTGTTAGCACTTCTCCAATTCCTATGTTGCTTGCGTCAGTGTCAAGAATAAAGTCTCTCTCTGGTAATGGATATCCTAATATCGGCGCCGTGGTTAAATGCCTCTTCAAGGTTTCAAAAGTCGTTTAACATTCTTCGTCTCATTGGAAAGTTCTTGTTTGTTATGTGAGTCGAGTTAGGGGCTTGGCAATGTCTCCAAACTTCCTTATAAATCTTCTATAGTATGTGCAAAGTCCAAGGAAACTCCTAATTTGATGTTTGTCGGTTGGTTGCGGCCATTGCTGAATGGAAGCAATTTTCTCTGGTTCCACCGCCACTCCTTCATTGCTCACTATATGACCTAGATAGTTGACTCGGGTTTAATTTGAGCTGGGCAGCTTAGAGAAAATATTTTCCAAATTCTTCAGGTGTTCGTCAAATGTCTTCCCCAGTACTACTATGTCATCCAAATAGACTAGGCATGTCTTCCAAGACAACCCTCTCAAGACATTTTCCATTACTCTTTCAAATGTCGCGGGCGCATTACAGAGCCCGAATGGCATGACTTTGAATTGCCATAATCCAGATCCGGTGGTAAAAGCAGTCTTCTCTTTGTCTTCTCGGTCCATTTCTACTTGCCAATTAGCAGACTTCAGGTCCAAGGTGGAAAACAGTTTGCTGCCGGCCAAAGTATCTAGCGTATCGTCGATTCGAGGCAGAGGATAGCTGTCTTTCTTCGTCACTTGGTTTAGCTGGCGACAGTCTACGCAGAATCTCGTAGTTCCGTCCTTTATCTTGACGAGCACTACTTGAGACACCCACGGACTGGTGGATGGTTCGATTACTTTTTCTTCTGCCATCTCTCGAATTATTCTTTCAGCTTCCTCTCTCTTCGCTCGTGGTAGTCTTCGCGCTGATTTCCTAATTGGCTTGGCATTACCAGTATCGATTTTGTGTTTGACGGCTGAAGTTATACCAGTCTTCCCTCCTTTTGGTACAAATAGGTCTCGATACTGCAAGAGAAATACTCTCAGTTGCCTTTTCTCAGCTTGATTTAAGGATTTACCAGCTACTGATAACATTTGTTCGAATCTGGCATTGGAATTGTCAGTTACCGTTGTTTGGCGAACTATAGACGTCACTGGTACGCAGGATCCAATCCTGGTTTCTTTCTTAATGGTAATTGGGTAATCGTTCACGTTTATCACATGTACTGGGATCTGCTTCGCCGACGTAACCAATCCCTTTTCCAATTAGTACTCCCTTTGCCAACCTCTTCGTCGTGGCTCCTTGGGTCCATCATAACCGGTGTACCTTCCTTCATGATTCCCTGTAGCCGCGCTACTATCATGGTTTTGCTTCGTGCAGGTAGAACGGTATCTTCCTGTACCACTGTCTTCATATAGATGAAGGAATACCTCCTCGGAACCCACTTTAATTGTTCTGTTTCTAAAATTCAATTGTAAACCATGTAGATTCATTACGCCCATTCCCTGAATCACGTCTTCTTCGCTGTCAGCTACGATTACCGTATGCGTGAACTTCTCTGCACCAATTCCCAATTGTATAGTGTATCCACGTAAACGTTGGCGCTCTCACCTGTGGCGGTCCGCAGTCGCAGTCTCGTTGGTAAAAGCTACTTCTTGGAGTTTATTATCTTTGGTCGTATAATGGTTCTAGTTGCTCCAGTGACTACCAACAGAGTATATTGCCATTCACTTCGCAATATACATATACACTGTCGTTGCGACATTTGAGAGAAGCTATCAGTGTAAGAGGATCTTTGGAGCGATCATGGGTCGGTGCTGCCCCTTCGTAGCCGACCCGTTCTAGTTTTCCTCTGACAGGGGTTCTTCGTCACAATTCCAGCATCTGATCTTTCTCGGCTTCTTATTCATCACAGTTTTTATCAAATTGACGAACTGGTCAAATCAGTAGTCGTCGCCTTCCTCTCGGATGGTCCTAACTTTGTTATAACCAAAAGCCATCAATGCTGCTTCATATTCTAGAGCAGCTGTCAATCCGTAGACTAATGTTATGGGATGGGCTAAATGAAGCATATCTGCATATCAGGGTCACGTAAGCCATCAATAAAGGCCTGGATGCCCAGACATTCCATCATGTTCTCTGGTGCTGATGGATAAGCGAATCGAACTAGTCGGGCAATATCCACTTCATACTCTTGAAGAGTTTCATCACGTTTCTGCTTTCGGTTCTTCAGCTGGAATTGGTACAAATGTTCTAGATGTTCGTGACCATATCGCATGCCCAACCTCTTCTTCAGCTACTCGAAGTCATCCGTTTCTTCCAGAGGTATCGTCCGAGGTACATCTAAGGCATCTCCCCTAAGCGCTATAGTTAAGTTTACTGCCTTCTCCCTGTCGGACCAATTATTCACTCTAGCAGCTGCTTCAAACTGTGTAACATAGTTGGTCCACAACATTTTTCCATCGAACGTTGGGGCCTTGACTCGGGTAAAACTGCCAATGTCGTCTAACTTGTGGTGTGTTTCTGACTTGGAAGGTTTTGTTTGCTCGGTATTATTTTCTTCCGCTGGCGTGTCTTGAGTTCTTAGATCTGTCATCTTTCTTTCTAACTCCTTAATTTTTTCGTCCATCAGTGTCATCTTATTCTCAATATCAGATTTTAGGGACGAAATTTCATTTTCAAAGTCAGGGGCAATATATCGTTTTTCATAGCAGAAATCTTCTCGTCCATATTAGCAGAAATTGACGAGATTGAGGTGGAAGCCTCGTCATTGAATAAAAATGTTTCTGGATCAAAGCCGTCACTTTCCAGACCCTTTTTAAGTCTTTCTACTAATTTACTTTTCTTACCAGACGTTTCCATCTCGCGATTTTCCAATTCTGCTCTTAGTTCCGTCTCTTTCAGGTCACTTAGTCTCTTGGCCATGTTTAGGTGACTATTTATTTATATGACCCCACACCTGATACCAATGTAATGTTTTTCTTATTTATTTAAAACATTTTATTCTGACGGAGGGATAAATGTATACACACTGTATGTCTACTCACTGCATTTATTTATCCACTAAACTATTCACTAATTTATATTATGAATCACGAGTTGACTCTCTTAGTAGACGGACGTGTTTTATTTTCCTGTTCAATGACCTCCGTTTTTTAGCCGACCTGGTAATTGACGAGTATTTATTTTGGTTTTTGTGAATTTAAATTGACAACAATAGTCAGGTAAGTGTGTAAACTTTATCCATCGAGCAAATATTGTTATATTCGCCGTACTTTATACTCCCCTGCCCTCATATCTGCGACTTTGGTAACCAGAATCGCAGTATGGCTAATTTACCGTCTCATCCCTTAACATATCCACCGTCAATGAAATTCAGAGTACATCTCAAGCCATAAACGCAACTCATCGATCATACATATGCTGCTGCTACCCTCGGTAAAGCGCCCCCCCCCCAACACCCTCTAAAGATCAAGCTATTGTGATGCAATCTATTCCCAACTCCGTCATGTTCGACTATATTAAAGCAATTGGCAGCATTGTTTCTCCCAAAAATGTTCATTTTGCATCTCGTATTGCCCATGGCCGTATTTGCGTATATTTATCCTCTACCGAACAAACTGAATATCTCCTAAAAACCACTTCCAAGATTACAATCAACTCTAAAATTATACCTATTCGTAGACTTATTTTTCCATCTAAAAGAATTTTAATCTCCAATGTTAGCCCCTCGATACCTCACTCTCTGATTGAAAAAGCTCTCCTCGACCTCGGATTAAAAAACATTAAGCCCATCACTCATGTTAGATGCGGCACACCCGACGATGCGTATGCTCATGTTATGAGCTTCCGAATGGTGACTTATATAATCCCGGACCGCGATGATTTTTCCCTCCAAACATCAATACTTATCAACCCCTCACCGAATTTTTATTTCGACTGATAAATTAGAATGCTTTCTTTGTAAGCAACCAAATCACACCGCTGAATCTTGCACCAATTTCACTGCATCCTCCCCTTCCCAATTAAATGATGCATCCATTGAAGCCTCACAAAGTTGTTAAAAATATTTTAAACATATCCGGTGCCTGTCTTTTAAATACTGCCTCAAACACACATTTCAATATCTCCTCCAATACCTTCTCAGCTATAGACTTAAGCGTCTGTGACCCTAAATCCGCCCCTTCTCTAACTTGGAATACACTGGACGATCTGCATGACAGCAACCACATTCCCATTCTCATCTCCAGCTCATCTAACTAAGAACCAATTACCCGCAGATATTGGAACTTAAAAACTGCCAATTGGCCAGATTACACACTAGCCACTCAAAATACAGTCCTCTCATTACCTCCTTCAACGAATGCCAACAGTCACCTTCAAACGATAGTCGATGCTATTAAATCTGCAGCAGACATGCACGTAGGTAAAACTGTCTTATCCGTTACCCATAAAATTGTTCTCTGGTGGAACCCCGCCTGTGAAAATGCCGTGCACCAATCCAAAACTGCTCTTAATAGACTGCGCCGAAATAGAACTCCTGTGAATCTTCTTTTACACAAGAAACTCAAAGCAAAAGCTAAATACATTATAAAACAAAGCAAAAAGTCCTCCTGGCAAAGCTATGTCTCCTCCCTGACAACCGACACTAATCCTAGTCAAGTCTGGAATAAAATTCGACAAATACAAGGTAACAAGACCAACCTCAAAATCCCCAGCCTTATCTATAACGACTCGCTTATAAGTGATAGCCAAAGCTATTGCAAACACTTTCGCACTTTCAAAAATAATATTTTGACATCAACCCCTGCCTCTTTTCTCTGTACCCCCTTCCCTTGTCGAGCAAATTGATCAGCAGGATGTAACATCTGTCAATGTCCCTTTCCCTTTTTATGAACTAAAATCCGCTTTATTCTCTTGTAAAAATACTGCTGCTGGTCCCGATGATATCCCATACATCTTCCTTAAAAAACTCTCCGATGTTTTTCTGTACAAAGTGCTCAACCTATATAATATTATTTGGACTTCCCAACAATTCCCCGATAAATGGCACGAATCCACTCTTATTCCAATTAAAAAAGCAGAACAACCTTCTTTAATACCAAAGTCATTTCGTCCTATTTCCCTTACTTGCCCACTTGCAAACTTCTAGAGAAAATGATTAACAATAGACTTTTATGGTTCCTTGAGAAATACCAAACTATTCCACGCTTCCAATCTTGTTTTCGACCTATTCGGTCAACCCGAGATAATCTTGCTCTCCTCCTAGCTAAAGTTTCTTTAGCACTTAACAGTCAACAGGAAGTTGTTGCCGCTATCTTTGACTTCGAAGGTGCTTTTGATGGAAAGTGGTTTTAACTAAAATTTCCCTCCTTAATCTCAAAGGAAATATCTACCACTTCATCGAACATTTCTTACTTTCCGTCTCCCGTCTACAAACTGATGGTGTTCCCCAAGGTTCAGTCTTAAGTCCCACGTTGTTTATACTTTCTATAAACGACATATGCACCAATTTTCCAGCCCCTGTTCAATACGAACTGTATGCTGACGATTTAATTATTTATTGCCATGGAAAATACACCTTCACTTCCTGCCAACTCCTACAAAATGCTGTGAATCTACTACAAAAAATTGATAACTTGGGCTTATCCTTATCTCTAAATAAGTCTAAAATAATTAAATTTAGTAGAAAAGCTGCATCTTCTGCTACACTTATCACTCTAAATAATTCCACCATAGCTGTTGTCAATTCCTGCAAAATCCTTGGAATGATTTTTGATTCACGGCTTAACTGGAAACAACATGTAAACGATATCAAAGGCGTTTGGCGTATTATCAAAACTCTCTCGCACTTCGTCTGGGGCGCTGACGAGAACGTCCTTCTTAGAGTCTATAGAGCACTAATTCGTTCCAAAATGGACTATGGCTGCTTCATTTATATGACAGCTCCCACATCTTATTTAAACTTACTTAACTCAGTCCATAATACTGCTCTTCGACTTTGTCTCGGCCCTTTTTGCACCAGCCCTGTAGACAGTCTATACTGTGAGGCCGATGAACCTCCTCTCTTCCTTAGACGACAATCCCTACTCCTAGCATACGCCGTTTCTGTATCTTGCAACCCGTCTAATTCTGTTTTTGACATTTGTACCTCTGTAGCTAATTTATCTCCCAATGACTCTCCTCGCTCCATAAAACCTTTTCCCCGGCTTATAGCTCCTCTACTAAACGGCATAGACTTACGTTCAACTTTACCATTTCCATCCCCACTTAACGCTCCTTGGAACAAGCACCTACCCATATTTAACACCTCTCTCACCATTTATAATAAACACGAATCCCCCCTGCGCTTATAAAGGAAGCATTCCTTGAAATTCTACACACAAACGCTTTTGATTTAGTCATTTACACAGACGCTTCCAAAACCCTCACCGGTGTCGGATGCGCCGTCACTACTACAAACGATATTATAAGCACCACTCGGTTGCCCACTTCATGCAGCATACATACTGGAGACATGTTTAGTATCCTTCAGGCTTTCAAATATATTCCATCTTCATCTAGACATGTCGCTATCTGCGCACTGACTCCCTATCCTCTATAAATTCTCTAAAATCTAAATTCACCGGCCATCCACTAGCTCAAAACGTACATGACTTATACCAATCCCTTCATGCTTGACATACTAAAGTTTCACTTATCTGGCTTCCATCTCACATCGGCCTTCATGGCAATGAAACTGCTGACCAACACGCCAAAGAAGCTGCCTCCCTCGTTACCACTGCTACTACAATTCAACTAAGCCAAGATCTGAAATCCTTATTCAAGGCCTTAATCCACAAATCTTGGCAAATTCATTGGACCAACAAGAATACAACTCTTCATGAAATTCAACCTATCCTTGGTCGCCTTTCACTTACCGATTTTTCAAGACATGATGCAAGGATTGTGAGAAGATTGCGAATTGGCCATACACGTTTGACTGATGGCCACTTATTGACCACCGATAATAGCCCAACATGCCACGCCTTCAACTGTACTGTCACTGTTAAACATATATTGATAGACTGTCAACTCTACAACGACGTCAGGGTGAGAAACAGTCTGAAGCCTACACTAAAAGAAATGTTAAGTTCTCCCAGTGAACTATTTAAAACTATACAGTTCCTTAAAGACAATAATACTTTTTATAAACTATGATATCATGTAATGTGCCGTGCCAATGGCCATAGCTGTCGAGGCACTTGAACTTGAATAAAAAAAAATTATATTATATACACTTATATTCATTTGCACTAATTTATATAAACACTTCACTAATGTTTATTTACTTAGACTATTTACTTTTTCACTGTTTATCTCACGAGATCAAATTATAAACTGTCGTCACAATTTGTGATAGTAACTGCACTAATGTGAAAACACCTTTACCGCTAAATATAACCTATTAAATTTTATGACAGCAGTTGTCAAATTAATATGCCCGGCCCAGATCAATATTAAATTTTATATTATGAAAGATAAATCAATACACAATCAATTAACTCACTCTTATCTCAGGGAGGGATCAAAGATTTCAAATAAGAATTCAAATTTATAAATTTCCAAATAATTTTCCAAATTACGTATTGCACTATTCAAAATCTAAAGTAACTGTTTGTCCAATACACTATAAGACAATTAAATTTTTATGACATATATGAAATTTACTGTCAGGAAATTAACCAAATGTCACTAATTATACTAAATTTTCTCTAGCATAAAAATTATCAAATATAATGAGAATGAATATGAAAAAAGAACCAAAGAGATTTGTAATTCAAATTTATATAATATATTATCAGATAACAATTACAAAATTAAAACTTTTCAAAAAATATCATAAACGCATAAACCAAAGATATAATTTTCTATCAAACCTTAATATTAAAACAACCTATAATTAGAAATTTCCTATCTAAATAATTTATCCAAAAGTTCAAAATGTCTAATTTTATAATTGATATATGCCAATGTAAAATGCGCAAATTTCCTTGTAAATTGTCTGTTCCAAAATAGTCTTCACTTGACGTAGAATTTTATATAAGTAACGTTACTATAATTTCAATGTACGTATTTAATCATAAGATGCATCTATTTTCGAAATATTTTTAATAAAGACCTATTAATTCTCGAGAAATAATATAGATAATATGGACTGGACTCACCAACTAGGTACTGGTAGACTCGTTCGTATTCTAAAAACGTTTTTTTAGAATTTCAGGAACAACTTTTCTAAATCAATAATTTAGAAACCGGAAAAACCACTCGCACTTTAACGCTGTAATTCTTTGCGAATAATACACGCACTGGCTTTACAAAGGCAAGATATGTTGAACTGATAATAATCATACAAATTACTCTGATATTCTGAATTAAATTTGAGACAACTCTTATTCGATGTTATCTCGAGGGAATCTAAAAATCAACTCTATTTTAAATAAATTTGAGACTACTCTTATTTGTTGTTGTCTCTTGGGAATCTCAAAATCAACTAACTTTTTAAATAAATTTGAGACAACTCTTATTCGATGTTGTCTCGAGAGAGATTCAAAATCAACTAACTAAACTGTTTCAATAAATAATTCTCCTCTCCTTTGGTTACCAAAAATTCTTTTTTTTTTAAAAAATACAAATTTACGTTTTCATATACAAAGAGGGATTTTCATTATTTTAGTATAATTGCCATTTTGCTAACAGAGACATCTGTATTCTTGTTTTCAAATCGTTTTAAAAACTATCTATCATTAAGTCCATTCTGCATTAATGTCATACGAAATTGAAATGTCAAATTTTATTGGTATATTGAACCTTTCAAATTATTGATAATACAGTGTGTATCACTAGTATTACAACCAAATAAGCACATTTTCTTTCTTTATTTCAATGTTTTCTTTAGAATTTAGATAGAGGATATGTATTCATATATATATATATATATATATATATATATATATATATATATATATATATATATATATATATTGTAATTCTTGTGTGTATAAGAGGAATTTTTAATATTATTGTAATACTATTTTGACTTATTAAATTTTAGTGTGGCTAGCTCATTAAAAGAAAAAGAAAAATTTTATGTATTTATTTATGCGGAGAGAATGAGATACTCTATCTACTTTTTGGGTTCCAGTTATTTTTACACTTTATCTCCAATATTTTATCTTTTATTCATTCAAACAATTTTTAATATTTTTTTTTATATTATTTAGTGCGCCTATGGTTAAAATTTCTCATTAGAATAGCCGATTCCAGATCTCACAGTAATAACAGATGTCAGTTCGTATCCGTTGAAATGATATTTAAGAAAACAATGATTTCAATAATATTTAATATGAATTAGTTTGTATTGGTCAGAAAATATGTATTATAAATTTGAACAAAGAAACAAAGTGATGAAATGTCTTATGCTAATATATAAGTTGAGAAGTCGAAATTTATAAACGTTAAATAGAAATGCGCAAGTACTAAATTGGAACAAAGAAACAAAGTGATGAATTATAAACGTTAAATAGAAATGCGTATGTACTAATGTTTTTGTAATTACTTTTATCAGATCTGTTTTATATCTTTAACATAAATGTTGGTACCAACAAAGACAAAAAAAAACTAACCTGGTCCTCACTACCCCACTAATACTACTTCTTGAAGTGCTGTCTTTGAAAACCACACCATACAGAACTGCCGGGACTCCAATAATTGTTATTTTATATATTTTTATATGTAGCTTCTTTATAATATTCCTTCTTATATATTTTTATTTGCCGCTTCTACTGTTCATTCAGGACTCTTTTATACAATTTTTATAGTTTTTTATCTAAAATTTCTTATCATTTCTCCAATATGTCATACCTCCTTCATTTTCTTCATCAACAAACTCCATTGTTTTTTGTTGCTATGCCCTAATCATATGTGTGCTGATTCTAATGCTTAAGTGTTAATTTTTTTAAATTGTGTTTGTGTCCTTTTAAAATGTTCTTTCTACCAAATTATTATTATTCCTTCACATAAACTATCCTCTATTCCTATTTTCTAATTCCTAAATAATAGCTTTATTTACTCAACAACAAAATTCATATATTTCCTGACACAATAAATATAAAGTTCTGTGATTTCTGCTTCTCTTTCGATTTGTTGCATTATTCATTTCCATAGACTTTTTTGACATCTATGTCACTGTGATATATAACCAAACAATTCTCTCCTATGTGACAGTTCCTAAACTTTTGACATTATATATTATAGAATTATCAACTTAATGTCACATTAAAACACTAGTCAGGTCATCTTGTACATTTACCAAGTATTTGTATATTTCTCAGTACTTCACGTTGATAATCATTTTAAATAAAAATTGTTAAAAATTGAAAGCAAGTATTTTTTATAATTCTATTAAGTTTATAATAGCTGAACTGCACATAACCCAAAAATGAAAAGACACTATCATTCGGATACAAAATTAAGTAATTAAACGGTATCAAATCAATTTCTCCATCCAACATTATGATTGAAGTTGGTCTGATATATATCGATAAGCCAAATAATATTACGGACAGTATAAATTTTATTCTAAACGTAAATCCGAATATCAGCAGCCTTATTAGTTCCGTCACAACGTCAATGCATTCAAAAAAATAGATTCAAGGTGCTCATTTCAAACCAGTATAATATATATATATATATATATATATATATATAATGGAATCTTAGGTGTGGAATTTTAATGTTTTAAAACTTCCCCTATTCAATAAACTTTCTCTATTCGCCCTACGTTGGGCCGACAAATTATTGTGGTTTAGTACTCCTGTGCCCAGCAAACACAAAAACATATTGAATACATATATGTTACATATTTTTTGAAATATAAAAGTCACAGTTATATAACTGAAGTCACAACTAGATAATATTTATGTATTGGATACTGACAAAGGCCGGCACAGCTAGAGAACAATAATGATATTAGAAATACATATTATAAATTATATCTCAAATATGTCCAAATTACTATGTAATATATATGTAAAAATGAAATAATATCTAGAGAATATTTATGTATTAAATATTACATAATATAGATGTAACAAAAGATACCTAATTTTTCTTTTGCCTCACCCCTTACCTAGAATATTTTATTTCATTGGATCTATGAAAAAAATCAGCGAAATTCTTAATTTATAATAAATTCAGAAAAATCTGTCAAAACATTATTTTTCATAGATAAAATGAAATACAATATTTTTAGTAGTGTTGATGGCCAAAAGATTAAGGAACTATTGTTACTATATTATTCAATACCTACCTTATGAATACTTCAAACTTAAAGCAACTTATTACAATTTAATATGTATATATTGTATATAGTATTTATTTGGAATTTAGTAGCTGGTACTTAGTTACTAAAAAAACAGCATATAAGTACATTGATTTTATTAACATAAAAAAGAGAAACTAAAAACAAAACACCTAATGAAAAAAACATATTGCAAAACTAAAAATATTCAAAAACTAATTGATAATAAAATATAAAAAGATAATGCAAAACGAATGAATATTCAAAAACAAAACAATAATTAACCATGGAAAATGTTATCTTAGAAGACTTTTCGTGGTCCACTTGTAAGCGAGTGGGCAATATTAAGGGATATTATCCATTGTTTTGAAGGGTTACAGTTTCGCCCTTCTTTTCCTTCTAGAGTCTCTTTACTTAGCCTTATCCACACCAAGGTGATCAAAATCAGTGCCTGCCATATTAAACTGTTTCAGCAACGTTTCTAAAAATGTAGGTATATATTAATTATATTAAATAAACAAATCATATAGTAACAATACCTTGAAATAACTTAATTGATTATAAGTTCCTTATTTTGTAGTTATTTCTTTGTCCTAACTATGAGTGAGATGTCTCTATATTATGTATTTCTGGTTCACCATCACCATTGTAAGATTGTACTACGTATCGTTTTTCAGTCTTATTGATAAATCACAGAAGTCTTTCAATTTTTTTCGTTTTAAATAGTTATTTTGCCTAAAATTCATAATTTATATTAATCTAAGTATTCGAATATAAATAACTTTCAACAGATAAGCGTTAATTAATCCATTTCAAGATATTTTGTCTTGACTTACTACCTGTGGTCAGAGGATTAAAGATGTATATTTTATTTGATATTATTACAAAATCTACTTGAGCCCTAAATGCATACCTGGGCGGCGGTATTTGTTTCGGAATAACGACTCCCTGCATAGGGAATTATTGTTAAATCATGTCTAAGTTGTAAGTTAAAACGAAAATATCTTGAAAAGTACTTTAGTGAGATAGGTATAATGTGATTTGTAATTGTTTACTTCATTGTATATTTTAATATAGTTAACCTTTTTAATACGTTTATTAAATAATCTTTTGTAAACGACAGTTGAATATAATAATAATAATAACACTTACACGATGTGTTCTCCATTCCTCTACAAACAAAACTAAAAACAAACACACAGACAAAACTAAAGAAAAACCTTTTAAAACGTTATTATACTTGCAGGTATGTGGGTAGATCGACTCGTGACAATTTAAAGGTTATAATATTGAAGAGCTTTCTTCTTTTTTATAGAAATACACCTGACGAGGTTCGTAAGAAATACATATGAAATATATAAAACATTTTAAGTAACAAATTTTACGTACTAAATATATATAAAAAACATTTCATATTTATGTAGCAGTATTTACATCTTGAATACATATAAAATTAGATATATCCAATATATTAAACATTTTATAATATAAATATTGAGAATATATAACAAAATTTATAAAGATTTTGTTACATAAATACTACATAAAAAATATATAAACGTTTTATATAAAAATCATTCCTCCCCTGTTATATATTTTTATGTAACATATACATTTGTGTTTGCTGGGTGGTACCGTTATTATTTGTATTATAGTTTAGTTTATATATATTATATATTTTGATTTGCCCGGTATATTAAAAAAAATTTAAAAACATGTCCTGAAATAACTACACTCGCCTTTTTATACTTTGAAATCCTAGTTTTAGTCATTTATATGAGAACTCAATAATCTCAGGATTTTGGGTTCATGGAATAAGACAAAATTATTTTAATTTATATTATAAGCGCCAAAAAACAAAATCTTTTGTATTTATATAAAAAAAATTTCAATTAAAAAAAATACTTGCTTTTATTTTCTCTATAAAATCCTACAGAACCGTCCTGTATATTCTGTTTCAAGATCCCTCTCTAGTTGTGATCCGTCTGATCAATGATGCCAACTGTCAAATAATAAATGAAACAATCGTCTAGAAATGAAATTTTCCAACAATACATTTAAATCTTTCAAATGAAAAACGTTATTTAATACGAAATCAAAAAAAAACAAATACATTATTCAAATACAAAATCTTCAAAAAGAACAACTTATCTATCATGATCGTTCATTCAAAACACATTCACTCAAATGAATTATTATTATATGTAAGTACAACTATGCAACGTATTATACACATTTAAACATCTGATGATGTTAAAAAAAACTCTAGGATATAAAATGGTGGATATGGCAATAAGCAATGTCTGTGAAATTTCAAAGTTCAACTATTTACAAACAATACAAGTGAGTTCATTCAACTTTTTTAAATCGAAATAGTTTTTAAATACCTGTTCACTTATGTCCAAGTCACCATTGTTCACTTCTTGTAGGATTCTTCTTTGGATATGGTACAGCTTATCGTGTTTGGGTATGAACCAAAATTGATGTTATATTTCATCTACATCAATACATTTTAGATGGGATTCCATAGTCCAATTCTTTCTGAGATGTATCCTGGAGATATCATTTCCACGATACAAAACTTTACTTGATTGTACGGATAAATATTTAAGGTTAGTATATTGCCATTTTTACCAATTTCTTGCTATATTTCTATTTATCAGTTTGATTTATAAATTTTATTGAGTTATATTAAAGAATAATGTATTTCTTTTATATTTACCATTCAAATGGTGCCGTTTTTCTAGTTGTTTAAAATTATCTTCCAAAGATTTTACTTTTCACCCCCATTCATTCTTAAAAAGAAATTCTACCTAATTAATGGTGTACATTATTAACAAACTTCCCCATTCATTTTTTTTAATCTTCAATCCGCTTGCCGCTGATCAAAACATTTCAATTATAATTCACCAATCAAATCGGTTACAAAAATTTTTGTTGGTAAATCTCATTTCAGGTTTCAAATTGTTTATTTATCCTTTTAGAACATTCCGTTTAATATTTTTGAATAATTAAATTTGATATACTACTTCCTTTTATATAATTTCCAAAATATTTTAAAACTGACAACTATATTTTCTTTCATTTGCTCTATTCAGAATGACAATTAATTTCACAAATGTCATACATTTATAACCTTCATGTTATTATTATTTTGACTTTATTCCCTGACATATTCTAAAACAATTTAGCAAAGAGTTTCTTTCAATATCTAATTAGTATATTTTAAAACAAATAATAATCTTTTGACTCTTACTATGTGAGAAATAGATTGTTACAATTTATATAAGGTGACGTTCAAATGGGTCTCTCTCAATAGCTAGAATTCATGTTATCTCTAACATATGTGCATTTACAGGGTACATTGAAAATTTCCTTTATATTTCTTCGGTTTGATTTATTTTTATTTTCTCTCTTCAATGATTTTCGTTCCATAGATTATCTATATTTCTGACGATTTAAATGGTAATTAAAGTGGGTAGCATGTTCATTCCATATTATCGTATACAAAGTGTTGCAAGTTCTTTTCCATGTTAATATATATATATATATATATATATATATATATATATATATATATATATATATATATATGTATGTATATATATATATATATATATATAAGATGTGCCTCCGTGCCGATTTTGGTTGTTGTCCTGACAACTCGGGATCTTCCAAATGAAGGCACAAATGAGCGTTTGGTTTCCCTGCTGAAATCCGTTGTTTTGTGTTTTCCCATGTTTCGATTAACATCTTTGCTCCCTAATTTCACATCCTTATTTGGTTATACCGTGCTGAAGACGGTAAATGAGCCAGAAACGTGCATGTCCGCGGTTACCACTCTGTTTCAGTAGCCCTTTTTCTTTTTGCGTGAATTATCCATGAATCTCTTTGTTGTTATATATATATATATATATATATATATATATATATAAAGAAGATGTAGGAATATCGCGTGATATGTTAACAACAACAACAAATAGATTCATGGGTGATTCACGCAAAAAGAAAGAGGGCTACTGAAACAGAGTGGTAACCGAGGACATGCATGAATTACCCATGAATCTCTTTGTTGTTGTTATATATATATATATATATATATATATATATATATATATATATATATGAACTAATATGAACTAATATAATTATAAATTAAATTAACTTTATTGTCAATTACTCCAAAATAATTCTGGATAATAATATAAGTATGGGATAGAGCATACGTAGTGGCTTACGTTTGAGGGATATTGCGCGAACAGCTGTTGTATTATGTTCTCTTCAATTGCACGGACTTCGGACGCTCTAGTTTCTCTCTTGCACACCACCGCTTGTTCCGATTTTCAAACGTCAAATTCTGGCAATGATAATTAATGACAGGTTTATTGTAGGCAATGCTGTACCATCCCGTTTATTAATAATTACGTATATTTTGGTATATAATTCAAACGGTTATCAGATCGGTGTGTATATTAACTTACCTATTTATACCCGCTAGCCAGGTAGTGTGGTCAACAAATAAGTAGGCAAGGCTACCTAGGTATATTTTCTATATTATTTACTATTGGTTAGAACAAAAGTCGGCTGGTTAACAGATCGGAGAAAAATAAAAAATAAATTAATTTTAATTAATTAAATGAAGCGAAGTTTTTGTATAAAAGTGTATAAATTTTCTTTTTATTTATTGCAAAGCGCTTTCGACTTTCGTCATCATCAGTGCTTCAAGTCAGGTAACAAGAAGTTTCAAATATGTAAAAAAACATTGTTTAAAATTACAAAATCATATTATTCTACAAGAAAACTAACGAAAAACATGTTAAAACCCAGGCCTTGTGGTTATGTAAAAGCCTTTTACATAACCACAAGGCCTGGGTTTTAACATGTTTTTCGTTAGTTTTCTTGTAGAATAATATGATTTTGTAATTTTAAACAATGTTTTTTTACATATTTGAAACTTCTTGTTACCTGACTTGAAGCACTGATGATGACGAAAGTCGAAAGCGCTTTGCAATAAATAAAAAGAAAATTTATACACTTTTATACAAAAACTTCGCTTCATTTATTTAAACAAGTGTATTCAGCTTCACGCATTTATTTATTTAATTAATTAATTTAAAAATAGCCTGGTCAGGATTTCGATAGGCAGGTCATTTTGAGCGTATTTATCTATTATTGAAACATCATAAAAAACATGTTTCATCTGATTAACAGATCGGTGATGGTCGTGCCCTCTCCGACTCTTGTACAATTTACAATACGTCCCTGTTTTGACTGTTTGCTTGTGTATAACGATCGATGATCTTATTACCAGTAGGTTCCTGTAGGTCACGATTTAATGGTAGATAAGTTATGAATATTGCTCTACTGATGAATAGAAATCTTGGAATATTATTTAAAAAAAATAATACTATATCAATTAATAAATATCAATTAATTATAAATAATAATAAAATTAAAATCATATGAGTCTTCAATTTAGTTTTTAGAAATGCTAGATATTTATCTAAACATTCTACATTGTAGAAAGAGTTGTAGACTGATTTGTTTTAATCAACTTTCTTATACGATATGATTCAAGCATAGATATAGAAATGATTAAAGACTTGGTCCGAGAAGTAATTGTTCTAAAAGATAATTGTTAATTGCTGAAATAAAACTTGGTGTGTTTTTGAGTTCTGACCAATTGCCTGTAATTTCAATTAAGTGATTACAGGTAGATGGAACGGTTGAGATGTTGATTGATTGATAAAACACCAAGTATACCTACACTTACACACTTACATTTACTGTAAGTTAAAAATAGGTACAAACATATTTGAGGTATGAGGATAATAAAATGATTCACAATTTTTATATTCTCGTGAAAAGAGTATGTGAGTTTTAGATGTTTTCTTCTTGATTTGATGAACTACTCTTGTGGTTTTCTAACTACCTTCTCGTAACTGGCCGTAAACTCGTTTATGTAGCTGTCAATTTTCAAATATTGTTGAGATTATTTTCGACTTTTAATAATAATTAAAAACAGAAGTAAAATACTTTTCAAATATATTATTGTCATACAGAACAATAATCATATCAATTTCTGACAAATATGACATCGTTCTCATGCATTGAGAAACGATATAGGGATTTAAAGATTAGATAGTTTAAAGTGGGTGGTAGGTCGTAACAGCATTATTAGTGTGAACTAGATGCACAATATATCTCTTCTAACCAGAGTGCAGATGTGTCCCTCGGAGTAATCTAGGAAATGTCCTAAATAAGATTATGTACTGCATAATGAATTTTTAATACGTTTTGCATAATTTCTTGTAAGGTGTTGTTGGTTTTCAGGGAAAGCCCAGTCGAATGGTATTATGTGGGTCACATCTAAGACTCGTATTGTAGACAAGTTGCTTGCTTTGCCCAATTAGTCTTTTTTATTATACAGTGAGGCCCTAAAGTGACGGATAAATTCATTTTCTACGTAATTATGACTGTAAATGAAAAATCGTGGTCGGGGATGGTTGTAGGTTGGTCATTGCTTTGTAGTTGGTTTGCTTATTTGCTTGCATGCGCTTGCTTGTCTGCTTGTGGGTAGCTTTCTGCAGTCCAATGAAGAAATGCAACCATCGAGTGACTGCCTCCTCGTGGCACCGCCGGATACGTTAGCACTGTTGATCATCAGTGACAGCAGTGTTGACCAACCAAATGACACTCCAACAAAACCCAAGCTAAGGTGTAAGGAACGTGCTGATGGCTGAATGGCCGCAGGGAATGCGACCGTGAACGTCCCCCTGGGGGTACCAGGCGACACGCCTTGCATATAGCTTTTCCCTGGCATGCAGGGCTCTGCCAGGAACGACAAACCTTTCCCTAGCGACTCATGGGATCAAAATGGACCAACAACATAACCAAAAAAACCGGAGGATGAGCGAGAACGCACACTCCAACTCAAAAGCACCGTCGAGGTAAAATAGTCTGCGGTGCTGAGGCAAAGAGGAGGAGGAAAGCGATGCAGCAGGCTGGAATCTCTACAGACGCCACCAGCGCCACTCGCCCCTCCCTATTTAAACCTGGCAGTTCCTCCTCCAAAAGAGGCCCGGAACGCGTCGCCCCCAAAGAAAAGAAGCGTATCTGCTCCAACACCTCGGAGGAAAACTCTTCCAGAGGAAAGAGGATACGGATGGATGCTAAAGCAAAGAGCTACAGCGAAGCAGCTACCAGCCATTTATGGGTAGCTATTATAGACAAGGCCGATCCATACGGTAAAATAATTACCGATAATGGAGACCTTGTCAAAAGACAACTAATGGAGGCTTTGGACGAAACCCTTATGTCCGCCTCCGGCAGTCAGAAAAAGCCACCTACTTTTAGGTCATGGTCGCACTCTGGCGAAATAATCTGAGTCACCTGCGATAATGACGAAACGCTAGAGTGGCTAAAGAACACGGTTTCACAACTGAAACCATGGAAGGACACTAAGCTCGACGTGGTACACGTCGAAAACCTCCCCCAGCTGACGAAAGCAACCCTCTGGGTCCCTAGCGAAGCTCACGCTGACCTGGGTGACAAAGAGGGTGTGCTGCGCAGGCTGGACAAACAAAACCCAGACCTTCGGGTGGATGCATGGTTTTCTTTCCACCATGAATCGAAGGTCAACCCCAAGGGACACCTATTCGTCTTTGGTATAAGAGATGAGAGTCCCAAAAAAACGATCAATGAGGATAAACTACGCGTTCACCTCATTGATTGTCAAAACAAAGAGACTTTACCCGGAACGAAGGAGATCGAGCACGGATCCCCCTCTTCCATCTGAGGAACCCCAAGGAGCTGTTGCTGCTGCGGAGACTGTCGAGCCATCCTCCAAGATGGCGACCGACAGTCTCCTGGCGGAACTAACAGCTCTAAGCCAGGATACAGGCGACGTCAACCCACCTTCATGTGAGGAAGTGGAGATGACCTAAAAAAGGAATCATAACCCATCTCACCACCATCAAGTAGAGATGGACAATGAAAAGGTAAGATTTATTCAGTGTAACCTTCAATACAAAAAAGTGGCTTCGCAAACATTATGCCGCCACCTGGATGTGATGCAGGATACAATAGCACTTATCCAAGAACCCTGGATAAGACAAACTAAAATCATGGGTCTAAATAATCCAAAAGGTTTAATTTTCAGCTTCCCAAGCAATCAGCAACCTAGGACGGCCATATATGTCCCTAGGAATTTTAAGACCTACCCACTGACGCACTTTTCCTCCTCCGACCTAATGGTAGTGAAGGTTGAATATGCACAGAAAGGTCAAAAGAAAGTGTTAATACTGGCATCCGTATACCTCCCCTAAGACGCAGCTAAACCACCACCAACTAAGGAGCTGTAGGACCTTGTTGGAACACTGTCTCGCCCAGAATCTTGAATTGGTAATAGGCTGCTATTCAAACTCTCACCATGTAAGCTAGGGTAGCAAAAATATTAACACTAGAGGTAAGTATTTTATGAAATTGACTGTCTCGACCCTTACTAAGTATTTTATGATTACATAACTAACAAGAATCTCTGTATTCTAAATAGAGGTACTGAACCAACTTTTATTAACACTCGTAGTCAAACGCGAATAGATATTACCCTATCTACTATAAACACTTCGAATATAATCTCCGGCTGGCATGTATCTGACGATATTTCAATGTCGGACCACCGCTGGATAAAATTCGAAATAAAACTGGCGCTCACAACCTCTACAATGACTGGCGACCCCAGGAAAACGGACAGGACAAAATATGTCCTCTGTTAGAAAGGGGATCTGCGAGGAGTCGAGGATGTGCTGCCTAACAACAAAGGAGATTTGGAAACTTATTCTAAAATCATTCAAAACTCTATAATTAATGCCTATAAGATATCTTGCCCACTCAGGCGGGTCGATCTTGATGGGGCCTCCACTCCGTGGCGGTGCCATGAGATTGACCAGCTTAGGGGGCGGCGAGGAAATCTTTTAATAAGGCTAAAAGAACCAGACTCGAAGAGGATTGGAATTTATAGAAGTCTCACCTCAAGGAGTATAAAAAAGTCATTAGACAAAAACAAAGAGAAGCATGGAATTTTCCCCAAGCAGCTAGACTCCAAAAAGCCCTCTCACAAGACCCCCACCGTCATATCGGTATACTAACTAGAGAGGATGGCACAAAAACTACCAACCTAAAGGAAAGCCTTCAATTATTGATGTCAACTCACTTCCCTGTCTCCAGAACCACAAAGACGGCAGCCTGGGAGGATGAGGAGAATCACTACCCGACGGACGACGACTGGCGTATATCACGACAGATCGTCGACGCGGACAGACTGAGGTGGGCCATCTCAGGCTTCTCCCCCTTTAAATCCCCGGGAATGGACGGCATTTATCCAGCCCTACTTCAGTGGGGCCTGGATGACCTAATGCCGCACCTGGTAGGAATCATCAGATCCTCACTGGCACTGAGGTATATTCCAAAAGGTTAGAGACAAGTCAAAGGCGAGTTCGTGCCAAAACCAGGAAGAATGGACCATTCCATCCCAAAAGCATATCGACCCATTAGCCTCACATCGTTTTCAATTAAGACTTTAGAGAGGCTGTGCGAACGATACATAAGAGATGTGGTGATAACACGAAATCCACTGCATCCAAATCAACATGCATACACTTCAGGGAAATCCACCGATTCGGCTCTTCATCTTGTAGCGGGCCCCATCGAGAGATCGTTGGAAAATAAGGAGTCCACCCTGGGTGTATTCATAGACATAGAAGGCGCATTTGATAGAACCACTTTTCCTAAAATAACAAATGCACTCTCCAACAAGAATATCCCCCAAACCATAAAGGGCTGGATATATAACTTGCTCTCAAAAAGAGCAATAAAAATCAGTGTGGATGATGTAACCATCAGAGGCTTGGTTGTAAAAGGTTGTCTACGGGGAGGGGTGCTCTCGCCACTACTGTGGAATATGGTCTTAGACTCCTTGGTCAGCCACCTCAACGATAGCAACTTCTACACAATAGCATTTGCAGATGACCTAGTGATTCTGCTAACAGGAAGATTCGAGGAAACACTCTGCGCTTTAATGCGGGAGGCCCTCAATATCATAGAACAATGGTGCAGAGACCATTCGCTGTCAAAAAATCCAAAAAAGACGGACATGGCTCTTTTCACGAAAAAAAGGAAGCTTGCAAAGCGTCAAGCCCCAAAGCTCTTAGATACCAAACTTAATTTCTCTTCGGAGGTGAAATATTTAGGGGTCACCTTTGACAGTAAGTTAACGTGGAACTCTCACTTAGAAAACAGAGTTAAAAAAGCATATATTTCTTATGAGCAGTGTCATAGAACCATCGGCCGCACCTGGGATGTCACCTGGATCTACACTGCCATCATCAGACCTATGCTAACGTACGGCGCGATTGCCTGGGGAGCTAAAACTCCTCCCTCCTTAAGATAGAACAACGCCGGCAAAATGGTTGTTTTGTTGGGGCTGGTGGTTAGCTTCTTTCTTCAGTTTTAAATAGCTCCAGAGTACGCAAGTTACGTCAGCTAATATTAGAAGTGATAGAAGATCGGGAATATTCTATACTGCTGTGTTTCTTGATTTTGTACTGGCTTCGTTAATTCAGCTTGGAGATTCAAATCTTTAATGGATTGAAGATCGATTGCTAGTAACTTGATGGGTACTTATGTGGATTTTTCTGTTTTCGTCAGTTCCCATTCGAATTTTGGAAGTATTAATGGATTTATTGCTGTTATTTCTTGGATGTTACTGAATGAAGAATTATCGGTCCTGATTTCACATCCTGTGGGGATTTTGAATGGATTATTTTGTTTGACTAATAATATGCGTCTCTTGTTACAGTTCGATTCAACCTTAGTCGGCACACTTGAAGGTAAGGCTAGGATAAACTGGTCGTTAATTCTTTCGATTAGCGGATGAGCCAAAATTGCTGAGCCTGCTCGACATGTGGGCTTTTCAGCTTTCAATATTGGAATGGTGCAAGAGTCGGGACTGATATCTTCGTAATTTTGGCACAGATTGAGGTCGTTCAACTTCGGACATGGGATGTCTTCATATTGATGATTGCTTGTACCGAGTATCAAAAAGGGTTTGTCGGGAATGAGTATGGAGTTGTGGTGGTTGAGTAGGCTAATAAGACGAAAGGTTTGGTAATTATCTTTTTTAAGATTGGTAGATGTATTGCGAAAATAATATTAGTTTCATTGATTACAGTTTTTATACCAGCTAATTCGTAATAGTGAAATGGATTTTTGAATCTAAGGATTTTGATTTATCCGTAGAGTTTTCCTAAACGGTCTACTAGTTTCAGTAGTTCGTTAATAGGAATTATTAAAGTATGTAAAACTCCTGTATGAGCAAACATAATGGCATTTTCGAAATTATCTAGAAAATTAATGATATTTTGGCAATTTAAAATGATTTGGTCTAAAGCGTTAGCAAATCTTAGGTAGTTATATATATATATATATATATATATATATATATATATATATATATACATATATATATATATATATATATATATATATATATAACTTTTAAATATTATGGGGTACAGCCAAAATGTATGGGTGGTTAAGAAAATTCGATTTTCACTATACCAAGCTTTCGATAATTTTATTATTATCTTTTTCAAGGCTAAAATACAATTTTGTTAAACTAAAAAACAAGGTTTATGTTTTATATAAGTAAAACTTACTAGTAAATTGAATAAATTCTTGAAGGATATCAAAATTGATAACATTATTATGATTTCAGTTTCATATAATTAAAAAACACTGATATCAATTGCTGAGAACGTTGTCTGTAGTATCAAGGAATAAAAAATTTTTGAAATGATTGATCAGTCATAGTTTTTTTGACTTTTTTTGATAACAGTGACAACTGACAACGTTAAGGTTTAAGATTAAATACCTTAACTTACACTAACTTTTTTATCTAGTGTGAAATTACATCTTGTCATTCATATATTAATGACAAATGTAAATATAGAGGTTAAAGGTTAAAGGTTGAATATCCTGATTAACACTAACATGTAGATTTAGTATAAATTTTCATTATATGATTTGAAATTCATTTAATTTCATTTAAATTTGAAAATTACCAATAAAAATTTTTTTGTAATGACAAGTTAAATTTATTTAAAAAAAATTGATATGAAAGAAATTGAAACTTTATAATAACTATGTTAGTTATCATAAAATCATGCATTTTATTTAATATTCATCATCTGATGTTATGTGTAGGAAATCCGTGTCATTGTTAAAGGTTGTTGGTTTATTTTGTAGGTAAATAAGTTGAGTATATATTGCACTGACATTGTTGATATCTGACCTCTTATTCATCGATGGTTGATTTAATTTTATGTTTACTAATTCTATGAATTCTCTTTTAGTTTTATTAGATTCTATACTCAAAATTTTAGTTTCTTTATAATTCAATCTATGTTTAGTTTCTAAAACATGTTCTGTGAGTGCACAAGTTTTTTTATTTAGATTGCAATCACTTTGATGTTGGGTTATACGTTGCTTTAGGGTACGTGAGGTCTGGCCAGTGTAAGTTAAGTTACAATGTATACATGGAATGTTATATATTACGTTAGTTTTCATTACTTTTTCATCTTTCTGTTTAACTTTTGAAAAAACGTCTCCTACCTTTAAAATATTCCTGTTAGCAATTTTAATGTTTTCATTTTTAAATATTATATTGATTTTGTCTGAAAGGTTCTTAACATAAGGTAATGACCCATATTTAGTATTCACTGTTTCATTATTATCTAAGGGTACATTTTCGTTGCTTGTATGTGTATGATTGAGGTTTGTATCAATAGTTGTATTAAAAATCAATTTTTTTAATAAGGTTCTAGGATAACTATTGTTAATGAAAATATCGAAAAGAATCTAATAAAACTAAAAGAGAATTCATAGAATTAGTAAACATAAAATTAAATCAACCATCGATGAATAAGAGGTCAGATATCAACAATGTCAGTGCAATATATACTCAACTTATTTACCTACAAAATAAACCAACAACCTTTAACAATGACACGGATTTCCTACACATAACATCATATGATGAATATTAAATAAAATGCATGATTTTATGATAACTAACATAGTTATTATAAAGTTTCAATTTCTTTCATATCCATTTTTTTTAAATAAATTTAACTTGTCATTACAAAAAATTTTTTATTGGTAATTTTCAAATTTAAATGAAATTAAATGAATTTCAAATCATATAATGAAAATTTATACTAAATCTACATGTTAGTGTTAATCAGGATATTCAACCTTTAACCTTTAACCTCTATATTTACATTTGTCATTAATATATGAATGACAAGATGTAATTTCACACTAGATAAAAAAGTTAGTGTAAGTTAAGGTATTTAATCTTAAACCTTAACGTTGTCAGTTGTCACTGTTATCAAAAAAAGTCAAAAAAACTATGACTGATCAATCATTTCAAAAATTTTTTATTCCTTGATACTACAGACAACGTTCTCAGCAATTGATATCAGTGTTTTTTAATTATATGAAACTGAAATCATAATAATGTTATCAATTTTGATATCCTTCAAGAATTTATTCAATTTACTAGTAAGTTTTACTTATATAAAACATAAACCTTGTTTTTTAGTTTAACAAAATTGTATTTTAGCCTTGAAAAAGATAATAATAAAATTAACGAAAGCTTGGTATAGTGAAAATCGAATTTTCTTAACCACCCATACATTTTGGCTGTACCCCATAATATTTAAAAGTTAGTTTTTCAACTATTCAGCCGTGACTACCCTTCTACTTTATATATATATATATATATATATATATATATATATTAGGTTTGTTACTTTATATTATATAATGCCCCACTTTGGGGAGCAAGTTATATTAGTTTTTGTTTGTGTGTTATTACGTTGGTTTAGTTTATTTTATATTTATATATTATATTAGTCCACGTTGGGTTTAGTTTAAGTTGAATATTAAGTATGATTTTGTTTTATAATAGTATTAATATTTATTTGTTTGTTTGAATATGAATTTAAAATGTATTGATAATTTCTTATTGCAATTAAAAATCCTTATACTCTTGGGTTCGCCAACTTACATATATTTTACCTGTAATTCCTCCTATTTATTATACTATTTAGAAACATGTAGTTTATTTGATTCCTATATTTTTCTTACCTCGGCTGCTCTTATTCATTTACTACTCTGCAAACTCAGTAGGGTTCTGGGCATATTATAATAAAATCAACCTTACTTATCAATGGCATATATTTATGTCTTATTAAAAAAATAGAAAAAAATTTAAAACATTGAACATTCTCATATATATACAAATTATTGGCGTTTTATTTTACTATTGGACTCATATACCTCTTATGTAAAAATAAATGATTATCCTATTGTTCTTCAAATTCTTATGTTATAAATAAATAATGATTTATTTTATATATATATGTCTAAATTTCCACATTAAATACAACTTTCTGTATATTACGAGTATTAAAAAAATATTCATTCTCTTTTAAGACGACTTTTGCTGGCTCATTTGCATAACTTGGGTGAATCGTTTGTAAGCATTAGATTTCTTGGAAAAATTATACGACCACCTGCGTCTTCAAAGTTGTTTCCACTTTAAACTTTTTTTGCTTTGATTTTCTAAATAGGATGATTTGAAATATTTAAAAAATACTATTTTTAGTTTTGTTCGGTACGTGAACTTGAAAACATATCTGAAATCTTTATCTACTCAAATTTGATCTTTTAAAATATTATTTAACGTATTGCAACAATTGTGTATTTAATATAAACTGAAATTAGTTGTAGTTTGTTGTTAGTGGAAAGTTTTATATATATGATTTTGAGAAATTCAACATGACAGAAATTATACATCTATCTACAATTTTATAATGGTAAGTTTTTATTATTACGTTTCCTGGTACATTATATTCATTTAAAGAAAACTTTTACTACCAGGTGTTTATGATTTAAAATTTCACTATATTATTTTAACTTATTATTTGGTACCAAATATTTAATTAAACACACCACATACCTTGTTCTTTTTGTTGAATGATGCCTTCAATTGGATGCCTCCATGATGTTTTCCCGCCTTAGATGGATATCTTCTTCGTTGCAATTATCTGGTGATAATTATTACTCTGCTTCACGAAGTTTCACAAAACTTCGTCCTTACACTTGATTTTAATTTCTGATTAAATTTTTTTAAAGTTTAATTTATATTCATTCTTACTTATACAACGACTGACGCTTGACTCACTATTCCGCGCTTTTTTCATCGAACAAAACTCTTTTTTATTGTTTGTCACCGGAAACTGGTAATGTTCTAGAAAATTCGATTAAAGTTCACCTGTCAGTTTGTTTATTATTGTTTTTTTTTGTTTTTCTAACTTAAACTTATTGTAAACTATTGTTTTTTATTCATTATACACTTATTGTCATTGATTAATTCACTAACATCTTATTATTATTGTCTTTTTTCATGTTATTGTTTATTTGAGATGTTTTGATTGGTCAATGCAATTATATCATTTTTATATTTCCTACAACCTAAATATTTACATAATATACATGGATACAATTCATTTCTTATTATGTTTGATGTTATTACATTTATACACATAAATTAGGTCGGCAATAATTTATTTTTATTCTTGTATTTCATATTCAAATACATTTTATGTTGGTATACTTGTCTCAACTGTTATATTTCGTATAAGTTTTGACATTTCCTGTAAATACAGTTTCCTAATTATTATTATATTTCCTATATACTTTTATGATTAAATATTAACTAACATATCTTATTTTATATATTTTACTAATTCTAAATGTCTTTTATTGCTTAATCATTGTAGCATTGTTGATTTTATTATGCTATTCTATTTATTCTTTAAATATAAACAGATGCTCTGGGTTTCTAAAATTCCGTGCAGCGTTACGTTATTTTATTGATCTGCGTTTACTTGTGAGGTTCTGTCTAAGGTTGTTTTTTTTTTAAATAAAGAATTATTTTGAAACTGTTTTACTGATAATTGTTTATGACTTCTTTTTATATTTATTTACTTTCTTTATGATTATGCCCATTGATTGTACTTGATTATATTGTTATACAGGTATTTTATTAATTTTTATACTTCATTTTTAGAAATTATTTTTATTGATAAATTTTATTTCTTTATCCTTTATCGGGATTCTATATATGTTATGTACTCGTTCTATCTACAAATATATATATATATATATATATATATATATATATATACACAAAATATGTTCATCAAGAACTGGGTGTAGCAGTCAACAGTGGGGCTGGTGAGAAATCAAACAATTTTATTCATCAAGCTTTCAACCCTTGTTTGGGGTCTTCCTCAGGATGACCACAAATATTATATATTTAAAAACAATACGTTACAAAACATAGTCGTACTTACTAAAATGGATTGTCAGATCGACTATACCATAAAAGTTGGAAACAATAAAAACTCAATAAACAATATATACATTTAAAAAACATTTAAAAATAACACAAAAAACCGTTACAAACAATAACATTGTACTGATTTGGATATTTTTATCGGACCAACCACACAATGAATATTACATTTTAAGATGTTAGAAATTACTGACAAAACTCCAAATGAAAACAAATGATAACAAATGGTAAAAGTGACAATTAGCATGGAACAACACGGTGAGCACGGAACAACACAAAATGGCCTTTAACTAAAATGCAAACCAGCGAACACTACATTAACGAAGATGTTATGCATTGTTAGTGTGCTGTGTTAGGGGAAATATTTTAGGAATTTTGTTCTTATTATTCTCATACTCCAAAATGTAATTATAGATGAGACTCAGATTTTGAGTATCTGATCTAGTGTTGAGGAGTCTTTCAATTTTATTAATAAACACCATCTCCAAAAAAATCCTATTATAGTAGTTATTTTCTCCAATTAAAACTTCAACTCCTTCGAAATCCATATCATGTTGTGATTCAATAACATGGGTCGACAGAGCGCAAGACGGCCTTCCCAATCTGCAATCGCTTTTGTGAGATGTTATTCTACCCTGCAAAAGCCTTGAGGTTTGTCCAATGTATGCTTTATGACAATCCTTGCAATTGATCTTATACACAACATTGGAACTTTCTAACGGTTTGACTTTAGTTTTGGTGCGGGTAAACAGGGAACCTACAGTTTTCACATTCCTCGTTGAAATCTTAACATGTGGAATGTGTTTCAAAACAGAAATAAGTTTGGGAGTCAGATCATTGATATAAGGTAAGGAAACAAATTTCATATCTGTTTCACGTATATCATCAACATTAGAACTCTTAACTATAGCCAACCGACGTTGGATTGGAAAAGAAGAACTGAAAATAATGTTGTTGAGAAGTTTGGAAGGATAAGAATTATCAATAAATATATTGTAAAGCATTTTCAAATCACGATTTCTGTATTGAGGATGAGACAATTGGCATACGCGGCTTTTCATAGTATGAATTAAATTAACTTTCATTTGCATGGTGTGATTGGAATGGTAATTAAGAAATCTATTACTTGCCATGGGTTTACGGTACCAAGATGTGCGTAATACTCCTTGATTGTCTCTATGGACCTTCATGTCAAGAAAAGGAATGTAGTGATCTGTTTCCATTTTAGTAAGTACGACTATGTTTTGTAACGTATTGTTTTTAAATATATAATATTTGTAGTCATCCTGAGGAAGACCCCAAACAAGGGTTGAAAGCTTGATGAATAATAAAATTGTTTAATTTCTCACCAGCCCCACTGTTGACTGCTACACCCAGTTCTTGATGAACATATTTTGTTAATATTCATCAGTCAAACGTACCAATACTTTTATATATATAATTACTTAGTTCTGTAGACGGACAATTCTTTTAGTTTGATTTTTATTTAGATTTAGAACAGTTTTGTTGTAGTAGTCGATAAGGTTGAGATTTATGGATGCTTGGAGTTCTAATTGATGTTTAATTGAATTTTTATTTTGAAACAATTTTTCTATTTCTGATTTATATTTCATCTCGTCATTATCTAGAGTACCAAATAACCATTTACTCATGGTTCCTACTCCATTTATTAATCCGCATTTGTATCGTTTAACAGGAGTTAAGTTATTTTATTTTTCTGTAGTTGATTTGAGTAAGTATTTAGCATGGGAGAATAAATCTATTATCATATTTTTATTATTTCCTAAATTGGTGGTGTTTAGAAGTCGTTCGATTCTAATATAAAAGATATTTTGTAGTTGAGAAATTAATTGGTTTGTTTCGATATAGTGTAAAAATGTATATTTGGTTTCAATTATTTTAGCTGGTCCTAAGTCAGGTGGCATAATTGGGGTATTTAATTCGTGAATTTCAATGTCGGAGGTTATTGGGTTTGGTATTGGGATTAGAAATAGGGTAAGGATAAGGTTTAACTTCGTTCTGTTCATAATTCTGTAAAGAAATGAATTGTTTATTACTGTGTTTCTAAACAATAGATTTGTGAAATGTCTTATTTTTATCTAAAAGCATTTTTAAACCCAAGTCACGTTTTACTTTAGATTTCACGTGTCGAGGTTTTATTTTAATCCGCTTGGCTTCACGATTTTTAATAAATATGGTCTGTTTGTCTTCGAAATTTACGGGGTATTGGCGATTTTCGTTGCGCTTTGAAATTACTTTTACTTTCAATGGCCGTTCTGCTATTGATTGATAAAGATTTGTAAGTCGTTGACGCCTATTTTCTAAAAAATCATTAATAATAGTTTCTTCGGTGAGGTCGAAAGGGTCGAGTGCATTTGGTTACTGAATGTACGGAAGAATTATATTCTAGCACGGCATTTTGAATAATTTGTTTCGGAGCCATATTTGAATTTTGAAGATGAATAACAGGAACATTTTCTAATAGTGATAAATGAAATCTTTCCACGAGACTATTACTATTACAGTTTCTCGGAGTAGTGAAGTGTAGTTTGATTTTATGCAACTTACAGAATTACTGTAACAGTGTTGGCAATGGAATTCAGTTCCGATATCGCAGGTTATTGATGCTGAAGGTACGCCAAAATGAGTTATAAAAAAGACAGACCTTCGATTATTAATATTGCGTTTACTGATTCTATGTAATAAGCTTGACCATATTTGAAGAATGAGACCAAAAATGTTGAGAATTTTGTTTTCATTATTTGAAATACATCGATGTGGATAATCTCAAATGGTGTAGTGGGGGGGGGGGGAGAGTAAGTGAATATTTAATAACCGGGGGATGTCTGACGTACTTTGCTTATTAACAAATGTCGTGTGCGTTTAGATACTGGGTGACGTAATTTTTCATGTCAGGCCAGTTATATTTTAATTTTAAACCATCGAGAGTTTCTTTCGTTTATTCCTCTGTGGCATGTTTTAGTTTCGTGATGATATTGTTTAATTTGTTTTCCATATCTCTGAAAAATTTTCTTGAAATTACTAATTAGAATGCGTGAGTTTTAAATGTTTTTTGAAGTGTAGGTATCTGGTAATTAATATTGGGATTAATTCGGTTACGGATTCAATGATATGTATGCAACAAAGTTTTTTCGGGTCTACGAAATTTTTAAATACGTGTATGAGTTCGTTTCCGAAATAATTTGTAAAATTAACTGAAATACGCGTTTTAGTATCAAATCGGGTTTAGTAATATTAGAAGACTTATTTCCATTTTGTTTAATTATTAATTGATTGTTGTAAGAGTTCGTTATATTTTCGCTGTATGGTATGCTTAATATACGGTTTTCTTGGGCCGAACGTACACTTTCGTTATTATCTGTTTCGCTAGGTGTTTTGTTGTTTGAATTTAAGAGTGTTTCTAGTTCGTCTATTATTTCTTGTTCAGCTAGATTTTGTTCGTCAATGTTATTTTCGTCTGTAAGGGTTCCTATTATTTCGACTATATCTCCTGGATTTCCCAAGTTGAAGTCGTTCTCAATATCCATTGCTTTGATTTCAATTCGGCTCAGGGCATCAGCATCGGAGTTTTGTGATTCGGGCTTGTAGTGGATGTCGAAATCATATTCTTCCAGTAGAAGTCGCCATCTTATGAGTTTTGAACTAGGGATTTAAGGGGTTTGTGATCGGTAATTAATTTTGATTTTGCGTCCATAAGTATATGGTCGAAAATTTTTTACGGCCCAAGTTATGGCTAAAAGTTCTCTTTCTCTATCGTGTACTATAATTAATTTCGGCGGAGTTGAGTGTACGCGACGCGTAGGCAATTGATGGTAGATCGTTACCGATTGTCCTTGAGTTAGCACGGCGCCTAAAGCAAAATTGGAAGCATCAGTAGTAACATTACAGAGTTTTTCGAAGTCCAGAAATTGTAGGATAGGATCATTTGTTAATAAATTTTTGCAAAGTTCGCATGTTTCAATAAATTAGGGCAAGTGTATATTTTTTTCCTTTTCTCAGGCATTTAGTAAAAGGTTTCATAAGTTTCGCCAAGTTCTTAATACATTTCCTATAATAGGCTAATACACCGAGAAATGATTTTATTTTTTTGGTAGATGAAATCGCTTTATAGCTTCTATTTTCTTTGGGTTAGGTTTAAAGCCTTCGGGTGTGATGACATGACCCAAAAACTCAACTTATTTTCGGAGAAACTCCGATTTATCTAGTTGGACTTTTAAATTAGGTTCCCTAAGTCTTCGAAAGAGTAATTTTAGATTCGCTATATGTTCTTCTAGATTTGAACTGAAAATTATTATATTGTCCATGTACACTAAGTAGTGTAACAATGTTCCTTCTAGGTTATTCAACACTCAGTATATAATAAATCCCCATATTTTGGTATGGCTACCCTGTATAAATTCAAAAGATAATTTAATGCATTGCAATGACCTACCTGTTCAGCCTGAGGCCCTCGAAGCGAGAATTTCACGCGATAGTGGAAAGTATGTGTGCATTTATTAATTATTATTCTATAAAAATGCAATATTTAGATATATGCCGATGCATTTTGTTCAAGGTAATTATACTCTCTTAAAGGTAACGCCTTAAAATTTGAAAAAAATATTAGATTCATTTAGTATTTAAGACCAGAATTCTAATTTGAAATTCATTCTCCGTGTCTATTTTTTGAACGCAACAGCAGCTTCCAGTAATCAACAGGTAAGAATAACATTTTCATTTATTTTACTTAGAATGATTGGTGATTTAATTATATAATTATTATTTTTAGTGTAATGGATTTAAAAGCGATAAATTCTTCTTCTCTTCTAGAAAAAGATCCGAAACCCATAACAAAAATAAACGACTTAATATTAGATGAACGTAAGAAAATTATTTCGGCGAAATTGGTGAATAGCAAATTTGGGGAAACTGTGTTGTTGGAGCTGGAAAAAGAAATAATATTCCTTCCGCAGAGGGTGACAAAGACGTACAAACCATTTATAAAGTATTTTGAAGGGGGAAAATACGCTTTTGTATATAGAGGGGCAGTGGAAATTGGTAAACCGAATCCGGCGGCATCATTCGAAATTATTGAAATTTAGTTGGTGAGTTATATTATATAACAAAAATAAACGACCTAATATTGGGTGAACCCAAGAAAATTATTTCGGCGAAATTGGTGAATAGCAAATTTGAGGAAACTGTGTTGTTGAAGCTGGAAAAAGAAATAATATTCCTTCCACAGAGGGTGACAAAGACGTACAAACCATTTATAAACTATTTTGAAGGAGTAAACCTAATCCGGCGGCATCATTCAAAATTGTCTAACTTGTTGTTTATTGGAAGCTGATGTGTTCAAAAAATAGATACGAAGAATCATTCTGAAGATAATCAAACCTAATAAAAAAATGTATATGTAAACATAAACAAAAAAAATCAATAAATTAAATAATTAATAATATTGTTTGCAAAATGAATAATCTATTTGATCCACCTGTGTATGAAATTTTTGAAACAATAGTTTGTTTAGTTTGTAGAAAAGTGTTACGTAAAACTTTTAAACTACAAAAAATTTGGAATTGTAAACAAAAATTAATAATTGGTTTATGTACGGCTGAATGTAATCAAACAAGACCCCTGAGAAAATTTCCAGAATATATAGATAATTGGTTACAAGAATTAGACCCGTTAGATGAAAGAGACTTATTCAATTATTTATTACCTCGACAACGAGATCAGGCCAAATATTAGAATAAAATAATTATTAGACCGTCAGTCTTACGACGTCATCAGAAGAAGAAGAAGGTAGCTCAAATCTAAAAAGAATGACTTTCTTAAAATTGAACTTTATTATTTTGGTTTCCGTTTCAAATAATATGCTGTACACAAATGTACCAGAAGATGTGAAACATGTTGCGATATGTTTTGATATGAAAAATACAAAAGAAGAGTGTAATCGTACAACATGGAATTTGTTAAGTATAACAAAAACAAATAATGGTCACCTCTCTGCATATCATATTGAAATTCCAGAAACGAATTTATCATATTTCAGTTACAAATTAAAAATAATATTTAATGACAATTCTGAAGGTGATCAAACCCAATGGCAGAAAGTGATTTTAGATGATATTTCTGTGTATAATGCAAACATAAGCGAAAAAGTCTATAAATTGTACATTTTAACATATATTGTATTGATATTATTAGTGATTATTATTATATATAACTTACTTAAAATGGTTAAGGTAATAATACAATATAATTTTTACTCAACGGTTTGTAGTACATAAATTAAAAAACAAGTTAATTAAATAATATTCTTTTATTTATCATCCATTATGAAATGTTAACATGAGGTTAAAACATGGATTGATCTTATGATAAAAACAATTTTGATGTCAAGGCTGCTAATGGTGGATTTTCATCCAATTCATATACAAGTGTGGTTGAATATTTTATATCATTTAATCTGGAGCGTTCGATACTTAGTCGCAGTATGTCTTTCGCAGAGTATAGACATCGAATTGAGGAATATCTAATAAAAATAAATCAATTGAATAAGGACGTTACTTTTTATGAAAATAAAAGAAAGGTTATGAAGCAAATTGAAAACCTATGTCTAGTTGACTCAAGTCAAAGAATATGGGATAAGCTTACGATAAATTGGATACCTGAAGAATTGAAAAACGGGGAACAACAACAGGAGATTGCAAGTGCCTTAGATCACATATTTAGGCGTCAGACGCCACAAACGTCAACATATCCATTGAACCGAATCCAACCTACAAGTGTTCAATATGACCAACATAACCCTCCATGCTCTACAACATGAAAGATGACATGTATAGCATTAATATTTGTTATTAAAAATTGTTTAACTTAAACAAGCAAGTGTAATGTAATTTATAATCGATAAATAGATATTGAGCAGATACAAGGTGTTTTAATAAAAAATGTCATTCATTTCAAAAATCAATTTATTAATAATATTAATATACAATATTTACAAAGGTAATACACTATTAAAAAACCAGCGTCGGAGATGTTCTACGTTTCTTTGTGCGCAGGAGTACCGTCCAGTGGTGTGACAGGGATTTGGATCACGTTCAAAGTTTTCAGTAGCACATGATGTACCGTCAAACTTGCAAACGTCAATAATATGTGGAAACACATTGAATATATGACATTTCTTTAGCAGAAATTCTGCTTTTTGTTGTCCGCGTACGTATATGAAGTCTGCAGCATACAATAGCTTATTTTCCAATATATCATCTAATTTGGAGTACTCAATATCACCCGAAGAGTATCGAATACCATGCACATTCTTCTCCAAGTATGACACAGTCTTCTTATCTTTGTTGCTCAACGTAGCAATTGATTGAGGTGGTAAAAATATGTAATGATTCTGTTTAAATCCAATTTCTATGGTAAGTCCTTTAGCAACAAACAGGCCATCTATAACGAACCCCTGAATGTCTACGAATGCTATTCTCATGATGAAGACTGTTTGAATACTGACTTGCAGCGGCAACACACACTTCAATTTAGAGTCTTGACTATTTCGGTGAGAGGGAAATACTCCATTACGCAATCGTGAATTATGATACAATATACTTTGGTGTTTTCGGGAAAGCCAATGTTTGCTTCAATGTCAAGTTTTACATCGACAGTAGATGCCTTCATGCTTTCTTCTTGTTTCGAGCAATCGATAACAAACAAGGCGCGTCTCTTAAAAGAGGAATAATCCAAGAGAGGTCGCTTCTGTGTCGAATTCATATAGCTAGGATAAAATTCGGTATAGTTGAAATAGGCTTCATTATAGTCGTTTCTACTAAAGTCCAACTGCATTCTTTCATTAGGAAAATATTCACCATTTAACGATAGACGTATACTTTGAATGTCTGCATTATCGAACAGAGTGGGATCAGCTTTGCAGTCGTCACGTTTGTTGGTTTGAAAGAAAACAATAACATAACGAGGTCGTTCGACTGAGGTTGTAGTTTTAACAGCCCAAACTTCACGTTTAGCATTTCTGGTAATTGCCGGTAGTTCGTGTATCTCCCACTTTCTAAACGGGATAACTATTGGCCGATCCTTTTGAATGGCCTTCATAAGTTCCAACTTAATATCATCGTTAGGATAGATATGCTTGATTTTTAATTCAATGTCGGTAATTTTAATGTTAACGGTTGTATTGGAAGTCACACCAGCAACGGTTTTTTCCGTAATATAAACACAGTCATTATCGTTTCGAGCTCGAACTAAACGTATTGTTTGTCGTCCACACGTAATCATAGGATAGTCATTGAAAATGTTGAAAATATGTTTGAGAGGAATTTGTAGGTTGAATGATTTGTCTGTGGTATTTAGAAGAGGGTCTTTGGGATAATTCCAGCCTGCTATAGCCATATGATTAGAATCTTCTTGATTGTAGCAAGTCATGGCACGTACCGCGCTCACGATTCCAGGATCTCGAACCGTTTCCATTTCTCTTGCACTTTCACTGTATGTACACGAATCGAAAAGGAAAGCACCAACATTATTAGCCAGTTTTACGTCACCGGCTCCTTGTACATCGAGTGTCCCTTTAATGCACAACAAAGTTTCGTTCATGGCAAAAAACGAATCAACTTGATTGATGCTAAATTCTACAATATCACTGCAACTGAATGATTTGATGAACGGTGCATATGTTCTATATTCAGCTTTGCGGATTGACTCGTCAAATTGCGGCTTACGGTAAATATCAAACATTGGTGGCATATCGTTCATACGAGAACGTTTTCCATACATGGTCGTCATTGTTGTTGTTGTTGTTTCTCTTTCAACAAAAAGCCTAAAGACTGCAAGAACAATTTGTTGGCAAATGTAAGCTGCTGCTGCTTTGAAGGTTGCCGCGTAACTAATGACTTTGAATGTGCGTCGGAACGTCTTTTATGATTAATTATCAATCCCATCTGTTGCTCCTCGCTCTAAGCTCCAACACCAAGGTACTCTTTTCACCACGAAAGTTTATGGGTCGTTCGTCTTGGTCTACAGCCAACACAGTAACGTTGGTTATTTCACGTTGTGGTATAACAGGTAAATAAAGTAGATTATGTGGAGTTTCGTCAATGGCGTACCCAGGATCTACTTTTATGACCAATTCGTAAATAGTATGAGCAGGTCTGTTTGCGTCGAAGGCTCCAGTGGTAATGTTACATTCGAAACGTATGCTAGATACTTTTATAATTTTGACGGGTAGATCTGAAGAGTGCCATCGTTTGGGTTCGAGTATTTTTGCAGAAAATCCTAATATGTTACCCAGACTGTTGGGTTGTTCAAACGAAATTCTATATTTACTGAAAATCATACATTGTAACGTATTATTATTAGGTTTTAGTGCAAATATTGATTCTGGTCTCACTGAATTGCTGCCACCTAACTTGTCCAGTATAAACAATTCAATGTCAGCAATTTCGTAGCATCCTGTGGGAAAATCAAAACTTTGCAGCTTGTTATTGTCGTCATAGTAGTAAAACTTGCAATTATCAATGTTTGGTATGCTGTGGTATGAGTGAAAGGAACGTAACGCTATTTCATAATCTTTATCCGGATGGAGTACAATAGGGGTAGGCGGTTAGAAGGTAAATACATGATTTGTGCTATTCACTCTCAACAACTGCGACATGATGAATGATGCAAGTCGAGGGTTGGAAGGTGTTTTAAATAATAAGAATAATCTACAATTAAGATTTATTTAATACACGTTGACATAGAAAACAAGATGCTTGGGAACTTGCAGGACCATCGCAATGCGTTGTCCAATCAGGGCGGTTGTAGTGAACGAAGCACGGCAGACGAATTTGTAGCTCAAAATTTTCTTTATAATCATTAGGAAGTTTATGCCAAATATCTAACAATTCAGATGGACCAACACACTGTATCAAATATCGAATGGGGACTTGTTTCAGTTCTTCAACAGTAAAACTTCTAAGAGGTTTTCGGTGATACATTAATAATTCGATAGCCTTATCTCCCATTGTTCGATGAATGTTGAAGTAGAAATTTCAAACACAAATGTCCACAATTGATCTGATCGTAGTTTTGGTACTGATTATTGTTATAAAAAATTTCAACTTTTTTTCCACCCAGATACTTTACAAGTTCTTTGGGCGGTTTCAAATTACCAAATGAATCGAAATACTCAACGACATTGTTTTTCTTTATATATGCTACCCAATGTGTTCCGTTATTTTTGGACGAGTCCAAGTTAACCACTGCACACTCTTGTTGTCGAGGAGGGGATTTAGGTAGAGAGTCTCGCATGAAAACACCTCGAAAATGTTTAATTTTATATAATTTTGCATAACGTGCAATATCATTGTCGTACAGTGGACGATTGGGTAGCTTTATCGACAGTTTTTTGACTTTTTTAAATACAATCCAAATCCTTTACCTCCCCCATACTTTTTCAGATATAAACCATTTCCGACATGTTCCATAGCCTTATTATGACGTATATCTTCTTCCAATTTCTTTCGAGCATTATTGGCATCAATGACGGTCTTTGCAACTCCTGCAGCTCCACCCGATAACGCTCCAAGTGCTGAGAGTCCAGCAAACAGAGGTATAAGTGGTAGAAAACCTCCAGATTTCACTACAGGTATTACGCGAGGAACATCAATTTTCTTTGATCCTCCAAACTGTCGAATAAGTGATTTGGCTGCTCGTAAAGCAAACAAGGCACTTTCTTTCAAAGATGCTCCTCTCTTCATGGATTTGCCTACCTTTAGCACGACATCTCTATGGAAGGAACGACGTTTTCCCATTCCCATTCCCAACTTTCGTTTAGCCTTCATGCCGCCCGTAACAAGTAATGCAGCACTCCTTTCACCAAAAGATGCGTCTTTTGATTTGACTCGATCCCAAGCTTTATCTTCCAACTCTTTATCTGCTTTGTGGCGTTCTTCAAGAGTTTTATTTTGTGAATAAGCGATATCGTGTTGTTTACAGGCGTCGTCTAAAGGATTAATACCGACGTCACCACGTATAAGTCGTTTTTGTAACTTTGTTCCTGCTGTAAAAGGAGAGAGAAGTCTTCAACAGTTAACAAATTATTTTCATCATAATCATCACTTACGTCCACAATAATTGTAGGTGGGTAAATGAAGTTCGAATGGTAGTTTATTGATTAAAGAATTCAAAAGACCTTCTCCCTCAAACACCAACATTAAGACTGATCTGCGACGATGTAATGCCATCCATATATATAAATAGATATAGATATTGAAAATACTTTAATAGCATCCATCACAAGATGAAGATCATTCAACAAGAACAGACGCTATCCATTGAAAATCTGGACTTTACATCTAAACCAACTGTTGGTAAACATGGAAAACTACTACCAAACTCATTTAGAGCTATAATATGTGGACCAAGTGGGTGTGGAAAGACGAATATAATGTTGGCACTTCTGTTCAATCCTAATGGTGCAAGATTCAAAAATATTTATGTTTATTCAAAGTCACTATTTCAACCAAAATATCAACTGCTGCAAGATGTTATAGCTCAAGTCAAAGGCGTTGGGTATTTTCCATTCAAAGACAATGAGGACATTATTAGCCCGGAAGAAGCTCGACCAAACTCCGTGTTTATATTCGATGATGTAGCGTGTGATGGACAACAGAAAATTCGACAATATTACTCCATGTGTAGACATAAGGACATAGATGCGGTCTATCTTTGCCAGACATATTCGAAAATTCCCAAACAGCTAATACGAGATTATTGTAATTTGATTGTACTATTCAAGCAAGACGAAATTAATCTCAAACATATATTTGACGAACATGTTTCTCCAGACATGACTTTCGAAAAATTCAAAAAAATGTGTTCTCAATGTTGGTTGTCAGACAGCTATGGAACTTTAGCAATAGTAAAAGATTTTGCTCTGAATAATGGTAGATATCGCCAAGGATTTGATAAATACATAAAGATTTAAGCTAAGTCTTCAGTTCACATCAATATGTTAGACGATAAAGTAGCTGTTGCCTTGCGTAAGAAAAAGGTGGCTGAACTAGCCAAATCAATTCGCAAAAAATATTTAGCTTTGAAATTGGGTAAATCAGAGCACGATGAGTCTCTTAATAAACTCTTCAAACCAATATCTATGCCATTGAAGGAAATTGTAGAGTCTTCAAAGACATTGCAGAAAACCATTTCAAATTTGAATCCAATTAAAAAAGAGGAGAAGGAAGTAAAGAAAGAAGAAAAACTAGATGATGATGATGTGTTTGTACCACCATCTTTTCTCGAATCGGAATCTGTAGCTGAAACAGATGAAGCAGGGGATATTATACGTCCCGAATCTCCAGAGGAGATGCGTCCTAACGTTTCAAATGAAGCTTTTCAAGAATATATGGATCAATACCCTCCGATCAGTTTAAAATACATTGAGGATTATTTTCAAAAAGATGATAAAATTGACAAAAATTACGGTCCTATCTATGATGATATGTTTGGGTGGATGCTGGGTAAACGTCGAATTGCCTTTGATAAAACAAACGGTAATATAAACGTGCTACAGGATGGTAACAAAGAGGCTGGATACTTACCTGGAACTCAAGGATTGTATGAGCTTTTATTTTACAACGATCCCCATTATAAAGAGGAAGATCTAAAACATTACAAAATTCTATTAAACAATACACAAGTTCATCTTGATACTCTCAATCGTCTTAAAGGTTCAAGTACTGACAAATACAAATATATAATTAAACCATTATTTAAAATACCGCGATCAGACTCAACACCGAGTAGTTCCCAAAATACGTCTTCAATTCAACGATCTGGCTCCATGTCAACAAGAACTCGCCTAAAATCAATTCCAATTAATAGAGGAAAAGGACTTGGCTTAACGTACAACGAAAAACCTATGGAATATATTTATTGGGATGATCCAAATGAATTGGTTGAACGTTTGAAATTATTGATTGCTTCTTAAGAGGCAGGTAATACGTCCAACGATAACGAAATAGTTGCCATCATAAATGAACTAAAGGAAGCAAATATAATAGAATAACCAAAAATAAAGCCTATTCATTTCAATCATGCCTCTCGATAAGTTCGGACACCGCCGTCGTCATGCTAATGAACGGATTACACCGTATATGTCGAAAGTATCATATCCACACACTTCGGACGGTAATATTGATGCTGAAAATGTGAGAATCTGTAATGTTAGGGCGCCGACTACAAATAGCGATGCTGTCAATAAACTTTATGTCGATGAGCAAATGCAAGTGTATCACAATGAACTTGGAGTACTTCAAAACAAAATCAACGACATTAATTCATTTATTTCGAGAAATCCGCCAGTCGCAGCTCGAGATATGGCAACTAAAAAGTACGTCGATGATGTGATTGTTGTGACCAAAGATAATATGAGACGAGAATTCAAATCTTTTGTTCAAGGTTTTGAGAAAATATTTTTAAAACAAATACAACAACAATTCCAAGGAAAAATCAATGAGCATGAAGTATCCATAAACGAATTACGAACAAATTACTTGAAGAAAGATATCAAATAGTATTGAAAAGATATCATCAGTTGAGAACGTGTATGTGCTTACGAAGCATGTCATCCAAAATTCAGCTTGTAAACGAACTCCACAAACCGATACGTAAAAATTATCCGCGCAGACGTACAATTGTCAAAGGCATAGATGATTTATGGCAAATGGATTTGGCTGAAATGCGACCTTACGCACATCAAAATAAAAACCATAAAATGATACTAGTCGTTATCGATTGCTTCTCAAAGTTTTTGTGGACACGTCCGCTAAAGACAAAGACCGGTGAAGAGCTAACTCGTGCATTCTCAGACATTCTCGCTCACACAAGACGAACTCCCAAAAATCTTCAATCAGACCAAGGAACGGAATTTTACAACAACAAGTTTCAACAATTAATGAAAAAACATGCAATTAATCACTATAGTGTATTTAGTACGAAAAAGGCTTCTATGGCCGAACGAGTAATACGAACATTGAAATCAAAACTATATAAGCATTTCAGTTTAAATGGTACCTATAAATGGATAGACATTCTACCTGAAATTACAAAAAATTACAATAACACAAAGCACTCAACCACAAAGTATAAACCTTCCCAAGTCAATAAATCCAATGAAAAAGCTATTTTAAACAACACCTATAAACATTTAAAGATTGCAGGACCGCGAAAATTCAAAGTTGGTGATATTGTTCGCATAAGCAAGTCGAAACATGTCTTTGAAAAAGGATACACACCCAATTGGACAACTGAACTATTCAAAATCGTTAAAATCAAAATTACCAATCCCATCACGTATTTGCTTGAAGACATGTATGGTATACCAATCAGTGGAGGGTTTTACGAGGAAGAGCTGCAGAAAACGTCAAATCCAGACATTTACTTGGTGGAAAAGGTGCTTAGAAGAAAAGGCAACAAGATGTATGTTAAATGGTTGGGTTTAGACAAAAAACATAACAGTTGGATAGAAAATACAGATGTTGTTGTGTAACTACTTTCAATTTGATCGTCGCGTGTGAATACAAGGTTTTGTAGCGGGGGGACATTATTAACCTTAAAGAGATAGGTGAGTGGGTATAAATTGGAGTGAGCTGCAAGCTATATTGTTAGTTGTCAATATGAATTCTCAAGATAGTGGTTATAGTAGTAGTGCTTCAGAAAGTTATACTTATGACGCTGAACTAGATCATATTTTAGAAAAGTATGAAATTGCTTCCAAAATGGAAAAACACTACTTACTGTATACAGAGTATTCTACAGATACGAGTTTTCGAATTGGATGTGGTCTAAGTCCAGCACGAACGTTTGGTAGTGTAATCACTCTCGCAAACGCTGATACAAAAATCTCCTTCAGCACTTACGAATGGGACACGTTTATCAATATTTTAAATAATAATTCATTTATAAGTGCACCACTTCCAGCATTATACGAAGAATATAAACCAGAGACGATACGTTGTGGAGACTATTGCACTATTCGGCAACTAATATTTGATGATGTTAAATGGTTGGAAGTGACTAAACACGACATCAGTTTCCTTCTACGAATACAAGATGTTCTTCAAATCATACAACTTGATAATTGCCTCATTTCCCATCGTCTCGCTCATTTAGAATCTCTAAATTTTTGTGAATACTATAGAAATGTGATTGAAATTATCAGGAATTTCGTTCAAAATAATGGACATTTGAGTAAATTTGAACTATTGTACACCATTTGTGATTGTAGTAATAGTATAATGTCAGTGGCCCTTAGAGAATTTATATATTTCTATAAACCTAAAGTTGTGAACGATTTAGATAATGTAATAAATTGATTGATTGAAATTATTTTGTTTTATTTCCACTTCTGCTGTCACTTGAGCTGATTGAAGAAGAATTTACTGAATAAAATATTTATTATGTTTTGATAATAAAACACGTTTGAAATTGCTACATATATATATTGTTTCATATAATTTTTACAAAATTTCTTAACTACTCTGTTATATTTTATAAATAATTATGATATATCATCATTTCTGTCAATCTCATAATCGTCAATAAATCTGCTAAACCTCTCACTAGCAGATGGAGGTGAATTTAATTATCATTATCATTGTCATCATCATCATCATCGGTAATAGGATGTTGTACAAAACTCTTCCATTTAAAATAACTATATTTTCTAATAATATTGAGAGTTAAATTTTTAGGTAATGTTGAATTGCTCAAAAAGTCTTTAACTGATTTAATTCTTAGACAAATAGTTCAATGCACATCTCCTCCAAACTCATGATAGATATTTCTAAAACAAAAACTTACTACTACTACCACTACTACTACTACTGACTACTCTTATAACCCCAGGGAAGTGTGTCAAATGACTTTGAAATTAACTGTCGTTTATCGTCGTATGGACTTAAAGCAATTTTCGTTTGTTCTATACTAAATACATTGTGAGCATATGAACGAATAGTTTGTTGAGTTATGACTTTTGTATTGAATTCATTTAAGCATGTAACATAATCTTCAAAAGTAATAATATTTTTCACTATATTATTTTTAATACCCTTAGATTTTTTTGAAATACCTAAATTATTCATTTTAATAGCTATTTGGTTTAAGGACATGCCTTTCTTTTCTAATTTTTTTCTAAAATTAAATTTTTCCTCTTCACTGACTTGCATTTTATAGGTATACATTTTGGAACGAAGACCGGCAAAATGAGTAATAATTTTACCATTTGCCTCATCTTTCATTAATCCAGGTATTTTTTTGTTTACCAACGGAATATTATAAATATTATTTTGGTTATAATCTGAAGTATCAAATTTGTGAATATTTTTCTTGATAATATCTTCGTAAACGTCTAGGTCACTTATTTCATAAATAAAACTATCTGTGTCTGTATACAATAATTTACATTTTTCTGCACCTACTGTTGCTATCATGAAATCATAGTGAAAATCATACATACAAATTTTTGAAAGATCTAAAATAACCATACCAATGTACAGTGGTTTATTAAATAATAATTCGATTTTTTTCAACTCAATTGCCATCAAGTTTTCATCAAAAATTGTTCTATTGTGAAATCGTGGACTAGCAATCAAATTTTTCGCCCCATAACGTCCCTCCCACTTAGAGCAAAGGTTAACGTGCCTATGTAATCTTATGTTTTCCATAGTTTTTCCAAACACTGCGTTATTAGCAAGTTTAAATTGATTTTTTTCAAAGTTGCTTGTAGCACTTGCCCTTAATCGACTGTTTAATTCAATGTAAGGCCTCAACCATTCTGATTGATTGAATTCCAACACTTTATGTATTTTTGTAATAATTAAACCATGTGCCAAGGCTTGTTTTAAATTTCTATAATGTAATATATATTCTTTTTTATCATACAAATCAGCTATTAACTTTGGTAGTTTTGAAGCTGGAGGAATGCGATGGTTAGCACAAAAAGGAAAATCTCTATGTAGAGTATGTAAACTTTTTGGATACTCCAAATCCACTTGTAATATGTATCCAATCGGAGAATTGTCAGGAATTGTTGTTACATCAACGTTTGAACTTGACCATTTAAATCCTCCAAATGGTAATGGTTCGCACATTGCGTAACCATACAAGTTATTTACATCCAAATAAACAATTGATTTGGTGGGTTGTGATGGATCATATCTGTCACCCATATATTTATTGTTTGCCTCCGAAAATCGACTACAGCATACTGAAATTCCACCTCTAATCGCTTTTTCTATAAACATAACCATATCAACGTCCTTTAAAATTTCCAATTTACATTTAGTATATTTTAACATAGCATCCCATGTGTATCCTGGCATTGTATAATACCATGCTGGATCTAAACCATATGTTTTCAATGCTGTTTCTCTGAAATTATCCATAACATCTGCTAGTAGCAGAATATCTGTCTTCATATACAAACTACTGTATTCTCCAAGGTGATTTATGTTGAAAGCGGTCCAAACATTTTGTGCATGAATGTAATCAGTCTCACACAATTCCGCATCATTTAATTTATTATAAAATTTTTCAATGGGTGGCAGTTTTTTCTCCTTCAATTTCTCAACATTATCCACATAATCATAGGGAAATACTCCTTTCCTAGTTAGAAGTTGAAATTTATCATGATCTAAATTTTTAAACTCATGTTTTAAATTTTGAAAATTGTCTAAGTTTAAAGTAGAAACAAGTTCATCGAGACTACAACCCATAAATCTAAAAGAATCTATAAACCTAAATTTAATTCTACTGTCATTATCATTTAGTGTGAAAGATATATACTTCTCTTTATTTAGCGGAAGAACAGATACATGTCCACGCTTAGCAATGTCTTTTATGAGAAAATGCGCATCGTAGCCTGACAGATTATGAAATAAAATTGGAACAACAAACAATTTTTTAAATGAAAGATTACAAGTTTGGTGAGCGTAACCTCTAAATAGTCCTGTAAAATGATTATGGTCTCTAACAATAATGTCTCTTTGACTAAATTTTTTCTCACAAATGTGACAACTTTGTATATTTACATTTTCTATCGTGTCTACTACAACTGGTATTATATTAACTATTTTGCTCTCAACAAATTGTGCAATCTTTTTAATTTCATTTGAAAACCAATCCATACAATCTTCCCCTTCATGATTATTGTAAAAAGAAAAAGTGTTGTTATAAGTACATTTCATATAATATCCTGCACAAAATGCTTTATGATGTTGGTATTTATTCGTTGTTTTTGATAATTTTGTTTTACACGGTTCCAAAATAGCTTCAATATCAGCGTAGATAAGAAAAGGTATTTTTTGTTTATAGACATAATTTCTAAATTCAACAACGTTATATTTTGGGAATGAAATTTTACAGTGGTTTTTATTTTCACACAACAAATAATGCTCTCTCAACTTTTCCTCATTATAAAAATAATTTAGACAACGATCACACAAGCTAATTGTAGCTCTATGCTTAGTGATTTGAGATCGAATAAGTCGTGAAAGATTTTTAATCAAACAATAATGAAATTTTATCTCAATATTTTCTTCTTGATCATCATTATCATCCTGTTCTAATTCTGTGAAATCATTCAACTTTGGAAAATACTTATTTTGAATTAATAACAAATTAACATGTTTCTCTAATTTTCGTTTGGTAAGTTTAGCAGGTACAACTTCATAATATGAACTTTGTTGTGTACAATTTAATTCTAGAGCATAGACGTTCACAGAAATATTATTTAATTCCTCAAATTTGTTAATTTGATTCAATTTCATAGGTAATTCTAAGCCTTTAGTATTTAACACAAGACTATAATGTGGATATGATGATGTAAGTCTATAATTACCCGTTGGTGGGTATAAAAAGCTAACAATACTCCAAAAAAAGCATGCGTTGTCTCTATTTTGAATGTTGATACATGCTTTTTTATTTTCAATTTGTGGTGGTATTTTGATATAGGAGGTTCCATTACCTATTTTATATTCGTTTATAGCTACCTCCAACAATAGAATTTTTTGTAGCGCCCAACCGCTCGATTCTTCCTGAAATTCTGACAGTTTATTTAAAATATAATCTGTTACATGTTCTTGAAACCAAATAGCTAAATCCGTTGTTTGATCTAAAACTGCATTAGGTGTGACAAAATACTTTTGATCAATCACTTCTTGATCATCTAACATTTTAACAAAATCTGCCCATAGTGTAGTATTAATTTTTACAATTAACTTCTTTTTAATAATTCTGGGAACCTTCATTTTAAACAGATCGAAAGCATCTGATAAAAATTCTTTTATTTCTTTATGTTTCACATTTATAATCACTGCAGTTTGAACTCTACTATTGAAACAAGATGTTATATTTTCCCAGTAAACTTTTCGATTTTGTTTTACGCCAACACGATTTTTTTCTACTTTTATTAAACATTTTAATCGTTTCAATTGACCAATTTTTGTTAATATTTTACTTTTTTGGCCAACCTTTAAGTGATATTTTTTCAATGCTATGTTACATTTTTTAATATGTTCATTGATTAATTTTATTGATTTGTTTTCAGCAGAGTTCGCTCTAATTAACTTAATTGATTCATCAATTTTAGACAATGTACTTCGGTATTTGTCCATAATTTTATATCATAATTATTTATAATAATATAACTCACCAACTAAATTTCAATAATTTCGAATGATGCCGCCGGATTCGGTTTACCAATTTCCACTGCCCCTCTATATACAAAAGCGTATTTTCCCCCTTCAAAATACTTTATAAATGGTTTGTACGTCTTTGTCACCCTCTGCGGAAGGAATATTATTTCTTTTTCCAGCTCCAACAACACAGTTTCCCCAAATTTGCTATTCACCAATTTCGCCGAAATAATTTTCTTACGTTCATCTAATATTAAGTCGTTTATTTTTGTTATGGGTTTCGGATCTTTTTCTAGAAGAGAAGAAGAATTTATCGCTTTTAAATCCATTACACTAAAAATAATAATTATATAATTAAATCACCAATCATTCTAAGTAAAATAAATGAAAATGTTATTCTTACCTGTTGATTACTGGAAGCTGCTGTTGCGTTCAAAAAATAGACACGGAGAATGAATTTCAAATTAGAATTCTGGTCTTAAATACTAAATGAATCTAATATTTTTTTCAAATTTTAAGGCGTTACCTTTAAGAGAGTATAATTACCTTGAACAAAATGCATCGGCATATATCTAAATATTGCATTTTTATAGAATAATAATTAATAAATGCACACATACTTTCCACTATCGCGTGAAACTCTCGCTTCGAGGGCCTCAGGCTGAACAGGTAGGTCATTGCAATGAATTAAATTATCTTTTGAATTTATACAGGGTAGCCATACCAAAATATGGGGATTTATTATATACTGAGTGTTGAATAACCTAGAAGGAACATTGTTACACTACTACACTATGCAGATTTTTCCTTGAAGATCGTTTAGGACGTTGTCCATGAGACGCTGAAACGTGGCAGGGGAATTTCTGAGTCCGAATAGCACACGTAGATATTCATAATGCCCGTTTTCTAAGCTGAAGGCTGTTTTCGATATGGAGTTTCATGCATCTGAATTTGATGTCCGACGCTAGGTCTATGGTTGAGAAATATTGGCATCTGCCTAGTCGATCTACTTCTTATATTCGTGGGACAGGGTATCAGTCTTCCAAAGTTTTTCATCCACTTTTCTGTAATCAATGACAATTCTCCACTTTTGTTTGTTGCTGGAATCTGTTTTCTTTGGGACTACCCATATAGGACTGCTCACTGGGAGGAACTTGGTCTAATTATTCCGTCATCTAACATTTTCATTAGTCTTTGTGGATAAAAGGATAGCGGTAAGATTTGGTGAGGACGGGTATTTCGTCAAATGTTTTTGTTTCGTGATTTACTTCGTTCGTAAAAGTTAGTGTGTCTTTGTGAAATATGTCTTTGAAGTTGTTGCAGAATTCAAGGATAGCTTTTTTCTTCTACGTTCAAATGTTCGGTTCTAATAAAGTTTTGAATATTTTCATCAAAATTTATTGAATAACTATGTTGTAAAATATCCTCGGTATAATAAAAACTAAAATTTTGTTTTAATGTATTACTTTCAGTCGGTCTTTTATTACAATTTAAACACGTTTATCACTGCGGTTTTTGATTTGAGTTTTAGCGAAACAATTTTCTGCAATTATTGTAATAGTTTCTGGGAAACTAAGGTTATCTATTTCTTGACTGGGTACTATGACTTCTCCGGTGTAACAGCTGACTGGGACGGCAGCTATATCGTGGCAATTGACAGATATTTTAAAATATTCTTTATTAAAATCACAGAAAATCGGAATTTGAGTATTACTATTTTTTAGAATATTTCCAAAATCAACACAGATTTTAAGTTTTTTATCGCGTTTAAGCCGATGAGGCCGTCAATGGTTTTCGGAACAACATCTGATTTTTGATGACATTCACGAAATTCGTCTTGGAGTGAACTACGACCACGATCGAATTCACCATACCATCGATAAACACTGGTCCTTGATGGAGCTTCATCGCCAAAAATTGAATTAAGTTCATCTATGCACTGTTGCTGAGTTCATCCACGTCGAAAGTTGTAAAAAATATTCGCACGAAAATGTTCACGATTTAATTCAATTTTGAATGTTTTAAGTTACTGTAAACAACACAAATAGCGCTCGTACGTCAAAACGTTCCGAGTACGTATAACCTCAAAAATGTCCAACTTTATGATAGAGCTGTCAGTTGCCAAATTGCAGCACTAGGGTTGACAAATCCCGAAACATAAAAGGCAACCCTCATATTAATCATGGCAAATCTCACAACATTTGAAGAAAGACGTCGCCGAGGTAAACTTATTCTCTGGTTCCGAATTTTCAAATTCAGCTTTGGCGAACTTCAAGCAGCTTTCCCTCTCCGTTTGGTCGACCATTTCCGTGGGCGCTATTTAAACCTGAAGAAAGGGCCTTTTAGAACAGGCAAAATTTTCTGAGTAACAGAAACTTAGATAGTCTTCCGCAGCAAATAATTTTTTAAGAAAATATGAATAGCTTCAAAAACCAAATAGTCCTTTATTTTTGTTTTAGGCTTAGTACTAGTTTTTGTTTTCTTTAGCCTCTCCATAGGAAATTATATTCAATAACTTATTATGGGCAAAGCAGGACTTTGTCCTCGGACCTTATCATGGAATAATAATAATTAGTAAAATTGACTTGTTCCTTTTATAAACTGACAGTTCAAATTTACCTATTGGTAGAATCTTTCTGGATAATTTATGCAATTTCCGTTTCACATAAATTACTCTCTTTCTTGTTTTAAAACTGGTTTCTAAGCTTCTCAATGTCAACTGAATAAAATTGGTATATTGGAAATAATAGCTGAACCAGGTGTCCAAAATTAGAGGGACCTCGAAAAAGGTAATATAAAGAAATGGCGAAATTGTGTCAAAGTTGCGCATTTAACGGAACAATAGTCGCGATCAGATTACAAATATTTTCTTTTGTTTTTGAGATGTAGGTAATTGAAAATGAGTGAATTCTTGGATTTTTTTGAAGAGCCATTTAAAGAGAACAAAAAATAGTTAACATCGCGGAATTGTCATTTTTTATTGTATTTAATGTCATGTCATCTACATATACATCTGAGGTTTCGGAGTCCCACATTCATCATCAACTTCATTTTTAAATCCGGGCCTCGATTTTTTTAACTTTCTAACATCCATCATCAATCTCCAAATATAATTATAATTGTTTTCAATACAGGACTGTATTCTTTTAAAGAATTTTTGAAGGTAATATTCTTGGAAGCAAGAAACCATCATGTAGAGTCGAACTTACTAAAACTACCAAGACATCGGTGATGTCGCATCAATAACTCTTAGATTAATATTCTACCACATGGTTTGGAGGAGGAAATAATAAACAGTTTCTACTTATATTGCTATATTTGAAATAAAATATTCAAATACACTTAAAGCAGTATAATTCTTTTTATATATGCACTTAATAGCTAGAATATGTGCAACTGACTACCCAACAAAATTAAGCGGTTTGTCAACTTTATGTTACAAAATAAAATAAGAGAACTATTTTTTGAGTTAATGATCTGGAGGTCTCATCTTGCACAAATTCTGTAACGGCAGCATAGTGATATCGTTTTTAATTTTCACCACTCCTTCGTGCAAATCTATAGATAGTAGCTCGCCGGTTTGTTCTCGTTCTTCTCCAATAATAACCTGAAGAAAAGTTTGTTTGTTATTTATTCAAGTCTCATAATTAACAACCTAGCTCAACAATCAAAGAAATATTATATTGTATATTCAGAAAAACGTGCATTCATTGGACACTCACTCTGAGGTGCATAGCTATGCGGGGGCAGGGGAATTCTAATACTTCTCAGATCAAGTTTACGTGTAACCCAGAAAAATAGGCTAGATCTGCATGTCTTTGGGAAATATGTGAATAGTGAATGTAAAAATATGTATAGCGTTGGGTTTAAACTTCTTGGTAAGAATTTTTTTGCAAAAGAAATGATTTTTTGTAACCTCTTTTTAAACCCTCTTTTTTTTCTTAAATGAGCAGACAAAGTATTTCATTATTCTGAAAGTATTTATACAAACTGATCATGTTTATGATAACACTATGTGAGGTCTCCAGATGTTGAAAGGGTGTTTCTTTGTGAATTTTATCACATCTTATCATAATAGTTGGCTGGGTCATGAATTTTTTATTTCAAGTTTTATAGATACCCAAAGTGTACAAATATTATTACAAAAGGTTATCAATCTAGACCACACACATATCCTTCAACAATGATATGTAACAAAAGACTAGATCCAATTCTAAAATGTGAAATCATCGAATTATCTGATAACTCTGGGACCATTCGTCAGGAGATTCTAATCAGACTATGTATGGGGTATTTAACCCTCAAAGTAGAGTCGAGTGGTCAATCTTACCAAATGCCAGTGCCAGAGTGAGCAAAAGTTATTTCTGGTGAAGATCTCGGTAATAATGGAGAGAAGAATAGAACCAAAATGGAATTAGTATTTCATTGAATTGTTACTTTTCTTATGTCACAATTAGCCAAGGACACGCCTTGGTTGGTATGGGGTCTCAAAATGTGGCTTGCAATAGACGTTAGGTTGAAAACGGAATTTTGTTAAGTAATATTGGAAAAACTATACCTAACAATTTATTGCTGGCTTTAAACACCTATTCAAGCCACTTTTTCCTTCATGTTACTACAAAATCCGTAAAAAAATCTGCTAAAAGTGTAGCACGTCCTTTAACAGTTGCTTTCAAAAAGGGAAACGAAAAATCAAAACAAAGTGTCCTCTTTTTCCCTTAGGCCCATACTACAGTTAACCTTGGGAGTATCCTGTGAAATTTGTTAGATTGTGTTATTTGTTACTAGTTGTTGACAAAAAATTGCATTTTGTATTATATTATATAAACTGCTGTTAGGGTTGTGACCTTTTTGTACATCAATATTTGTGGCCAATGAATGAAAATGAGTTCACATTATTTGAGATTAAAGTTATTTCATTACTTGAGGCCCCTTTTCAAATATTAAGTAATTGGTATTGTTTTTACAATAAGGCTCACTTGACGTGTGCTGAAGATGAAAATATTAGGATTAGATAGACATAATACTTGAGCATTAGCACAGTTGGGATTTTGAGATTGGTTATTGGTTTGACGCGCATGTTCACCTTGTAATAATCTGTGTTATATTTTAATTAGTTTATACTTCAATTACTTAGTCGATTGTTTAACTAATTCAATATATTGTTTAAGTACTATATCTGTAGAAGCAAACTTTGTTAAGTCCAAAATTGTCAAAATTGGGTTACATACATTGAGTCACTTATTTTTTTATGCTCTATCTTTTGCTCTTTGTCGTTTCTCCATATCTCTAAAAACAAATAAAATAGCCACTTTAAAATAAAATTAAGTCCAAAGTTAAATCACATGATCGCAGTTTGGCTCTAGACATCTCAATTTAGTTTGTCCATGGGGATACACCAAAATTGAATAGTGCGTTTTATGCTTTTTTGTGTAATAATGCCGTTTCGCTCTACTCCGTGGTCATCCCGAACAGACAAGCTTGTGAAATTCGAAATTATCTAGTGGTGACTACTTGAGCTCCGAGGTCACAGCAGAAATCCGAAAGAAAAAGGAGAAATAAGGGTTGATGGCTACAAACTTGCACCTCTGAAAAACGTTGGGTCCCCACCAGTTAATATGAACTCCTCCATGCAAACAGTGAGAGGAGTTGGGTCCTCTCCAGATAACATCACCTCCGTGGAAACAAAACAACAAAATCAACTTAAAGACTCTCAAATCACATCACCAAAACCTGTTGAACAACGTGCCTGCCTAATTTCTAGAATCGAAAATATATTTGGGGAATAGGGATGTTGACTATTTTTGGGAAAGTGTTTTAAATAGTGCATTAGTGCCTAATATAGTTGGAAATATTTATTATTTTTTTAAATCTGACTAAAGCCTTAAAAATAATGTATTTTAAATAACGTTTCAAATTTCGCGCGAAAACGCCAATACTTGTCACGTCACTGCTGTGACGTTTTTTGTTCCCAAACCCCAGTTCTATGTCAAATGAGTTTTTTCGTAATACCTAGTTGTTGTTATAAATGAAAAATTCAAAGTTTTATAAATGTTGTGCGATGCCTCAGTGAGCGAGTACTGCAATAAAAACACTTGAAAAACTATTTAATCACATCCCACGTCACATGATGATGTTTGGGAACAGATCACGTCATAAACTCTGATTGGTGTTCAATGTCATGTGACTTGAGACTGATTGGTATAAATTTTATTAGGTATTAATTAACTGACTTACAAATAAGGAGAACTATTGTGTTTTCCCTATCTCTATGATAAAAATTACCACCTTACATTAAAATAATGTTTTTATTTGGATACAGTTAACATCCCTATTGCCATTTACATCCTGCGAAAATAATAATTATAAGAAAATTGGTGTAGAACTTGCTCATGCGGGAAAAAGATCGGTAATTACTAAACATATATCAGCTGAAGATACTGATGAGAATGAAGCAAGTTTACAAGATTTTACTAGCGATGATAGTGTAGCAGATCCAGATTTTACTGAGGCTCAAATGGAAGAAGGCAGTCAGACAGAAAACAGCAATATAGAATAATTCGGCAAAAAGAGAAGGTGACAACCAAACAAATGGAAAAGAAGTCTAGAAAAAAGTTAAATGCAGAGTTTATGACAAATATTAAAAGGATTGTTGCCTAAGAATCCGTAAAGGTTTCTTGTGGTCATACTTGTATGGTTAAATATTCAGATCGCATATCGGAAGTAGTAAGAATTCAGATACACCAACAGTTTTGGGCTGATAAAAAATCCGTGGATACGAAAAGGCAATTCATTGCCTCACACGTTCAGCGAAATGCGTGAATGTGTGAGAAATGATATTTCTCATTTTCCTGTATATTAATCTCGCTACTCACGGGAGAGATCGAAGAAAAAGTATCTTGGAAATAATTTAAACATCTCCAAAATGTATCGATTCTACAGCGTGTCCACGGATGAGGTATCCTATAGGTGAAAAATATTTAAATATTAGTTGAAAAATGTCATTCTTGATAAAAAATTTTGCTTGTTCTGAAACCCCATAATATGAAATAAAATTCAAGTTTTTCAAAACCCGTCTCATTTTATAGCCAGTTTTATGAAAACCGTATGAATTTTTGCACTAAGTTCGAAAATAATGTATTAATCTAGTGAGTGACGTTTACGATGTACCACGTAACTGTCAACTTTTATAAATAATTTTCATGTCATTCGTTAATAAATATTTGACAACAATGTTAACTATTCAACAAAGAGTGTTATGGTATTGGAGAAGTTTCGTACCAGTATGCAATTGCAAAATTTCACGAAAAATATCCAGATGTACCCATTACGTCGATATTGGAACATATCCAATTCCGTACAAATTAAAGGATGGAGTATACCACGAATTATATAATATGTTAAAAGATGGAATAATAGAAATATCAAATTCACCATATATTAATGCAAAGATATTTTCAAAATTAGATCTGAAACAGCTTTTGGTTAATACCTTTAGAAAAAGAAAGTCGAAAATATACAGCTTTTATAGTAGATGGAGTGGTATATCAATTTTGTGTGGTACCTTTCGGATTGCAGAGTTCATGTGCAGCTTTGGTAAGGACACTTCATACCATTTTAAATAAATATGAAAATTGTATACTTCATTATATAAATGATATTCTTATATATTCGGAAAATGAAGAAAAACATAAAGAACATTTAAATAGTATTTTTGAAGAATTAGAAAATGCTGGATTAAAATTGAACATCGAAAAATGTCAATTCTATCAAGAAGAAGTAAAATATTTGGGATATGTTTTGAATACCAAAGAAGTTTCTATGGAACCTGATCGAATTAAAACAATATTAGGATACAAACAACCAACTAATTTAAAAACTTTGAGAGGATTTTTAGGGATTTTAAATTATTTCAAAAGATTGATACCGGAGTAAAGTAAAAAAGAAATACCATTGATTGAGTTATTGAAGAAAGGTGTAAAATGGCACTGGAATTAAAAACATGAAAGAGCATTTAGAGAACTCAAAGAAAATTTTACATATAGTCTCAAGGTATATCATCCACAATATAATAAACAATTTATTTTGAGAACAGATGCATCAGTTGATCGTTTTGCTGGAGTATTGATACAAGAGCAGGAAAAAGGAGAAGTACCTATTAGTTTCATATCTAGGGTTACTAAAATACATGACGGAAAACATTCTGTAACCGAACTTGAAATGGCAAGCGTGGTATTTTGCATCACTAAATTAAGATTTTTTTATTAGGAGCTAAGTTTATAATAGAAACTGACCATTCAGCTTTGACAGCTATGCTTAAAAATCGATATGCTAATAATAGAATACATCATTGGATTTTATTATTACAAGAATACGATTTCGAAATCAAATATATTCCTGGGAAACCAAATATAGTGGCAGGTGCTTTAAGTAGAGAGACAGAACCCATATCAGAACAGAGAAAGTATAAAATAGGTATAAATACAATATTACAAGAGGAAGGACTGTATTCACTGGACAAAATTAGGCAAGATCAACAAAATTTAGAACCAAATTATAAAAATAACGCTATTAATATAGAAGAAATATGGTATAAATGTTTAGAACATAGAGAAGTATTTGTAATTACGCAAGATTATGCAAAGGAAATTTTGAAAAATTTACATGAAGAATATGGACATGTTGGAGCTAGAAAATTATAGATGCTTTTTAGAGAAAACTATATTACAAAAAAGGATTTAGCAATTGCCAAGAATATTTGTAAAATATGTACGATATGTCACCTAGCAAAGGAAAAAAATTATCATAATAAAAATTTGGCAGAATCCGTTACAAATTGTAGCTGTAGATTTTATAAGCAATTTGATACCTAGTACACAAGGAAACTAACACATATTCGTTATCATGGATGTATTCACAAAATTTGTTGAAGCATTCCCATGCAAAAGAACCAATGCAAAAACTGTAATAGGTTTTCTGAAAATTTATATTGAAAAATATGGAACTCCAAAAACAATAATTTTAGACTATGCAACATATTTTGAAAGTGAAAAATTAGCACAATTTAGTGAAAACCAGGTAATTAAATTAAATTTTATTAGTATTAGAAAACCATCATCAAATCCATCTGAAAGATACATTAAAAAAATAATCAAATATTTACGAATATTATGTAATCAGGATCACTGTCAATGGGAAAATAATTTAAATCAGGTAGAAAGATTCCTCAATCAAATACCTCATGGTGTTACAAATGAACGCCCAGAGTATTTATTTACAGGCACAATACCTCAAAGAAATTTGGTAGTTAATCGAAAATTAGAAATGGAAGACGTTATGAATAAGGTAAATGAAAGATTGCAGAAACGAGCTAAAAGATATATTAAAAGGATGAATAAAAAAATAAAAAGAAGACTGTTTTTGAAAAAGGAGAATTAGTAATTGTAAGATCATTACAAGTTGCAAAAAGATCGGAGAATTGTTGCACAAAATTATTACTTCCATTTGAGGGACCCTATATTGTAGGTAATGAAGGGGCACAAAATAGTTACAAATTGTTAGATCCGACTACCGGCAATGAAAGAGGGGTTTTTAACATTGAACAAATATATAAATATTATGTATAATTTGGAACAAATGATATTATGCCACGTGAAATTTTAAATTTAGATATAGTAGAATTAATAAGTTTTATGGGATTTAGGATAATCATTTTAATGTTATTATAAACAGGATATTATAAACAAATTGGATGTTTTACCCGGGTAGAGTAAAATTGGCAATGTTGAAAGATGAATTTATTATAGTGTGAAGAATCGATTTGTCATTCTTTTATTAGGGGGATTTAATACGGTTCTCTTATTTCAAATTTTAAAGAATTTCATTTAATTTTTTTTATGCAATACTTTTGGCAAACCCTGTATTGTATATAAAATCAATATGGTTGAAAACCCTGTATATGTAAGATTTGGACCATTATTTATTTTCTGATGACATTTACATGTCACAGTTGAGAAAGATATTGAAGGTTAAAGAAAACAAAAGTCATTATAAGGTATTTAGATAATAAAACAATTCCAAATCTTTGTTGCAGGAAAATAACAAATTTAGTTTTTTTTTTAAAGAAGAAAGTGTGTAACCACAGTGTAATGTGGTTATTTTGTTAATAAAAGATAAAATATTGAACAATTATACAATTGGAAAAGTATATTAAAAGAAGTTGGGACTGGGAATGGGTATTTGACATTCGCGAATTAAAAGTGACAATTCGAAAATAATTTGGACAATTCGAGAAATTTATCAATTTCGTTCGTAATTCATTTAATTTGTGTACATTATAAATAAGATTTTGCTATTTGATAATTTATAGACTTCATTCGTAATTCACTTAATTTTTGTTCATTGTAGATAAGATTTTTGTTATATTTGATAAAAAAAGGAAAACTAGTATTTGTTTATTTTTTGTGATTTAGTAATTGTATATAACTTTTGAATTCGACTTACTTTAGATATAGTTTTGTAATAGATTTGAACAGTTTATAGAAATTAAATTTACTTAATTTTATTTGTGACAGTGACATTTGTGGATTATTGGTGACAGAATGTTTATTGAAATATATTGAATGTCAGAAAGAAATTAAATAGCCTTTATAATCTTGAACAAACAGTCACGTTATATTACTAGATAGATCAAACAGAACAAAATTAATAATCAATACTTAATTTGGACAATACTTTGAAATCTTATAAAAAAATTTATTTTTATAGCGCATTGAACCCACCCTGAGATAAGAGTGATTCGAATATTTTACATTTAATGTATCTTTCAATAAATTACAATTTTGATAGCCGGGAATTTTTGACAACTGTCAATTTTTGAAATACATAACATACGCTGCTTAAGCCGTGTGCAAAACATGTGATTGATAAAGATCATATTATGGATTTTGATTCTGTAAGTATTTTAGATATTCAATCAAATATTAAAAAAAGACTTTTCTTAGAAATGGCTCACATTTCTCAAGAAACTAATATCATTAATAAGAAAAGTGATCATAAGAATTTAAGTGATATTTATTATTACTTATTGTCTATTGATAAAAACCATAAATGTCTTAATTTCAAATTCTTCTTCTGTTTAAAAAACATTTTGTAGGTTAATAAAATGTCCTTTCTATAATCAAAAAAGAAAGAAGATAACCACAAATACATTAACTGTATATAGATCTATGGTTAATTTAAACATAACCTTAATTATTTCTGTGTTCCAATATAAAAAAAATAATAACTATTTAGAACGATTTTATTTACTTTCAATTTGACAATTATTTTTAAAAATTCAAATATTTCTTTTGATGTATAATGTATATTATAATAGATGTAAATGGTAAATTGTATATAACATCAAAAGAAATATTTGAATTTTTTAAAAATAATTGTCAAATTCAAAGTAAATAATATATATATAACTTCGAAAATTAGATTTAAAAATTTTATGAGATTTAAATAAACCGCTGTAAGTCGACCAATGGCAGAAGCCATTGTTGTCAGATTGAAAGTACATTCTGTTGACAAAACCTACTTGACTATCCAAGTTGATTAATACAAAGTGAAAATCGACTAGAAGAAATTGACATCAATATCCACAACCAACCTCAAACAGATATCATCCTCGCCGACTTCTTGGTTGTTTGTTACATTATTTTATAGTAGAAAATGTGCTTCGGTTTGTTTGCCTTTTAAAAGACATCTATAAAATGGATCCTGGTTTCACCGAAGCTAATTCGACAAATCTTCCTCAAGTGAATGTGGACCTGGTGTCTCAATCCCTAGAACTCCCCTAAACAGAAGAAGAATAAGCGATCCGGTATGAAATCGAGTTCGGAATTCTGAGGTAACGCAATTTGTGTGTTACATCACATGCTTTCCAAACAACTCAACCTACATGGAGAATATTTAATTTTCATTATACATACATTTTAGATTATATTTTCTATTCTGAAAGCATCATCACTGCAGTTTAAAATATATATTTCCAAATTTCTTTGACTACCCGAGAGTTACCTTTTTTAATAAAAGGCACCCGATTAGGAGAACATTATTTGAAAGAGTATGTTTTGACAGTACTTTGCGTTTCACTTTAACGGGTGTTAAAGAAAAAAGATAACTAGTCTATTTATAAAGTTTTCCCTCGTGACAACAGCGCAAAATATCTTTGTTTGCCATTGACTCTAGCCTACCACAGTCTACCACAAGCATTCAAATTTCAATATTTTTTTCATTTTTATTTGAAATTGTATAGTGGCATTATTAGTCGCAAATACTTAGTTCAGACCTAATATATCTTCTGACATTTTCATTGAAATTCATGAAACCAGCTCATTGAGAGATGTTTCGAAGCTGGGGGAGGATATATTGAACAGATGTTTTTTGTTTACTTAGTGTTTCTTCAAAAAGAATTTCAAATAAACATTTTCAGATTAATCCTATTACTCTACCACCACAATTGCTTGAAGAAATATTTGATTTAATTTGTCCGGCAACTGTCCAAAATAAACTCGAACTTGATCCATCACACATCTTAAAAACAAATCCTTATTTAGAAATACCTTTTAATATGCAAGAATTACTTCACGCTGTCAAAACTTCCAGAAATACTGCGCCTGGTAAAGACAACTTGACATATAAAATGATAGAAAACCTTCCCAAAATAGCAAAAACAAATCTTTTAGACATTTTTAACAGCTGGTGGTTATAAAATGATTACATAGAAATCATAAAAGAGTTAATTATTACCTTATTACCTAAACCTTTTAAGAATAGCTCTATTCTGACATCATTTTGGCCAATTTCTTTATTTTCCACCATTATAAAAACGTTTGAGCGAATGATCAAAGCGCGATTAGAATGGTTTACAGAAAACAATCAACTTCTTCCGGCAACACAATATGGGTATCGTAAGGGTTACGGTACGATACATGCTATAACACAATTAGTTAATCACGTTTCTGAAAACAAATATCTTGCTTGTCTATTTCTCGAGATAAAAAGCGCCTATAATGCTGTAGATTTAAACATACTAACAAAAAAACTTATAGAATTCGGTTTTGGTAATAAAGTGGCGACCAATATTTTTAATCTGTACACAAATCGGAAAATCTACCTCAGGGATCAAAAGAATGAACTTCATGGTCCGAGCGTATTGTCTCAAGGTCTACCACAAGGATCTGTTTTGAGCCCTTTTCTTTTCAATTTATATACAACAGAATTGCATCAGATAGGAGATGATTCTTGTTATAAAGTTCAGTATGCTGATGATTTTGCCTATTACACAATCCAAAATTCACACCAAGAGTGCTTATGTGTTCTCGAGAACATGAGGAATACTATTAGACAATCCTTACATGACTTAGGTTTTAACATATCGCCTGAAAAATGCGCTGTCCTTTTTTTCACTAGATATCAGCCACCCGCAACAGTGCTCCTCTCTGAACTTACAATTCCAGTGGTGAATAATTATAAATACCTAGGCATATTACTGGATAATAAGTTGTTGTGGACGAAACATATTGAGTATATCAAATGTAGATGTGAAAAAGGGATAAACATGTTAAGAATGTGTTTCTAAATTAAAGTTTAGTGTTGGTGTGGCCATTTCATTAATGTTTCATAGAGCATACATCCACTCAATTTGTACGGTTCTGCTAGCAAAACAAATCTACAAATTGTAGATCACAATCAATTTAAAGCTCTACGGATATGTATAGGAGCAATGAGATCATCCCCAACTGCTGCAATCTTAGTTGAATCTCTTGAACCTCCATTAGCAATTAGACGCGAATATCTGGCAAATAAATATTTAATTAAAATTAGAGAAAAAGATTGCTGCAATAATCTCAATAATCTTGCTTATCTCACAACACAACTTTAACAAACAAATATTGGAAGATTAAAAATAATCCACCTCTGGTCGATGCTTTTATTTTTACTAATAAATTTCAGAAGTTAATTCATACTGTCGACAAATATCCAATGTTTAGATTCAGCTATGACTCATGTATGTTTGAACCTAACATCATATTCCTCTTATATTCACTTTCAAACATAGTTAACAAAAACATTATGATATCTATTCTTTCAAACTATACAAATTATTCAACTATTTACATGGATGGCTCAAAAATCAATAATGGAGCTGGATGTGCCTTTTATCATTCAAATAAATGTTTTTCTGTTAAAATGCGTTTACATGATACATGTTCAATTTATACAGCGGAGATGTATGCAATATGGCAATCCCTCACTTATATATTTGAGAACAAAATAGGCAATAGTCTTATAATAACTGATTCAAAAGCAGCATTGGAAACTATAGGAACTAAAAAATTATATAATCAGGTAAAAAATTCCCTTTTATGGAATATTAAAAAACTATCTATACATATTAAGTAATTCTGATACTAAAATAACGTTCATCTGGGTAAAAGGACATGCTGGAATTAAATGGAATGAAATTGTAGATAGCCTTACCAAAAATGCAGTTTTGGAAAACAAGTTTTTTGATTTTTCTAACACACTTGACCTATTGCCGTCACTTAAAAGACAAATCATTCATAGTGGGAATCGTGTATGGCAGGAATATGTAAAAGAGTCTAAAAACCCATACACACTTATACATTCAGAAATACCCAAAACAATACCACATATTCAAGAATACAACACAAATAAATACTACACTACGATAGTAACTAGAATGAAGCTAAATCATAGTATCATTCCTGCAAACCTTGCTAAAATAGGAATTATAGGCTCTTCTATATGTTCATGTGACAATAGTTCAATAGCTGATGTTAACTATTTAATTTTTTCGTGTAGAAATCACCAATATCAAATAAATATATTTCTAAATTTTTTCATTAATCACAGTATTTCTTTACCGATAAATTTAAATCACCTATTCAGTTTAAACGAAAAACCAATTTTAGACGCCTTAGTTGAGCTATTTAAAAGCACACAAATTTCAATATACCGTTGAACATTAAAATTAAATAATTTTTATGGCTAAGAACTAAGTTTTCTACAGCCAAAATTTCACGCACACATACACAGAACAAGCAAAACTTTTGATCAAGAATGACATTTTTCACTAAAACTAATATTTAAACATTTTTCACCTATAGGATACCCCATCCGTGGACATGTTGTATACAGACTATTATCAGGAATCAGGAGTTCCGGCAAAAAGTATTGCTAAAGAATGGCTTTATAGTAAGATTTTTAACTATGAGTTCAATTATGGATTCAAAAATCCAGATAATCCTCATTTGCAAGATGCAGGAGAAATATACAAAATGAAAGCTGAAGACAAAAACCGCACACGAGAAAACATCAATGGAAAAATAGTTATAATAGATTTACAAAAATGTTTACCAACATCAGAACTCAGAAAGCAACTATAGCCTGAATTTTTGGACTTACAACTTAGTTATACACGACTCAACCCTGCAAGAAGCCTACTCCATGATGTGGGACGAATCAATGTCCAGTCGAGGACGAGGCATTGAGTGTATTAAATTGTCTGAAGTTTGTAAAATTTCTGAAAATATTAGAGAATTGACAAATTGGTCAGACAATCGCCCCTCACAGAACCGTTACTCACAGATGATTATGTGCTATTTTTTTCTTCTTGGAAAAACCCAAACATTGTAGTAATAAATCATAAAATACTAGCAAAATGATACACCCACATGGAAGTAAATGGTGCTATAATTGAAAGAGAAAGAAAAAAATTCCTCAGTTGAAAATAATCACACCTGGGACTGGCAGCAGGTTGTTAGATTAGCTGGTTTAAACAAGTATGTTCATGTCACAGGGAAGGAAACCAAAGACTTTTTGAATTTTATAGTATATATGAAAGAAGTCCACATTTTCTAGTTAGGCGTCATACACCAGGAACTTTAGTAAATACAAATTTACGGATGATTTTGCACTTCACAACTTAAAAAAGCACCCAAAGAAACATGATATCCTAAATATTAACCACGAATACGAGATTCTTCGAAAAAACAAACAAAAAAATTGAGCATTTACATAAACTGCTAAAATGGTTACCACAACAGTTTCATTAATTCCTTTCAATCTCCTGCATGGTGAAGGTCCAGATGTAGTTGAGGACTTAAGTATTAAAACATTATGGTACATATGGTTATTGCAAAGAGAAAAATATGTTCCTCGATATAAACTTTAGTTCAGTGTCAGTCAGGTCTGAAATTTTTTAGGAGAATAACTATACTGTTAATTGTTTGTTTTGTTTATTTTGACCCAAATGAGGATTTAACTTAAGTAAAGTCCTGTAAAATTCATATTTTTTATACAAACTATGTTAAGTCACTAAAAAAGTTATAATTCAACTTATAAAAATGGTTTCAGATTTTACTACATCACTAAATAAGTTGCTTTTATGCCAAATATTCAAGTTACGGATTTAAAAATCTCTCTCTTCTCGAAACTATATATAGTTTGCTTCTGGGTACACATATAAAAATGCAATCTAAACATGTTTAGGCAATGTTCGTAATCACTGTCACAAGAGTGTGTATCTAAGGTCAGTCAGCATTTTATATACTACAACTAGGTCGATATTGTACTATAAATAATTGATCGATATGACCATCAAGAGAAAATATATCTAACAACAAAGTAACACCTATTTACCTCATTTAGTTTAGTAGATTTAGTTAAGGTTTCTTAGTGTAAATATATAGTGAAAGAGTGAAGAGTATGTAACTTACTCCTTACAAAAAAGCATACCAGATCCTGTTACTCCATGACGACCCTTTTAGCTGTATCACAATGGAGATGAAATGTTTCAATGATTTTTGGAATTTGCAAAAATGTTGAGCACTGCAAAATAGTTCTCTCCCGCCCAAATTATCAAGGATTAAAAAACTCACAATTAAAACATGCTCCAACTTTCTATTACTTTTGTTTCATCTTATATAGGTTACCAAAGAAACAACCTATAACCCTGAAAATTCCATTTTTCGATTCACATTTTCACTTATTTCTATTTCCTATTATTTTTATCCATTCCAAAGCTCATGATATTTGATCTCATTATCCACATTCCCTCAAATTTCCCATGCCTTTTTTCTTCAAAACTAAGCTACCTTACCTTAGCACAAATTGTCATTGTGGCTTACCTTAAACTGATCACCTCTTTGCGGCCTAACTGGATCTAGATGATCACACATAATATTAACCACCCTATCTTCGGCAGGGAGGAAAACTGTACACATAGCCCCTGAGATACTTCTTATGACTCCTGTTTGTCCTACCAGACCTGTATCGTCATGACTATCTCGAATTCTAACCTAAAAGAATAAATTAAAAATATGTTTAATTTTGCAGAGTATGTTGATTGAATGTAACTAGCCTCAATATCAACTGTATGCCAATCTGTCATCGGTAGCATATCTAATCCAGCTCCAGGTGTCTGCGGATTGTAGGGCATATTAGGACTGTATGCCGAACTGGGGGTACTGTAGGGATTGTTGCTTGAAGCTGGTGACTGTCCGTATCCGGTACCAGGACTGGGAGTAGAAATTGCGCTCTGATAACCGGGACTAGCTTGGTAGGGGCTGTAGTTCCCATCATACATCGTTCCTGGAGTTTGTGGCGTGTAAGGACCATTTACTTGATATCCTGGAGTGCCTAAATATGAAAAAAAAAACGATATAATAAAATAGTTTTTATGAGAAAATAAAATGCATAATTAATAAGTGATGAAAATGGATAGAAACTTACTTGGATTGTATCCAGGTGATGGATAAGTGTTAGATACTGCCGGATCCCATTCTGAACTAGCATTAGGTGTTCTAGAACCATCATGAATCGGTGTCATAGAACCATAATGTAATGGTGTACGGGAACCAGAATCGCACATAGGTGTTTTATTACCAGAATCTCTGTACAAGGGAGTTTGATTACCAGCATAAGCCGGAGTTCTGCCGTAACTCGAAGCACTGCCATCTCTGCCACTTGGAGTTCCTGAAAAATTATTATAAATATATAAATGAATCAATTACAAAAATAATAAACTTACCAACATCAGTGATGTGGTTTCTGTCAACAGATATCGTTTGACATGACGTGTGTAATTCTATTCTCGCCGTTGCTTGATTTGTATCCCTTACAATACCAATATTTCCTTTATATGGACCTCTGGTAATTTTGATTGTACTACCTATAATGTCTCTATCTCTTGAACCTCTACCTCTACCTGCACCACCTGCAGGTCTTCCCCCAAAACCACCGCCAAATCCTTAAAGTGAAAAACAATAAATTAATAAGTTATTAACAACAAAATATTTTGTAAGTATAATTGCAACAAGTCAATTTGAGAAAATTAGTAATCTATAATATAAATCTATATAAATTCTAAATTAGGTAGGTATAATTACCCCCGACTCCACTAGATGGATGCATGGGAGAACTCCTTCTGGGTGACATGAATTCCATTCCTCCTGACATTTCCCCTGAAGGTACATGTTTGCTACCACCAGCTAGCTGAAGATGTTTCGTTTTGCATACAAATATACCACCGTTTTGCAAAAATTCCACGGAATACAAAAAGGCGAAATTCCTGAAAAATAAGTTGAAACAAAAATTTGTAATTTATGTGACTAAAATTACCTGTATAGATGTTTAATTTCTCCAGAAAACCCCGAATGTGGTCCATCTATGACTTTCACCATATCCCTTCGATGCAAATTGTTCCTATAAGAATCTAAAGCTGCTGTATGTTTATTGATTCGTCTTTTTTGCAGAGATCCAGGTCTACATTCCACAACTTTGCCTAATATGCGAAATAAAAAAAAAATGTTATCGTTGGGCTAATAGAGGAGTTAATTTTCACAATTTTGAAAAAAAATACATTCAATAGTTTTTGTTGAAAAAAAATTTTCATATGATAATTGATGAATTCAATACAGAAATGTAGCGCTCATGAGCCCCATTATATTTTTTTATTCAGATTCATATGTGAGCAGTTGATTTGCATACAATCAAGTTGTACCGAAATTACGGAGTTCGACCCTGATGCTTATTTGTCCAGTTCGAAAGCAACAAGAAATAAAATATAAACGGAGAAACCGGTTAGCAGTTTAGTTTTAGACATTTAAATAAATGTACAGTTTCAGTTCTTAAATAAATTAGTGAAATTAAATAAATTAAAGTTATATTATTTTAAGTTTTAATAAATTAGTATTTAGTTAATTGACATTTTTGATTCACACCCAAAAAAAAACGTTCGATGTGATCCAAAATTGTTCCTTTGGGGCACTCTATATATTTATCAGAGAGGTAGCTTTGAAACAATTGTAGGGAATTGTTATGTATGCCCATACCTTCTAACGCCTGTAAGATGTTGATGTGGCTAACAGTGTCAAATACTTTTTGCAAGATCCAGGAAGGCACATAAACACACCTTGTTCCTATTTACTGAATACTTACGAGTCTTATCGCCGCTTTTATAAATTAGAGTAACAATCGTTTTTTTTAAATAACTTTGGCCACTTTTTCTTTTCTATACAATTGTTAATAATATATGTTAGTGGATCAATTATATAAGATATTACTTTTAAGCATTCAGCACTAATATCATCAATTCCTGTTAATTTTTTATTTTTAAGCTCCTTTATTATTTTTTGTATTGAATTTGGATAGAAGTTCCGGGAAGACATGATCTGAGTTTTAATTGATCTTTTCTGCTAAACTTTTACCTATTTCTGAAAATGTTAATTTATATTTGTTTGCAATATCAGAAGGATTTGTTAGTATAGCTCCTGTTTGTTGGCTTTGAATTGATTCTATCTGAAGTTTTTGTTTCTTTGAGCCGCATAAATCTTTCACTATGTTTCATAGTTGTTTATTATTATTTATGTTTTCCAAAAAATGTCTGTTATAATAATTTCATTTTGTCTTCTCAATTAATGAATTTAATTTGTTCCTATAAAAGACTCCGCCCTTTTCTAATAGCAAAGTGGCGTTCCGTCAAATGTAATAAATTTTGAATATGATGTTGTACTCGACTTGTTAACCAAAAGTGTCCATGGGACCAATTAAATCCTATGACTAGTTTTTAAAATACAGGGTGTTAAAGTCGAGAAATCCATATTTTTTGAAACTACGTAACTTGATTAAAAAGAAAAAAATAAGCATTTTTAGTTGATTGTAGCATTAATATGTCCTAGTCTAACGCAAACGTACACAAAAATAGTTCAAAATGCAAACATATACAAGGTGGATCTCAGTTACATCATGGGGAGTTTTTGAAATTCTGGGAGAATGTGATATGGAATGATAACATGGTCAAAAATAAAAACTTACATAATGTTTACTGTCCCTTTTCAGAATCACCCTATATTTTTCAATTCGATCCGTCAAAATGTACGATCTATTTATTTTTGTTATTAGATTTAATCAATTAATAACTTCATATAATTTCATAATTTTAGTATGATGCGTTTTTGAGATTCCAATATATGTATATAGTGAACCATATTAAATGTCAGACATATCCATTCAAGTACGAGTATAATAACCATTTGTGAGTTATAATATTTGAAATCCCCTTCCGATACTCTGAACTGTTCAATTGCGTTTTTCTCGAAAACGAATGAGAATATCGTGTTTGAACAGGAGTACCAATGGTACGTAGAAATGATGTTTATGTCATATTTTCTAATAAAAATCACTAAAAAATTTCGTCAAAAAAGTTACCAGTCAATTTCATCATCAGAAATCCTTCACGAGGCTCCTCCAGTAACAAAATATCAAATTATACATAAAATAATATTGCCAATATAAAATTATGCCTCTGTGCCGATTTTGATAACAATCGAAAAATATACAGTGAAATTATTAGCAAAAAACGAAAAAAAAAATTCAACTTTAACGCCCTCATGTTTTTTACAGCAATATTTTATTGAGGTTATTTGGTCCTATCGCCATATTTTGGTCCAAACAATCTACCCTTAGCCTATGTCCCAATAGTTATGAATCACCCTGTATATTGGAATCTCAAAAACGGATCATACTAAAATTATGAAATTATACGAAAGTATTAATTGCTTACAGCTTATGAAAAAAATAAATAGATCGTACATTTTGACGGATCGAATTAAAAAATATAGGGTGATTCTGAAAAATGAATATTTTTAGTCTTATTTCAGAATGAAATAGGGCTATTGTAGAGAGTAGCATGACGCGACTTCGGAAAAATTTCAATGCAGTTTTTCGTTTTGGTGTTCCTAGATGCCAAGGTTATATATATATATATATATATATATATATATATATATATATATATATATATATGTATGTGTTATAACGGAATTTGTAAGCACGATAGAGGGCGTATTTTTTGAAAGATTGAAACCAAACTTGCTACAAAAATCGGTTAGGACAAAATCTTGGACGAGTTCGTTAATGAGCCAAATCGGCCCAGTAAAAACAAAATGGCGGCCTGTCAAAGTTGAAAAAAAATCGTATTTCCTTTGCTTTTCATTTGACGCAAAAAAGTTACTAAGCTTTTTCATAGACCTCAACACGTTCTAAAACTTTTGTATTTAACATTTTTCTCTAAATCGTACATTAAAACATTTATTTAAGAAAATTCACAAATTATAACGGAATTTGTTAGCACGATAGAGGGCGTATTTTTTGACGGATCGAAACCAAACTCGCTACAAAATCGGTTAGGCAAAAATCTTCGACGAGTTCGTTAATGAGCCAAATCGGCCCAGTAAAAACAAAATGGCGGCCTGTCAAAGTTGAAAAAAAATCGTATTTCCTTTGTTTTTCAGTTGACGCAAAAAAATTACTGAGCTTTTTTATAGACCTTAACACATTCTACAACTTTTGTATTTAACATTTTTCTCTAAATCGTACATTAAAACATTTATTTAAGAAAATTCACAAACTTATCAGAATTTTTTTTATTTTTTTGTTTTTGATTTGATGCCAGAATGTTACTTTGGTTTTTTGTACATCTCAAAGCATTCTATTACTTTTGTATCTAATTTTTTATTTTCGGTTTTATGCAAACATGTTACTGAAATAAGACTGTCCAATTGGTTCTGTGCCATTGGGATTTTTTTAATTGCTGCTGCATCAAAAACCAATTAGACGTGAGTATCAGCTTGTGTTTCATAAAAAGTATTGTTATCTAGGTATTTATTTATTACTCCATGATCAATATTATTAACAAATTCCTTAATATACAGGGTGTAATTTTTTTTAAGAAACGCCTTTCTGTGGATGAATTAGCAATCACCCTGTATACATATAATGTGAAATGGGTTTATATGTCAAAACAGTAAACACTATGCAACTTTATTTTTGACCATTTTTCATTCCATACCAGAATCCTCATTGTCATTGTTAATTTAACATTAATTGTTGTGTTGAGATATTATAATATCGCTTTTGCAAATAGAACGCAGTGTTACGTTAGTGACCCCTTTTATTTTCCAAGACAAACTGTTCGTTTAATTCGCGATGATAACATAGATTTTCTTCAAATTGCCGGTAACAGAAGGCAAGTAGCTGGATTTCCTGTCGTCGATATTTTTGACAACACACGGATATGTACTAATTGTAATATTTCTATAGCAAATGAACGTAGAAATATAGAAAATAATAATAACTACCTACGATTAAATGTTTTATCACCTGCTACAAGCTGCTCCTGCATAATATGTGAATCAAGACTAACTTTAAAGTATAGAGTTGACATTTTTGTTGCGTGTAACATATATGTACCCGATTTTTTAAGAATTTGTAGCCATAATTTGGATGATCGTGGTTTTTTATTGCCTCAATCACAAGAGGGTTTGAATTTTATAAATAAACCTTACACAATGGCAAATATGTTTCTTCAAGATTTAAGAGATATGGCCCATGAAAATCGGCAAGTCAGAAACTGGGAGGATATAAACAGTTTTAGTGACGAGGAGTTCAAATACGTAACCTCGCTTTCCAGAAATAATTTTTTGGAATTGTATGAATTTTGTGACTCGATTGAGCATGGTGGAAATATGAAAAATATTAATAAAAAAGATTTATTGACCTTCCTAATTAAACTAAGACATGGTGTTTCAGATGACTTTTTGAAAATACTTTTCAACTACGGTTCCAGGCAAACAACTAGCAGAATAATTTATATTGCAAGAACTTCCTTGCAAAATAGATTTTTACCAAACCACATAGGTTTCGATTCAATTACAAGGGAGGATTATATCAACAACCATGTATCTCCATATATTAATCAATTGTACAATCCTACTCCTGATATTCCTAAAGCTATAGCACATATAGATTGAACCTATAATGAAATAGAAAAAAGCAGCAATTTCCGGCCACTGCGACAGTTTTATTGCTTTCACAAAAATAAATATTTACTGAAACCTGAAATTATATGTGCTGCTGAGGGATATATTTTAGCTATTAATGGACCATACTTTTCTGATTCAAAGAACAATGACGCATCTATTTTGGATTATGAATTCGCTAACGACGTCAACGGAATGCGAACTTGGTTTTCTGAAGGTGACGTGATGATATTAGGTAGGGGAGACTCTATTCCGTTGTTAGAAGAGATAGGTTTACATTATCATATGCCACCATTTTTACCTAGGAATCGACCACAGTTAACAACGTTCGAAGCGAATACGGCTCGTTTAATAACAAGTACGCGCTGGATAGTAGAGGCCAGAAATGGACATTTAAAATCCATTTTTAATTTTTTTTCTGGACGAATTAGCGTAACTCACGCAGCAAAACTGTGGGATTTTTATTCTATTGCTGGCGCCTTGGAGTTAGCAAATCAAATGTTAACTCATTCTGAAGATGTAAATATTATTCAGGCGCGAGTAGAACAAGAAAATCTTGAAGGACGACATGGTCAATGGACTCGATTAGATCACAGGCATGTACCAATATTTCCACATTTATCACAAGAATATTTAAAAAATTTAACAGGTCCATATCATGTTCATCTTTCCAGTTCTTATATCCAGGATAAATTACAAAGAGAGGAAGATTATATTTTACAGATCGATGAACACGTGGAAGAACCGAACTTTTTAAGATTCCGGCTATATTATAAATTTAGAAATAATACTAAACATATGCTGTGGGTAGTTTATAGAGATCCTAATGATGACGATGAGGAGCAATTAATCTTGGGATATTTCTGTACTTGCAGGTCAGGAACTAGAACCCTAGGAACATGTGCTCATGTAAAATGTGTTATATGGTTCCTTGGTTTTGCCAGGCATCAAGAACATGTTAAGTTTCCATCAATCAAACTATTGAATTATATTGATGATGCAAAATATTGAAATGGGTCCAGATATTTTATAAAAAAATATTTACCATTTACTAAAATAATGCTTTTAGAAGATACCTAATCCATAACAAACTACTGTACACATTAAAAGTATTAAATAAATATCTTTATCCACTTGCATTTCTGTTTCTTCCCATTTAACCGATAGATACTAGCTCCATGGTCGATAGTAAACTACGATTTTTGTAATCACAAATGGAAATTATTATACATGAATAGATATGTCTGATATTTAATATGGTTCACTATATACATATATTGGAATCTCAAAAACGCATCATACTAAAATTATGAAATTATTAACTGCTTAAAGCTAATTACAAAAATAAATAGATCGTACATTTTGACGGATCGAATTGAAAAATATAGGGTGATTCTGAAAAGGGAATATTTCTTTAATTATTGCTGCATCAAAAACGAATTAGATGCCTCTATCACCCTGTATTCCATACGAACTCGGAAGCATAACTAATCAAGAACCAATAATATCAAAGATTAAAAAGAAACAATTAAACTGGTATGACCACCTAGTAAGAATGAAGCAAGATAGAATTGCGAGAAAAGTTATGGAAATAGGAATATCAAGAAAAAGACAAAGAGGAAGACCCAGGAGGAAATGGATAGATCAGATTGAAGAAATTGGAAAAAGCAAGGGAAAACATTAGGAGAGATGAAGGCATTGGCCGGAGACAGAAAAGAATGGAAAAAATGTGTACATGAAGAACTCCAATCCGACGCCTGAGAAGGCATAAGGATAAGAGAAAGAAAGTTTTAGCGAGTTGATCATCAAATACTATTTGGAGGGCAATTGCAGATTGATCTGTTATGTTATTCTCTATGACTAGACTTATTAAATTATCTAACATATTTGGAGATGTTTTAAAAAAAATGGACTAAGCATGTTGTTTGTCTAGTTGGTTTAATCATGGAAATGAAGTTGCGTTCGCTAAAAATGCTTATATATTCTACCATATCGTTATTTAAATAGAGTAAGTCGATATTTATATCACCTATAAAAATGCAATGGTCTTCCGAACTCATCTTTATATTTTTAATATTTTTTGTAGGTTACTAGTAATCTCTTAAATAGTTAGATTATAACTTTCTTTTAAGATGATCTATAACATGCAATAATCACAATTTTGCTTTTGTTATTAAGGTTCACAATTATTTTTAACAAGTTTGTGGGGTCTAATCTTATAATTTCATATTCGATAGAATACTTACAATTTATGTAAATTACCACTCTGGCATTGTGGTTTAAATTACCCTCGATGTATATAATGTTATTATAGTCTGGAATATAATGTAAATTAATATCAGCAATATTCCAGGTTTATGTCAAAACGAGACAATTGAACATCGTTATGTTAGGCAAAGAGAGTTTCAGTTCATCTAAATTTTTGGCTATACTTCTGATATTGTTGTGAAATTACTACTTTGCTGATTAATTTTAAATATCTCATCACATTATTAAAAACTTTTTATACAATATGTATCAATTGAAGGAATATTAAAATATTTTACATATTGGTCCATTCTAAGAGCCACAATAAAAAAACACAAACATAGACAGGTTGACAAATATTAACTTTATATTAAATATTAAAATACGATAAAAAACTAACTAATTAATAGCATAGAACTAAACAAAAAGTTGTCAGTGGATGTCAATTAGGAAGTCTCTACTAAAAGAATTAAAGAGAGAAAAGAAAACTAAGCTGGCAATTATTTTTCCTGGGAGGAGGTAGAGTTGGACCGTAATAATCGAAGAAACCGCACTTTATTTAAGGGCTTCTCAGTTCTAGGCTGGAAAGGTTTAGAGGCTTTACGGGATGTGTTCAAATTTAACTTTTTCACTACTTTTTGGGGATTCTCCGTCTGTATGATAGAATTACCTGACTGAAGAGAGAACTGAATCAATTGTGATGGTTTATTCGGGGCAATGCTATATTTGGCTGATTCTTGGTCTTCTAATTCTAGTAAATCCTTAGGAGAATATGTTTTATTGTCAATTATTAATTTATTACCTCTTATGTAACAACGTGTATCCTTTTCTGTTTGTCTTACTTGATGCAAATGGTGTTTAAAGATTTTTATATCTTCTCTTTGTTAGGCCGTTAGGTCTTCAGCAATTGCGATTCTATCCCTTTTAAGTATTTACAATTTCTTAGAATTTCTTTTTTCTTGAGTTTGTAAGCAATTCCACTTTCAAAGGAGATTATTCGGATTTTCCCAGCTTATAGAAATTATTTTTTTCACTAACTTTTAAATCTATTTTAACCAATTCATCAAGAGAGACTGCTCGTCACTCGCACCATGACACATCTCGACATTGCCCTCTTCCTATTTTTGTAATGATGCACTGGACAGCAGACAATCTTATACCGAAAATATCGTCCTTTTACTCACCCCGCAATTCTATTTTTTTATTTACTTAAAAAGTATATCATCTACGAGCAAATTATGCATACATTTGCTATATCATTCATATATGATCTTCCATTTGCAGCATCAATGATAATTTTCCATGCATTTATTAAAAATATATTCTGGTCTAAAAAATAAAAGTAAAAACTTTTGTAAAAATATTTCTAAAGTTGAACGTTTGGCTTGTGTTGTTTCTATATGTCGATAACAAAATCACTGTCGCACCGGTGATTCATTTCTTGCGGATGTGGTGATCGGTAATTCAGTTTCGTCCGCCATGAATCTTGAGCCGAGGCACTATTCTTGACATCGTTCGCAACGTCAGGTATACGCAAGTCTGTAAATGCTCTATTTGCGAATACTTCTTAAACATTATATTTTCGAGCACTGTTCCCAAAATCATACGAATGGTACATTCTCATACTTAAATATACTTGACTGGAATTTATTGATGATTTCCCCTACAGTAAATCCCCATATTGTCTACTGACATAGTTATGAGTTTACTGGATGCCACGGACATGTGATGGCTTTCTCTTTCAATTATTTACATATGGATTGATGTACATTAAGGTAATTCGACATGTTGTGAATTCCTATTTTTCTATCTTGATACCTTTTACAGGCCTGATGATGGCTCAGTGAGCCGAAACTAGTTGCCCTTCTTCACCTTTTACTAATATATGCTGTAGTACTGATTTTGAGTTTTACTTACTGCTATTTGTCAAAAATATATTGAAAAGGCGGATTTTGATAAAAAGATAGGTATTTAACTTTAAGAAACACACCAGATATAGATAATACTCGTTCACCAGCTGAATTATTATATTGTAGGAAAATTCAAGGGGTTTTGCCAATTTTAACCAAAATAATAGAGATTGTTCGGAAACTAGAATGAAATTAGAGGAAAGAGCAGGCCAACATAATTTTATGATCATAATAAAAGGGAGTTGAGACAGTTACATCAGGAAGATGTAATAGTAGTAAAAATTATCCTAGCAGTGGAGGAGGTCCTATGTCATATAAAGTAATGTTGGAAGAAGATCAAAAAGTAGAAAGAAATAGTAAAGATTTGATTAAATCAGGTAGTAATAATTTTCAAGAAATTATAGAACCCACACTATACAGCCTAAAGGTACAATCTAGTGAGGAATTGAGACCGAATATTGTACTTAAAAATATAGAGCCACCACCAGTGGTATTAAATAAGGATACAAATATCACTTACTCGGTTAGAGTAGTAAAGCAGTCAGGATATTTAAAAGATTATAGTGTAGAATTTTCCTTATTCCACCCTTGATATAGAATATACTATTCCAGGCTTGTAAATTAGATTTCGATGCTCGTGTAACGATTACATGTTCGGACACAGATATTTTAATAATAATGCTTGGAAACATGCCTGCTCTTCAAAGCAACTTACAAATAAGGCACTGGATATAATAAATAGAAGATATATTGATGTCAATAAATTGTTTGAGAAACTGAGTGAACAATTGTGTTTAGCACTTCCAACTTTTCACGTTTCACAGGTTGTAATTATAATCCTACTTTCTACAGAAAAGGAAAAAACACTACAAATATTACGGGAATGTTGAAAATATATAGAAGCATTGTTTAGCATTTCCAACTTAACATCTGAACATTTGGAAGAAAACAATTTCACAGATTTAGAGGAATTCGTTTGTCGAATTTATGAATATAATGCAATCAATGAAATTAATCTGGTACAAGTAGCGACGTTTATGAAGGCATATAAAATTAGTGAAAGAGAAGGAAATTTTGAAAATTGATCAAAACTTTGAAGGATCTATGTTACCTCAATGTAAGTCTGAATTACGACAATATTTTCGGCTAACTACATACAATATTCAATTATGGAACCATGCTCATCTTCCAACGTCAACTTTGTCTTCGTCAACTGATTTTAGATGGGAGGAACAAGCCAATAAATATATTTTCAAGTGGTTTGAAGGCGAATGGTTGTCAAAAATAGACAGTATTACGAATGGGAGCGAAAAAATAACAGGTATATAATAATTACACTTCAATGAATTTTCTTTTATTAAATTTTCTTTGTATTTTTTAAAGCTACTTTCGAAGACAAAAATGAAAATAATGACCAACAGGATTCTGAGTTACATCCAAATATTGAAGATGATTCCGACAACAGTTCAGAAGGCGATTTTGATTATGAAAATGATTTCTATGATGAATATTTATAATTCGAGAAATTATTATGAAAAACATATACACAATTTATTTGAATTGTAGTAAAATATATTTTTCTTCCTGTTCGAAATACTATTATAATAAATATTAAAATTATAAAATAAAATATTTCATTGTATTTATATTATTATACAGCTGTGATACCATTTTACTCCAGTATTCTCTTTCAATCATATTTTTCACCAGTAATATGATATCAGAAGGCATGGAAATGAGTACCTCATGAGTTTATGGTAAAAAAGAAAACCTCTTGTTGGCTGACACGATAAGATGTAAAAATGTGTCAGCAGTGTCATCAAAGGCACCGAATGCGCCAACGCGCGCTAAGCTACACTTAAACGCCCAGCTATCATATTTTGCCACATTTAAATATCAGCTAACAGGTATTTATACTATTTTTAGATTGCATACTATTATACAGCGTGTCCACGGATGGGGTATCCTATAGGTGAAAAATGTGTGAAAAATATTAGTTTTAGTGAAAAATGTCATTCTTGATAAAGTTCTGCTTGTTCTGAAACCCCATAAAATGAAATAAAATTCAAGTTTTCAAAACCCGTCTCATTTTATAGCCAGTTTTATGAAAACCGTATGAATTTTTGAACTAAGTTTGAAAATAATGTATTAATCTAGTGAGTGATGTTTACAATGTACCAAAGAATTGTCAACTTTTATAAATAATTTTCAAACTGTCATTCTTTACATTATTATTCTGTATTGTTATTTATGATAGTGTTTATAATTCTTGAGTAGTTAACATTGTTGTCAAATATTTCTTAAAAAATACAATCACGGAAATGGATATTTAGATTACCATAATAAAGATAGAAAATTCAACAGGAAAACCAATTACAATAATAATAATGTAAGAATATGTGAGATAGAAAATGAGGAGTCGAGAGTGAATCAAAAGCAATTGGGTTTTGAATATGCTTAGTAAAACAAATGACGAATCCACGATTTCAGAAACCTATTCAATATATAATTTAGATTTATCACTTTCTAACTTTATCGAAATTCAGACAAACATATCTGATAACATTTATAATTTTAAATTGGATACAGGAGCAGACATTTCTCTGATCAAAATTTCTAAAAAATGTCCACATCATTTAACTCAAACTAACGATAAACTAAATATCAAGGTAATAACACAAGGTTTAGCTAAAACTTTAGGTAAAATAAACATTAACCTTTATATTAATAACATAACATTAAATCATTGCTTTCATGTAGTGGAAGAAAATTTTCTTATCCCAACTAATGGGATTGTAGGTAGAGATTTTATGAGTAAATATAATTGTATATTAGATTATTCGCAATCAGAATTACACATAAATTGCAAGTCTAGAAATCAAGTAACAATTCAGATTTTCGGTAATCCGGAGTATGATACGTTAGCAATACCCCCTAGATTTGAGGTGTACAGATTGGTAGAAAATTTTAAAAATTTGCGAAAAGATAAAGTAGTGGAACAACAGGAGCTAGAGCCGGGAGTATTTATAGCTAGATCAATCATATCAGGGAAAAACCCTTATGTTAGAATTTTAAATACAAATTACGGGATTATTTCAGTAAAAACTAAAGATATTGAAATCTTGGATTTAGATTTGTTTGATGTATATACAATTACGAATGATAGAACAGAATGAAAAAACTGAGAGAGTCATTAAATTTAGAAGTACAGGAATATGTGAGAAACGATTTAACAAATTTGTGTGAAAATTATGCAAACATATTTGCTTTCAAAAAGTCAGGACCATGCAGGAAGAAGGTGACGATGACAGACTTGATCAGATCGTCAACTTGTTGGAAGCTATGGTAGACAAGAAGCCCAAGAAGATCAGGTGCTGTAATTGTGGCAAGCTAGAGCATGTAGGCAGTTCGTGTAACCACCCTACGACTCCTGCAAAGCAAGAAACTGTTAAATGCAAAACAGCCATGAAGGATTCGCCGTACAACAAAGGCAGGACCATGCAGTAAGAAGGTGACGATGACAGACTTGACCAGATCGTCAATTTGTTAAAAGGTATGGCAGACAAGTAGCCGATGAAGATCAAATGCCGGAAGTGTGGCGAGCTAGAGCACGTACGCAGCCCGTCTAAGCGCCCCAGGACTCCTGCAACCCAAGAACTCCAGGGGAAATTAGGCAGGGGTCGAACATCGAGCTGGTGTGAGGCACCGAAATGCCGTCTCCCTGTCGATACCGACGTGCCCAACAGACTGTTCGCACTGCAACAAGGCGGAATCTAGGGAAGCTACAGTTTCAAGAACTATAGTAGTCAATGATTAATGGTCACCCACCAGGATCAGAGAAGATCAGGAGAATGATGATCATCTAAGGCAGATTCGGCAATGGAAGGAAGAAAATCGGCGACCTACCTGGCAAGAAGTGTCAAGATTTTCACCGACACTCAAGGCATATTGGGCTAAGTGGGACTTCCTAGTCCTGGAAGAAGGGCGGTTGAAAACAGTCCTTGAAAACGATGATGGTTTCGAGATGAGAAAACAGATAGTTATCCCGAGAACAAGAGTAGCTGAGGTACTAAGAAAGTTACATGACAGTCCACCTGGACGTCATCTGGGAGTGAAGAAAACCCTTCAGCGATTACGTGAAATGTTTTATTGGATGAACAGCTCCGACGATGTGAAGGACTGGTGTTAGAAATGTACGATTTGTGCTACGAGTAATGGACCACATCGCAAAGAAAGGCACCCATGAAACAATATAATGTTGAAAGCCCTTTCGAAAGGATTACTTTAGACACCGCTGGACCATTTTCGACGACAGAAAATGATACTAAATACATCCTAGTTGTAATGAACTATTTCACAAAGTAGGTGGAAATTCAAGAGGCCTCATCTGTCGCTGACGTATTGATGAAAGAATTTATTAGCCGATATGGAGTGCCCTTGGAAGTCCACAGCGATCAAGGAAGAAATTTCGAGAGCCAGGTATTCCAGGAAATTTGTGACAAACTGGGAATGAAGAAGACCAGAACAACAGCGCTGCATCCACAATCAGATGGAATGGTCGAGAGAATGAACAGGACCATTGGAAATACCTGTCCAAAGTAGTTTCCAGTCAGAGAGATTGGAACCAGTACCTTTCCCTATTTGCGTTGGCTTATCGATCGGCCATAAATGAGTCCACGGGTGAAACACCTGCGAAAATTATATTTCGACGTGAAATGAGGTTTCCTTGTGACCTGGAGTTTGGCTGTAGGCCTGGCGAAGATCTAGCAGGAGAAGATTACGTGATCCAATTGAGAAGGATGGACGATGTGCACAAATTGGTTCGAACGAATCTTCAAGTTGCCAGTGACAAAATGAAAAAACGGTATTACGCAGGCCACATAAGGCAGTTTCAAAGAAGGGGACAAAGTATGATTACACAACCCGACAAGGAGAAAAGGATTTTCTCCAAAATTACAGAAAGCATGGGAAGGTCCATACTTAATCAAGAAGAGAATCAACGACATGATCTATCATGTAAAGATTCCCAATGAAAAACCGAGAGTCGTTCACCAAAACCTACTAGCGCCATTCGAAGGAGACCATGACAAAGAGGACGGGGAGAACCAATTACAACAAGAGTCTGACCCAGCCTTCGAAGAACTTATGGGCGCATACGGAGGTACCGGGAAAGCTAGATACGGAGTCAATACATAACAAAAACAAGATTTGTTCACACTCCCGGAAGAGTACTCACTGGCGCATAACATCTCCACCAGTAACAAACACGCACGAGGGTTGGCAACCGTCGTCGAAAGAAGTTTGGACAATTAGATAAACTTGAAGATCAGATGCCAGCCCCTGGCAAGACACTGGAACTCAAACACAATCTGCGGTACGTCTTCTGCCTGGTAATTAGAAATGAATTTCCCGACCGATCCACCTACCGGGATGTGTGGGAAGCACTATGAAGCCTTCGAGATCATGTGCTAGAATCCCACGTGGAGAAACTAGCAATGCCCAGGATAGAGACCAACCAGTTGGATTGGCGAGTCATCAGGAACATGATAGACGTGATCTTCCAAGATACTGGTGTCCACATATTAATTTGCAGCTATACCCGTCGTTATCGGTACCCGTTGAAGACGAAATAGCACACTGGTGTAGTCCCTGAATCCGAAGCTGTCTAAGCCATGTATGAAAGTTAAATTTTTGGCAAATGCGCAGGGATTTGATCGAACTGTTTACGATTATTTTTTGTGACTATTTTTATCTACAGATTTCCAGTCTTATCTTGACAATATCAGGGGGGCGATTGTTTTTCTGTGAGCCGCAATCTAGAATTATCCAGAAAAAAGGGCACTTAATATATAATCAATTCCGACCAGCGGCAGAGGCCAGTTTATAATGCGATCTCGTGAGATAAACAGTAAACAAGTAAATATAAAAAAGTCTAAGTAAATAGCTAAGTAGTGATGTGTTTATATAAATAAATGTAAGTGAATATACTGTGTATATAAAATAGTGAATAAATAAAGTAAGTGAGTACACCTACCGTGTGTATAAATTTATCCCACCCATCAGGATAAACTGTTTTAAATAAATAAGAATAACATTACAATATAGTAGTCATAGGAATCTCGGAAAATCATATATCATATATAAGCAATCTTAGGAAAGTGTTCGACGAATGTCGTAAATTCAATTTGAAATTAACTCCAGAAAATGCCTATTATTCAGGCGAGAAGTCACTTATTTAGGTCACAATTTATCAAGTGAAGGTGTTTCCCCTGACAAAGCAAAATATTCAGTCATAGAACAATACCCTGTTCCAAAAAACGCTAGCGAGGTCAAAATATTTGTTGCATTCTGCAATTATTACAGATGCTTTATTCCGAATTTTGCTGAAATATGTCTACCACTTAATAATTTATCTAGGAAAAATGTGAAATTTGATTAGTCGAAAGAGTGTGAAAACTCATTCCAAATTCTAAAAGAAGCTTTAATCACCCCACCAATTTTAAAATACCCACACTTTAATAAACAATTTATCTTAACCACGGACGCTTCGAATAGCGCATGTTCGGGGATACTGAGTCAAAATTACGATGTCATTGATCTACCCATTGCATTTGCCTCTCGGTGTTTTAAAAGTGAATGTAACAAACCCACAATCATAAAATAATTGTTAGAGATTCATTGGGGAATTAATCATTTTAAATGTTACTTTTATGGCACATCACAGTTTATAGTTAAAAAGGATCATAAACCACTAACTCATTTATTTTCAATGAAAGATCCAACTTCAAAACTCACTAGGATAAGACTCGACTTGGAAGAATACAATTTCGAAATACAGTATATTAAAGGGAAAGCTAACTACGCGGACAGTATATCAAGAATATCTATAAGAGAACTTAAAGATTTAGATATAAATAGCTCACATATCTTGGCAATCACAAGCGCAAACTCGTAAGGAAACGCTCGATTAGAAAAGGATCTTATGAAAGAACAAGAGGAAGAGGAAATGCCAATACAAAAACCTTCTGTGATAAAAGTTTTAAATAGCTTAGAGACGCATACATTGCCAATTCTACATTTTGAAAATAACCCTATCTCACTAAGGATGAGCGTACGGATCAAAAACAGATGGAAAGTTAGCAAAGCCTTACTTACCCGAATATACAACTTCGACTTAGGACGAACGTTGGAAATGCTTGATAAGCTTTCGGTAAAATTTGAGATAAAGAAAATGAAAATATATGTAAATAATTGTACATTTAAAAAGTGCACGATAAATGAATTTATAGAAGAAGGTAATAAAAGATTAAAAAATGTGCAATTATGTATCTGCGACGTATGGAAATCGTTAATATATTACGATACTGTGTGAACTGACAAAATATGCGGTCATGATACTGGTCAGAAACAAAGAAGCAACGACAATTGCGAAAGCGATATTTGACAACTTCATACCAGCCTGGTTTAATGAAAGAAATAAGGAAAGATCAAGGAACAGAATATAAAAACGAAGTAATGAGTAATTTAGCAGAACTGTTAAAAACAAAACAAAACTTTTCAACAACGTATCACAATGAATCGATAGGGAGCTGTGAAAAACTTCATCGAACGTTCAACGAGTATGTAAGAAATTTTATAAATGAATCTAGAGATAATTGGTGTGAAAATGTTTGCATATTACTATAATACAACACCTAACACGTATCACGGATACACTCCATTCAAATTACTATATGGTAGAAAGCCCAATATACCGGAATGTTTGAATACAGAAATTGAACCGTGTTATAATTTTGAAAGGTAAGATAAAGAATTAAAATATAAATTACAGTACGCACACGATCGTGCTAGAGAGTTTTTGCTAAAACATAAGTTAATTAGTGTAGATAAGAGTGAAAAAGAATCTTCACCCGTAAATTTTAAGATAGGAGATTTAGTAATAATAAAGAAAGAGGAAAGAACAAAGTTTGACCCCCATTACTTAGGCCCATTTAAAATAACAAAAATAATAGGTGCAAACTGCGAGATTTTATCTCAAAATAATAATAAAGTTCATAAAAACCGACTGTATTTGTATAATAATCCTAATATTTGTAAACAAAGTGTGGCAGAATAAAAAAAATCAGACAATTACACTAAACAAATAATCAAGAGAATAAAAACAAAGAAACAATTGAGTGATTAATAACAAAATAGTTTAATTTTAGTATCGAAAAATTATCAGGGATAATTTTCGTCCTCCAAGAGGGGATGATGTGACGGTTATTGATCCAGAAGGTCACTAATAAACTTAGTAAGGTTAATCAGTAAGAGTGAACCACGATTTTTTAGGGAATACGTTTATTTGGGTAATTAATTAAACACGTTCAGAATAGAACGATAGAAATCGTAAAACAAGCAACTCGGTCAAGGTTAATATTGTTAAATGTAAACAGTGTTAACGGACTGAAGAATATTGATTCAGCATGTATAAATAGTTTAATTCTGTATAGTAAATATTAGTTGTATTTCTTACTCATAAGTGTAACTGGTCAACGATATGTTGACGGTGGTCATGATTAATTGTTATTATTTGTGTTAAGTATAATACATCCCAGCGAGATTTTGAACATATGGTATTATTTCGTTCCCACAGATAGGAGGCAAGTGTTTCCCTAATTAATGGTCTGGAATATAAATGGTTTAGAACAAAAATTAAGATAAAACTGCAATAAAATTAAAAATATTAATATCTAACATGCATAAGCATTTAATTAAAAATAATGCCTTTATAGTAGATGGCAGCACACACAAGAAAACAGAAAGGTTATCATGGAATCGTATGATATTCGCCGTAAAAGAATTAACTTCTAAGAAAATATTATTAAGTACAGAACCGAAGGCTGGAATATTGTGTATACTGATGAAATATACATCCACAGCTCGCACGTGCAATCAAAGGTATGGTACGATGTATCAGGAATAAGTTTGAAATTAGTCAGAAAGGAATTTTCTGAAGTATATGTTCAAGAATGGCGTTCTATTTGCGAACATGTTGATTATGGATTACAAAATAAACGGTTTTAAAGATTAAAACTAACTTTTCCGCATCTGTGGCCCTGGACAATATTCTATCATAAAAGTGTTACTTGTATACAATTCGGGGGATGCATCGTGCTAACAAACCGAAATTTCTCCAAAAGTAACAAAAAAATTAGTATATCTGGATTTATAGGACCCGCTGTACTCGCTCTAGTCAAATGAAAATCAATAGGGTACATCTGTGAGACACCTTGAACAATATTCAATCATAAAATTGATCAATCGTATACTCTCTGGAGGCTGTATCATGCTAACAAACTGAAAATTCTCCAACGATGACAAAAATTTGGTACTTCAAGTACCATAGCACCCGTTGTACTGGCTTTAGTGAGCTGAATATCAATAGGGTTCATCTTTGAGACGCTCTGAATAATATCCAATCATAAAATAGGTAACTTGTATATGCTCCGGAAGCTGTATCGTGCTAACAAACTGAAACTTTTCCAAAAATGACAAAATTATCGTACTTAAAGTACTGTAGCACCTGTTGTATTGGCTCTGGTGAGCTGAAAATTAATAGGGTTCATCAGTGAGGTGTCCTGAATAATATTCAATCATAAAATTGGGGACTTATTGAACTCCGGAGGCTGTATCGTGCTAACAAACTGAAATTTCTCAAAAAATGACAAAATGTCGTATTACAAGTACCATAGCACCCGTTGTACGGGCTCTGGTGAGCTGAAAATCAATAGGGTTCATCTGTGACATGTCCTTAACAATATTCAATCATAAAATTGCTGACTTATTGCACTCCGGAGGCTGTATCGTGCTAACAAGACATGCAAGGAAAAGTGGCAGACGACAACGACATACACACAGGTTTTACTTTTCCGCCCAACCTTTCTATATGCGAGAAAAGTATTGGTTTACCCCAAAAAAAGTTGGAATTTTGAAATTTTTTTTGAGTTATTTCTACGTTTTCCATCAACAACAACTCGAAAAAACGGTTTTTAGAAAAAAATCCTGTGTGTATGTCGTCGTCGTTGTCATCGGCCACTTTTCCTTGCATATCTTGTTAGAACGATACAGCCTCCGGAGTGCAATAAGTCAGCAATTTTATGATTGAATATTGTTAAGGACATGTCACAGATAATCCCTATTGATTTTCAGTTGACCAGAACCAGTACAACGGGTGCTATGGTATTTGAAGTACGACATTTTGTCATTTTTTGAAAGATTTCAGTTTGTTAGCACGATACAGCCTCCGGAGTTCAATAAGTCACCAATTTTATGATTGAATATTATTCAGGGCATCTCACTGATGAGCCCTATCGATTTTCAGCTCACCGGAGCCAATACAACAGGTGCTACAGTACTTTTAGTACGATATTTTTGTCATTTTTGGAGAAAATTCAGTTTGTTAGCACGATACAGCCACCGGAGTATATACAAGTGACCAATTTTATGATTGGATATTGATCAGAGCGTCTCAAAGATGAACCCTATTGATATTCAACTCATGAAAGCCAGTACAACGGGTGCTATGGTACTTGAAGTACCAAATTTTCGTCATTTTTGGAGAATTTTCAGATTGTTAGCATGATATAGCATCCAGAGAGTATACGATTGATCAATTTTATGATTGAGTATTGTACAAGGTGTCTCACAGATGTACCCTATTGATTTTCAGTTGACTAGAGCGAGTATAGCGGGTCCTATAAATCCAGATATACTGAATTTTTGGTTATTTTTGGAGAAGTTTCGGTTTGTTAGCACGATACATCCCCCGAAGTGTATACAAGTAACAATTTTATGTTAGAATATTGTTCAGGGCCACAGATGCGGAAAAGTTAGTTTTAATCCTTAAAACCGTTTATTTTTTCTAAAAACCGGTTTTTCGTGTTGTTGTTGATGGAAAACGTAAAAATAACTCAATAAAAAATTTCAAAATTTCAACTTTTTTTGGGGTAAATCAATACTTTTCTCGCATATAGATAGGTTGGGCGGAAAAGTAATAACATATTTTTGATAATGCTGTAGATTCTCTAAGTTTAATGTAAATACAGGATCTTCTGATAAATCTACTAGTGTTATCGAATTTCTTAGTGGCCCAGAAGGCGATTAGTAACACAGGTTGATATCAATCAATATGTTTTATATTTTAGGAATATGGAAAAGTTTACATCTTGGAGAGGATTACAAAACAGAGACGTTGATTATTGTTGGGGGACAAAAAACAACTTGCAAATGGGAAAGAACCCATTTTGTATGAGGGTAATAGGACGGTTTCAAAATAGTATAGTAAATTAACAGCAGGTGTTACAACAGACGGTGTCACGGTTTGATTTTACTATTAAACATTCTCGAGCCACCCTGTATTCATAAATTATAATTCTTATTATTTTAGTATAATCTCTATATAGTCAAGTGAAATATCTGGATAATTTATAATTTACCCACAACTGACTGTTATTATGCTCTTTCAACTAAATCGTGATTTAACCTTTATAATTCAAATATCTATATAATGTTTCATTTTATGTTAGTTGCATACAGGCAAATAGCATTGTGTTTTGCTAAAATCAAAAGTTTTTTTACGAATCAATTCGGTGAAATTTAGGGTTTTATAATAAAGGAAATTGTAATCTATTATTTTGAAACAATGCGTGTATACAGGCCTTCACTGTCGTTTCTACACTTTCGTTATTTACCAAGCGGATTAGTTTTTGCCATCTAATGTCTTTTTATTTGATTTATTTTTATTGGGGTCTGTGAGAACGAAATTTGAAGAGAATTTTGATTTCTCTTCACTTCGAGAGTTGTGTTCGGCTGGTTGGAGATTTAATATAATGTATTTTGTCACTTTTTGTGAATTTTGGGGCTTTTATCTCCGAAGAAATCTTCATGGATGTTTGGTTCTGAACTGGTTCTTTAGTTGAATACGTGAAGATTCATCTGAAATTCAGGATTTTGAGACCACCGACTACACATTTCTTTGAAGCCCCTACCATCCCAGGGTAAGATATTATTTTCCTTTACTTATTCCGTTAATTGGTACTCATAATTGTTTTTATTATAAGTCTAGTTTGTTTTATTTCATCCTGGATTTAAGTAATTTTCGGTATAATTTATTTCTGGGTTAATTTCGACACGTGGTGGTTGGGTTAATTAGGGGTCAGAGTGCAATTACTTTATCATTTTTCTCATTTTTAATTTAAAGAAACTTAAAGTTATTTTCTATTTATTCCTGGCCAACATTACTCAATATATTTTATCATTCGTCGAAAATATAGTGAATTCGTTTTTTTTACTATGTGCTAAATCTTATTAAATATTGGGACACAGTTTTCTAGTTTCATATCATATATTTTCTATGATTTTGTAGAACAAGTCGCATCATTGTTCGAGAAAATGTTTTATTCAGTAATTATTTTCAAAAAAAAATTAAATTGTACAGTGCAAATTAGTATGTGATTTCTTTCTTTAGGTGTATATTCATTTGGACCACACTAGTTTTTGTTGTTGGAATCAATACCAAGGTTATTTATTATTCTGCCTCCATTTATAAATACCTAAATTAGATAGTTCTTGTCAAAATGGCGAATAATAGTTTTTTGTTATTTTTTTTATTAGATTTTTGTTCAACATTTCACGTAGTTATGTTAATTGCAATAATATTTTAGTCATTATCTTATTTTGTGGAATAAAAACGAGCTCATCCACTGCGAATTATTTTTATCTGAGGAAAAAAAATATCGTGAGGTATATATATATATATATATATATATATATATATATTTATTATATATTATATATATATATATATATATATATATATATATATATTCTGATTTATATACTTACTTATTATTATGAAGTTTGGATAATTATAATTTTATATGTTGAAATTTTGTTTTGATGTGGCTAGCTCAGTATTTATCATTTTATATGTTTTGTAATGTATTATTATTTTATTCGGGAGCATGAAACTCTGTCTGCTCTTTGAGTCCTGACATTTAAAGATATATTACCTTTATTTAAATAAAAAGAAACACCTTACTTTTTAAACACATTTAATTTAAAAAAAAAATTTTAATGCAATAATTATAAGTTGCGACGCCTATGGTTACCTCAAACGAAATTATCAATTTTTATATTCTCTCCTGTGCGCATGCTTAAAATCCAGTTTTGCGGACTTAAAGCGTGAAATGAACATAGTTTTTACAACAATGCGAGATGGAGCATCTGTGATCATTAGATACACATAATATTGTTAAAAGATAAATACTTAAATGGTTTAACACATAGAAGAATTTATGTTGAGAACATACATAGAAATATTACAAATATGCTGTGGAAGAAATAGAATTAGAAGATTTATATATACATGGAAATATTATAAGATTTATATACAGACGGACATATTACATGAATATAAATTTAAGCATCATTCTTATGATGATAAAATGGCGTAAGTACTTATTTTTATTTATTTGAATTAGGCCTTTTTGATAATGTTAAAGATTTATTTTATTAACTAACTAAATAAAGTCCGTTTTCTTTCTATTTTAGATCGATCATTGCCGTGAATGATTATCAATTTTACGAAATTATGCACTTATTTGAGTTTTTTTTCTCTTATTATTGGCCAATAATATTTTAAATGAACACTGACCTGTTGCTCTGGAATTCGGATATTGAGCCTAATCTAGCACTATATATGTAGAATTCCGCGATATTCACCGATAATAACAGATATATGGCCAATGTTTGAAGTTTCAAGTCCGATTCAGAAAAATGCATGTATTTTGGGCAAAACTAAGGCCAGATCTCATTTTTTACCATATTTTGTACTTCTATGCGCATTATAACTTGCTGTTTAGCGATTTAGTCATTTCTGCTGGTAATTAGCTCTGTTTATCGAGAACTGGGAACGATAACCGACATGTAGATATATTGAGCCTAATCTAGCACTATATATGTAGAATTACGCGATATTCACCGATAATAACAGATATATGGCCAATGTTTGAAGTTTCAAGTCCGATTCAGAAAAATGCATGTATTTTGGGCAAAACTAAGGCCAGATCTCATTTTTTACCATATTTTGTACTTCTATGCGCATTATAACTTGCTGTTTAGCGATTTAGTCATTTCTGCTGATAATTAGCTCTGTTTACCGAGAACTGGGAACAATAACCGACATTTAGATATATTGAGCCTAATCTAGCACTATATATGTAGAATTCCGTGATATTCACCGATAATAACAGATATATGGTCAATGTTTGAAGTTTCAAGTCCGATTCAGAAAAAAGCATGTATTTTGGGCAAAACTAAGGCCAGATCTCATTTTTTACCATATTTTGTACTTCTATGCGCATTATAACTTGCTGTTTAGCGATTTAATCAGTTCTGCTGATAATTAGCTCTGTTTATCGAGAACTGGGAACAATAACCGACATTTAGATATATTGAGCCTAATCTAGCACTATATATGTAGAATTCCGTGATATTCACCGATAATAACAGATATATGGTCAATGTTTGAAGTTTCAAGTCCGATTCAGAAAAAAGCATGTATTTTGGGCAAAACTAAGGCCAGATCTCATTTTTTACCATATGTTGTACTTCTATGCGCATTATAACTTGCTGTTTAGCGATTTAGTAATTTCTGCTGATAATTAGCTCTGTTTATCGAGAACTGGGAACAATAACCGACATTTAGATATATGGACCCAGGAATACTTCTCTGAAGTTCCAACACCAATTTTGGAGAAATTTGGCTGATTTTCGCATTAAAACTGGATGTGATTATCTGTGAGTACTATCAGAATTGTTTATAGTAGTAATTGATAAGTTTTGTCAAGTTATTTTGGGAATTTCATGAATTTTCGGGAACACTGCAACACAAACTCCACGTATATCGACGCCAGCTTCCAACTTACTAACGCTTCCTTTCGATTCTCAACTTTTTTCAATAAACAAGTATTTTGGTTTTTCCAGGTCACTATTTCCAAAAGTTTGTTTCTTTACTTGTTGATTGAAAATTTGATCGGTCACTTTGTTTATAACCAATCAAATATTGTCCTATGCAATCGAATTATTTAATTTAGTTTACTTAGTAGAAAAGTTCATACATATACTATTTCACATTATTAATTCACTTGTAGAGAGTCTTTTGAGTTTTTGTCATACAAATAAATTAAAATTGGTTATATACATAGATACATTTTAAATAGTTCAATATCTAATATTGTTATTAACAGTCTATTACTGTTACAATCATATTACTTAGAACATAAATCCTTTTATGTAATATCTATCTAATCTTTGTATTAAATTATTTATACTAACTCCTTTAACAAATTATTATTTATTGATTCTATGTTCATTTTACTGACAATATATCATTTTTCTTTATGTTATTAATAATTTATCTATGAAAATCTATACTCCCTATTCTACTAAATATTTGTTTTATAATTTAACTACTTATATTTATAATTATCGTGACTTGACTATTCTAATAATTGTTTTATTTCAGATGAACAGCTGATTACGTTATAGAAGATATTCATCGTCTTAGGCAACTTTATTAACTCCATTACATTTGTTAGGCAATTTCTAAATTTTGTACTATTATTGAGGTAATTTCTTTATTTATTAAATTGTTATAGACTAATTATTTAATATATCTTTACTTGATATGCTTTTAATTAAGAAAAGTGTTTCCTTTTTTAATTGTGTTTTCTTAAATTATATTATTTTCATATTAGCAACATATTCCTATAGAACTAATTCTCTTAATATCTATGATATCTGGTTCAATATATATATATATATATATATATATATATATATATATATATATATATATATATATGTGTGTGTGTGTGTGTGTATATATATTTCTAATCTACATAGAGTTATCTGATTGATGTTGAACTCGTTAACTAATTACTTTGCATTGAAAACAGAAACCTGTGTCCATTCGTACCGACAAATAATATAGTTCCATTTTTTTAACGGTTATCAGTTTTTTTTATTTCATTTAAGTCTTTCTACAAATACTGTATCTTTACTTATTATTTCTTTTTATTCAAATCAATTTAGAATTAATGATCATATAGTCACGGCATATTTATATATTTTTGTCTTGTTATATGTATTTACATCTATTATGCCTAATCCATAAAGGATTACTCATTACATTATGTAGTGTACCATCAGGTGACATAGTTTGGCCAGTATATATAATTTTGGAGTTTGTTCGACAAAAGACTTTCAATTATTTGCCTTTTATATTGCTTAATTTAAGTTACTTTTCATTTATTACTAATTCTTTGCGTTAATCATTACTGTTGTTTGAATCGTTCATTTTTTTTAATAATATATTGGCTATGTCAACAAGCTCCATGTAACTAAATTATGTGAGACATTTTTAAAATTATTATATTTCAATGGGGTATTTGGTTATAGTTGATATGTTTAGAATTTTGCCTAAAATTTAGAACAGCCAATAGAAAGTTTTTTTATTACTTAATTAGCTTCTGCATTTTTTCATTATGCTATCGAGTTTTTAAATTATTTATCTTGCTTCATTCACACAATACTTTGAGTATCTGTAATTTTCGTTTTCTTAATTTTTGAAAGTCTCTTAGTATTTAATTATTTTTACCTACTTTCTCATTTAGCAGTAGCTCAACCATGTATTTGTTATACCTTATTTAAAACACTAATATAAATATCTCTTTGTATCATGCACCACTTTATTATTTTTTTTCTGATACTAATCGAATTTGAATCTTATTTTTTTTTATCAGCTTCGGATTCGATTACCTTCTGTAGTTTCTGTATGTAAATTTCATTTGATAACTTTTATCGATAATTTTCCTTATATTTGTCTTCCCTGAATTTACTTTGTTCTTTGATGAAAATACATTAGAGTCATTATTAATAGAATTTTGTGAACATTCGTTACTTTTTTTTATTGAGTATTATCAGTTTTGTAAAATTTTGTCTCACAATGGTTGAGCACGCACTTATTATCTAATACATTTATATTATTAATGTAACTAGAATCTATTGATAATACTTTCTTCTTATTTGAAGATCTATTTTGGGAATTATCAATGTCTTCATTACTGATTGTATTTTAGGGTTTTAAGCATGGGCTACAAGGTTTTTGAGCAAGGGATTATTAAAAGTAGCTTCTGATTGAAACACGGCTACATCAATACGTTTCACCAGTTCCCAGCTGTTGGTACTACCCGGCTACGACCGGAATATCGGTGAAAATTTTCTTTGTTACATTTATTATTTTGTTTATATATTTAGACATTGTGCTTGTGACATATCTGTATATTCATACACATTTTTTTTTTGTTAAATAGATCAAACTATAAATAAGCTCCGTTGTTTTAATTGTTCACCACCAAGCCTCTGCTTTTACATGTTTAGAACTTATTATTATTAATATCTTTTTTTTTTCTTTCAATAATAATACAAATATTTTACTTGAATATTCATATTTTTTTATATGTACTACGTTAACTGATAGGGAGTTCCAGGACAACAAGTAGAGCTTCTGTTTTGGCTCAGCGAAAATAAAACAGTGGCGCCCTTTTAACTTAAACCCACCCCTACTCTCTGGCATTTGAGATAGCTCGGCATAATTGCACGCTCACTTCGTTACTATGTATCAGCTTAACTCTTATTTTCTATTTTCCATATTTCTTTCATTTCTTCCATCTTCATTAATATATTCTTCAACTTCATAATCATTTTTTTTCTTTTCTCGTTAATTAGGCACAACGAAAGCGCATGGCAACGGGATATTGCAGGAGTGCGAGTTTGTTGCAGATACTGCCAGTGCTACATCAGAAGATGATTTTTATATAAATGAGACATCTGTAACTTACTTGAATTATCAAAAAGAAGTAACCCATTTTATTGAAGAAAGGTCCAGTGCACAAGCTTCACTTAGCTTTGAAGAAATATGAAATGTAATTGAAATTTCATCAATATGTTTTAAAAATACTTCAATTCAACAGGATTCCAATTTAAAGTATGAACCATTGGCAAAATTCAATAAGACATTTGAGAAAACAAAAATATATGTCATGCAAATCCCATAAGAGGATGTTTGTAAAATAATTAAAACAGAGAAACAGGCATACTATCCTAATGAAAAATAGAATGTGTATTTAAATCTTTGTGTAAGGGTATTTTCTTTATAATTCAAATTTCTATTTGCATTATGTTACAGTGGAATATGTCTACCTCTATTTTTCATAAATTAAAATCAATAATTTTATAACTTTCTTTTGTGTTTTTTTTCACCTTTTTTATAGCTAAATGATGTACCTACTTACCACTTGAGGTAAGTTTGCAAATTACTTTGTTTTTAATTTAAATACTACACTTCATTGAACTTTTAGTAGTTTGTTTTCCCTATATAACCTATAAGCAACATAGGGATAAAACTTTATACATCAGCAATCAATCTTCAAAGGAACTGTCATATCATGATAAATAAATTATTATTAATATTCTGTTCCAGGAAGGATGAAGTAAAGGATCTTGGAGTTACTTATAATAGTCAAATATCTTTCTTTTCACATATACAAAAGTCTGTTAACAGGGCCAATCGTATAAATGAGTTTAGTTTTCAGACAAAACACTCTTTTTTCAAATATTGAGTCTAAAAATGTTAATAATACTTTAATAAAGACCTAAACTTGAGTTTAAATCTATTAACTTTTTACCGTGCATATTTAGAACGTGGAAATTTTCCCGTTCCAATCTGATGATAACTCCGACTGTTTCAGCGTCTAGATTGACCAAATCTCCCCATTCGAATTTACCCAGTGAATCAACACCGCTAGCCATGTCAGTACATAGTTGCAGATCTTTTGGCAAAATCTCCATCTCGTGCATAGTCAAATCGGATATTACGACCACCCTGTTGTTTTCAACTCGGACCACCAAACCTGTATCCCCTTCGTATCGACCTAAAAACATTTATCGGTACTATTATTCAAACAAAATAAGTACTAATCTTAAATAAAATCAGAAATGTAATGTTGTACTTGAGTTTATAATTTATAAGAATATTTTACCTCCTAACACCTTAACGTGATCTCCGGTTTTGAAATACTTTTTCAATTCATTAGGTCGGAAGGACAAAGAGTCTTTTAAATCTTCGTGTTTCGGCATTATTACAATCATGTGGGTATCTATACTGATGATTTTACCCTAGACAAAAGAGAAATATGTGATTAAAAATTGTCAGGAAATTTTTTTATTATTATTATAATTTTATAAGTAAATAAGTCAAAACAAATATCTCAGACAGAACATTCAAATTTCCAGTGAGAAAACACAAAGCATGCGAAAATCAAAAGATCCCATACATTTCAAATTATAGACCAAACAGAAAGATCGAGTAGCAGCAGTAGATCAAGGAAGCAGTTACAATATCTGGATATCATAATGGAAAAACAAATATATTGTCGTGAGACGTTCGGACCTGCTGTTTGTTTACATTGCTGAGCAAACTTATCAAGTGACATTTTCTACAAATTTCAAGAAACAATGTCAATGCTTGTCCTAGAGAATCGAAAAAATCTAGAGTAATTGAAATAAGTCTGGAATGTCACATTGCCAATATAAATAGTGCAACATTATCAAGACAGTTCAGTTCAGTTGACCATTACAGTAGTATCAAATACTACACTACTACAGTATCAAGATAAATTAATTTTGTGTGTTTTTAAATAAAACTTGTAAAGAAAATAAATAAACTTTACAATATGAGCACATAAAGTAAGACACGTATCGATAAGTCTTGTATGTGGTCTCAGAGACAGTGAAAAAGAGAACGATGAAAACAACCGAGATGAAAATATTGTGAACAATAAAGGGGACCAAACTTCACGACAGAGTACGGAACACAGACACATTAAGAGAACTATGAGTACTGGATATTGTCAGATGGGTACACAAAAGGAGCTGTCAATGAAGTAACCATGTAGAACGAATGGATGAACGGATTTCTAAGTGGAGCTAGAATCAAAAATGTGATTGTGGTTGAAGGTTTCCAGAACAATTGTACAACAGGTGGACATCAGCACCACAAGAGGGCAGATGACAGAATTGATAGGATTTCGTCCTTCTACAAGAAGATACCTGATTCTGTAAGGATTGTTATGGAAATGCAAAAAATTTGTAATGTAGGGAAATAAACCATATCGTTTTTAAATAGTCAAACTGTTTTTGTGCAGCAAAAGAGAGCATTGCTGAAAGTTGCAAGGGTAATTTTAATTAATATAATAACTGAACTGAATATATATATATATATATATATATATATATATATATGAATGTCTTTGATATGTCTACAGAAACACGACATACAAAATCAAATATCTTCGCTAATTACGTGTAAGTAATTAAAAACATAATTACGTTATATAGAAACTTCCAATTTGTGCTGCTAATAAATACCTGTTTATCCTTATCAGACGAACCAGTTTTTTTTGTGGTTTGAAGTACAATTTTATATGTATGATTGCCGTGCCTTCGAACTGGTTTTGGATTTTGTTTACAAATTAATTTTATGGTTATTATTTCTGATAAAATGGTGGAATGCAAGAAATGTAACAGAAAACTTACAAAAAAAGATTATCAAATAATATGTGCTAAATGCAAGATATGGCACTGCAGTGGATGTTCGAATCTATCAATTCTAACTATCAAAGATTACCAAAAAAACGATATAGACTTTGTCTGCTCTCAATGTACAAAAGTACGAAAATCTATAACCCCGGGGAATAGAAAAGATGAGCATAATAGAGTCGATTCTAGCGATAATGAAGAAGAACCTTCCTTAAACAGTGTTGTACGTTTAATACATGAACTGGGCATAAAGATGGAGAAACTGCAGAATGATAATCTCAACTTGATCCAGCTTCTCACGAAAAAGGATGATGAATTAGTGGAATGCAGATCAAAGATTACTTCACTAGAACATAAAATTGACTGCTTAGAGCAGGAGAAATTATCAAATAATATGGTCATTCGCAACATACCAAAAATAAATGATGAAAATTGCGTCGGAATCGTGAAGAAAATTGCTGGTCTGTTAAATATGGAAGAATTAAATAAGTTTTCGGCCTACAGGGTATCATCTAAGCCTGATGCCCCTATTTTGGTAAAATTTGACAATAGTGAAAATAAATCGAATATGATAACAAAACTTAAAGAAAAGAAGTACATCAAATTGGAGGATCTGGATTACACTAATGGTAATGGAAAGTTTGATAAAATTTACATAAACCATGACCTAACTGCGTATAGAAGAATTTTGCTTGCTAAGGCCAAAGAAGTTAAAAAGCGTTTAGGTTACAGATTTCTATGGATTGTTGACGGTGACATTTTTGTGAGGAAAATTGATGGTGCAAAAAAGTTTAGAATTAGATGTGAAGAAGACTTGTTTAAAATGTAATAGAAAATTTTGGGCTCTACCATGAAAACATTGGTATTATAAATATATTTAAATTTAAAATCGCTCATTTATATTTTTAGAGTATAATAATTTTAGTTTTATTTTCACTCGTTTTTTTTAGAATAATATATAATTTAGAATGAATACAAACTTTATTGATGATATTGAAGATCTAGATTATAAAACTTATGAGTGTGATACACCTGAGGATGTTTGTAACTCGATCTTTCTTGGTGGTACTGGTCTGAAAATATTGCACTGCAATGTGAGGAGTCTGGGTAAAAATTTTGATCTTTTGCAATTTTTAATTAATTCCTTTAAGGAGGAATTCCATTTGATAGTATGTTCAGAAAGCTGGAATGAGATTAATCAAAAAATTTTGAAACTTTTTAACATAAAAGGCTACAATATGTATTTTAGTAGTAACAATTCGCCAAATAAATGTGACGGAGTGGTGTGCTATATAAGGTCAGAGCTTTGCGAGTCCATAAGTTATACTACTTGCGGTTTATTAAATACTATGAATCTTAAATTTAAATTTAATAATGTTAATTTTTCTGTGTCCTGTCAATATAGGTCACACGATATAAATGCTGATGTTTTTATTGAAAATTTAAATGAGTATCTCCAAAATATGAATAAAAGTGATGTGGAGGTATTCTTAGGTGATACAAATATTAATATATTAAATTGTGCCAACAATAGAAGAATTAAAAATGAGTATCTAAATACTTTATACACGCACGGTTTTAGATCTTATATAAATTGCATCACTAGGAGAGGTCATTTTAATAATACAGGCACTTGCATTGATCATTGCTTTATATACAATAGAAGTAACTTAAAAATAGAAGCCGCTGTTTTGGATTATAGTATCACTGATCATTTACCTTTTTTTTGTAATTTACACTTTGAGAAAAGTTTGCCTTTGACTAATGATAATATAGAAGAGAGTAGCTACATAAAAAAATTAGATGAGAGTCAATTTATAAACGAACTAGAGAATATTAATTGGGATCCTCTTTATACTCTTTTGGACGTTAACAATATGGTTAAATACTTCACACAAAAAGTTGAAAATGCTATTGTTAAATCTACAAACACTATTATACCTAAATATATTATTAGAAAACCATGGATAACGCGAGCACTTGTTAATTCTATTTATGTAAAAAATTTTATGTATAAACAAACTCTTACAAATCTTTGTTTGTTAAAAGACTATAAACTATACAAAAATAAATTAAATAATCTAATTAAAATTAGCAAACAAAATTACTTTAGAGATAAAATTTTGTCGGGAAAAAATGACAGCAAGACGCTCTGGAAAGTGGCCATGGAATCCTCTAATATTTATAAAAATAAAAAATTGGACATAAATAAAATAATAAATAATAACAAAACTATTACTGATACTAAAGACATTGCAAACGAAATGAATAACTTCTTTGTAAATATCGGTGATGAACTGTCAAATAATATTACAAATAAAAATTTAAAATTAAGCGATTTTAACATAAACTCGACTTGCGATCAATCCTTTTTTCTTTATAAAACTAATACTGAGGAACTCTCTCAAATAATCTCTTCTCTTAAGAACTCTCCTTCAACTGGTCCAAGTAAAATATCAAACATTATACTGAAAAAATTTTCAAGTTATTTTTTAGACCCTCTAACTTTTATTTTCAATAATATTTTTTTGAAAGGTGTCTACCCGAATGCTTTCAAAAAAGCCTATGTTGTTCCTATTCATAAAGGAGGTACAAATACTGATATAAATAATTATCGTCCTATATCCTTAACTACTAGCCTTTCTAAAGTATGCGAAAAAATTATTAAAAGACGTCTTACTCGATATTTTATTGATCGTAATTTGTTAAGCCCAAATCAGTTCGGTTTTATTGAGGGCAAGTCTACTAGTGATGCAATCATGAAGGTGGTGGGTCAGTTGTATAAAGCAGTTGATGGTAGCACTCCAACTATTGCTGCCTTATTAGATTTAACCAAAGCATTCGATTTGGTGCCACATTTGCGTTTATTAGAGAAGCTAGACAAACAATTTGGTATTAGGGGTAATGCTTTGAAACTATTAAAAAGTTATTTAGCAAATAGGGAACAAGCAGTAAAAATCAAGGATATTATTAGCGAAGAAATGACTGTTAAAAGAGGAGTGCCCCAAGGTACAGTCCTGGGGCCGCTTCTTTTTTTGTGCTACATCAATGACTTTCTTAGCCTGAAAAATATTGGCAAGATTACGGCTTACGCCGATGATACGGTTTTGGTTTTTGACGATAATAATTGGGATACACTTAGGAATAAAGTATCATTTGGACTTTACTTAGCTAAGAAATGGATGAACATTAATGGTCTACTTCTTAATGAAGCAAAAACAGTAATAATCCCTTTTGCCAAACGTAAAAAAAGTTTACCTTCATATAACAAAATTATTACACATTTCAGTTGTGACTGCTATGCATCTTCTACGAATACTTCTACATGCACGTGTAACTCTAATACTTTACTTTTACAAAATAAGGCTAAATATCTTGGGATAATAATAGATTCCTTTTTAAGTTGGTCTTACCAAATTGATAACATGTGCAAAAAATTAAGATATTTAATATATGTTTTTAAAAAATTAGCAAATATTACAGATATACATTCCTTAAAAATTATCTATTATGGACTTGTAAATTCTATTCTAGGGTATGGTTGTCTCGGTTGGGGTGGAGTCTTTGATACTACTCTAAAGCCGCTGGATATTCTTCATAGAAAAATAATTAAAATCATGTATAAAAAACCATTCGATTTTCCTACAAAAGATTTGTTTCAAATTAGTTCGTTCTTAAATATTAGACAGATATATGTAAAGACACTTTTAATGAATTGGTATATGAAAAAAATTTTCACTAATGCATTACCTCATAATTATTTCACAAGAAATTTTAGTAACGATAATGCCTATTCTTTTAGTACAAAGTCTAGATTGGGGGGGAGATACTTTTTAAATTACATTCATATATTTATAAATTTTATCGATACTAATATTAGAAATTTAGAACGTGTTAATGTTTTTAAGAAACATTCTGTTGAATGGATTAAACTTAACTATGACCAAATTAATAACATCTTTTCTCATTAATCAGGAAAAAACTTATTTTCACCTTGCATTGCTTTTTTGGACCGGTGCCGTTAGGGGAGATTCATAGATTCATAAATTTATGAAAATTTCTAAAATATTAAGAAAACTTTTGGTTTTGTTTTATAATAGTATAGCATTATATATTACATATGTAAGTCATTAATTTTGTTATCTTTTGAGCCACACACAAGAATTTTCTTCCGTGGCAATAGAAAATGTAGTTTTTGGATGTGTATTTTGGTACTTAATATAAAAAATTTTCAATTTTCAAAAATAGCAATTATATAGCACAGATGGACGTTTCTCTACCTGATGTGCAAAGCAACATTGTTGGAGAAGGGCTCTCTGTATAGTGCTTATCGCATTTCAATTAATTAATTAAGGAAATTTCTTCAATATACAGGTTTAAAAAAAAATGTGTAAAGGAATTCCTTATACAATAGACGAGTTAACTAGGAGTATGTTCCTAAGCACATAGTGATATATTGCATTTCTGTTTTTCCCATTTCTTTCTTTCTTATTTTTCTTTTCAACTTTTAATTTGGTTTATTTTTTTTGTATAGAAATTCATAACAAGATAACCAATTCTGTAAGGGTTGTTATGGATATGCAAAAAAATTGTAAAATAAGAGAAATTAGTAGATTTTTTGGCTTAAGCCATATCGTTTTTAGGTTAATTAATTTTAAATAAATTCATTAGTTTTTCTGTACTAATACATAGAAGTAATTGCTAATATCGTTCATATAGGCTTTTGAAAAATATATACAATAAATTGTCAAAATGGGTAGTTTAATGAATTTGTATGTTTGTTAAATGTTTAAATAAGAACAAACATGTTAAGGTTAGATTATAATATAATAAGTGAGCATAGTAATATACACGGTGTCAAAAAAATAGGGTTGTTTTATTAATATATATTGAACTGCAAAAGTATTTAACAAAAATTATGTTGTTGAGATGCTGAACTTCACGCTGCTAGCACTCTTCTTGTCTCGCATGAAAATTTGTAATTGCCGCCATTCCTGATCTGATATTGTTCTTCAGTTCCGTCAAATTCCTCAGTTTGTTCTCGTATACCTTACTCAGGATCCCCACAAAAAATAGCAGAGTCACTAAGGTCATGAATCCTGGGAAGCCAATTAATGTCACGTTTTCGAGAAATCACTTTGTTGAGGACTAATTCGCTTACCACATCAGAACATCAGAAGTATGGCAAGCGACCCTGTCTTGCTGAAACTATATTCTAGAACTGTGACCTTGAAGCTTCTGCAACTCTTGGGCTGAATAATCTAACCACATTTCACTGCAAAGTTGACTTTCTAGTCATGACTTGACAGCTTTATGGAAATATGGACTGATAATGCCTTTACCTGACATTGCATCCCAGACTATGACCTTTGGGCTATGAAGTGGTTGCTGATGTTTCTGCTTAGGATTTTCCTTAGCCCAGTAACAACTTTGTTTATTTACATGCCCGTTCAAATGAAAATTGGCACTTCATCGCGCTAAACAAAATATTCTCGAAGCTTGCGAACCTTTGTAAATCATAGTCGATTAATGTTGTTGTTAGATTCCTTCAGCTCTGGCACCAACTGAATCTTAAAGGCTTTCTTTAAAATTAAGTGTAAAGACAATTTTTGATATTGAATGCTCTACTTCTTTTGCGAATAGATGGTGAGGGATTTTAGCTAACGGGAACCCTTACTTGTTCGACTTGATCCCTTCCCATGGCTACTGAATCTACATGCAGTGATGCTACCCATACCCCCACTGCCCCGTTCAAAATTCAATTCAAAAACAAAACACCATTACTCTTATTGGACACATTGTATATCTTTAGAACTCAACAGTCTCCTAGCCCCAAATGAGTGAATTCAAAATACAGAGAGAAAATTATCATGCATCATAATGTGGATTTTACAAATACCTTCCTATTACTACATGCCTACATCAGAAACACTCATATGGGGTGTTTCAGTGGGAAAGAGTCTAACTTTAACTGAAGATGGGGATCACTTTGGTGCTTCCTAAACCTATATTTAATGTGTCTTCTGCACTTTATAAACGAGATACAGGGTGTTTTATTTCTTTCGAACCTCATAACTTCCGAGTTACCCCGTATATCATTTTGAAAGTTGGTACACGTAATAACCATTACCTAGAAACTCCATCAAAAGCATCTCCAAAAAGATAATGAATACAGGTCCGGCTTAACAAAAAATATCAAAACTCGTCTTTTTTAAAAACAACACCCTGTATATAGATTTTTTTAAAATTGCTCTTTATAATTGGAAAGAGTATAAAAAATCGAATCTACTTATTTCCTTTTTATTTTTCCGCAGACAATTTTACTACCAAAAATTTACTGTCAAATTTATAATTTATGCATGTTTTGGGGGTTAACAATGGTATCGGAGGTTTTTTTTTTATTTTTTAGCTTGAAATGAAATCTATTTAATGCATCTAGAGAAGCATCCTAGAAATTCACTTGAGTTTGTATGTTTACGAGTACAGACCACTAAAAAATGTGATTACAGGGCCGTACTTAGGACATACTCATTCAATATGTTTCGATTATTTCAAACAGCCTGTATAAGGATATGTATCTGTAATCTATGCACTTCTACATTTAGAATAACAAGAGTAAAATACAAGAAATAAATTTATACTTCAAAAAACGTTAAAAGTACTCGTATAAACTAGATAATACTTCAAGTAGGCTATGGAATAGACACATCATTGAAGTGTGTGTCATTTGTATCTAGTTTCTGTCAAACAGTTTTGTTATTCTAAATGTAGAAGTGCATATTTTCCAGATACATATCCTCATTCGAAACATATTGAATGAGTATGTCCTAAGTACGGCCCTGTAATCACATTTTTTAGTGGTCTGTACTCATAAACATACAAATTCAATTGAATTTCTAGGATGCTTCTCTAGATGCATTAAATAGATTTCATTTGAAGCTAAAAAATAAAAAAAAAACTCCGATACCATTGTTAACCCCCCAAAACATTCATAAATTATAACTTTCACGGTAAATTTTTCGTAGTAAAATTGTCTGCGGAAAAATAAAAAGGAAATAAGTAGATTCGATTTTTTATACTCTTTCCAATTATAAAAAGCAATTTTAAAAAAATCTATATACAGGGTGTTGTTTTTAGGAAAGACGAGTTTTGAAATTTTTTGTTAAGCCGGACCTGTATTATCTTTTTGGAGATGCTTTTGATGGAGTTTCTAGGTAATGGTTATTACGTGTACCAAATTTCAAAATAATATACAGGGTAACTCGGAAGTTATGAGGTTCGAAAGAAATAGGATAACTTTATAAAACACACTGTATCTCGGTTATAAAGTGCAGAAGACACATTGAATATAGGTTTTTGGAAGCACCAAAGTGATCCCCATATACAGTTAAAGTTAGGCCCTTTCCCAATGAAACACCCATAAACAATGTACTTATTAAAATATAATAAGTTAAATCCTTGCCTGTAAATTGATCAATTCGCCCTCGCACACTTCTACGTTATCACCAGCACTAAACGAATGAGTGACTGCTTTTTCTTCTTTATCGGCAGATAGCTCTAAATCGATACCTTCAGGTTGTTCTTCAAATCTTTCTAATTCAGCCAAAGTCGGTTTTATTCCATCTGTTATAACAGCACTAAGCGTGAAATTTTTATAGAGAAATCCTTTGCGGGAATAACGGTTCCCTTCAAAAATCAAAAAATCACCATCGGACGTTACTTCACCGCCTATAGCTCTAATAGCTTCAGGATCAAATGGTTTACTTGCTGGACGACGCTTCTTTTTCCGTTTGTCTGCATCTGATTCCTGAAAAAATTATTTAATTTTAAGCATAAGACACGTACATGTTGGATATGAAATAATTTTTGAAATTATATATTTATTATAAATGTTAAAGCTTTATAATATTTAAATTTTTCATTAATTTATTGAGTACATAGTGACAATTTAAGTTTTTTCCTTTTTTTGAAATATTCTGCAACGCAATGAAATCTTTTTTTTAGTAGTTGAAAACTTTAAACAGATATCATATACTTACAGTTTGTGCTGTCCTTAAAGCTCCTCTCGGTCTTGTATAATCAATTCTAGGCAATAGTTTTAAATGTACTTGATTCTGAGCCATATCAAAATAGTCAACTTGGGCAATGTCATCTTTGTAAAGACCTCTCTTTAAACGTACCCACTGTTTGGATTTCAAACCTAAAAGATAAAATTTAAGTTATTACACGATTTTTGTTAAATTAGAAGACAGTATGTACCAGTTTGTTCCTTAACGACTCTCAAAACGTCAGTCATTTCCTTAATAGGAACCATCTGCTGTTTCCAGATGCCCATTCTTAAATTTCCTACATTTTCAATGGCTGATTTGACGTGGGGCTGCTTATACGCCTCAATGTATATGTAACCTTTAACTCCTTCAGGCGCTACCACTGATTTTATGTGTAGCGGTTCCATTGTATTTTGGTAAGCCAGAAATTTGCGCATAAGCAGTAGACAAGTACTTTTTTCTTCACCTATTCGACATTTTACCATCCACAAATTTGGATCCCTTAAAAATTATTTCTTTCATTTAAACTGATTATGAAAAAAATAAATACCAAATAACTTACTTTACTCCTGGCAACAGCGTTTGTTGAGTAATTTCGTCTGACATTTCTTCACCTCCATCTCCAAAATGTTTAATAGCCGCACCATCGTCAGCATATTTTCGCTTCAGGTATTCTTCAATTTCAGATTCTTTTTGGGCACTAAAACACAAAATAATTCATACAACTTGTAAAATATTATTTATAATGTTTTTACTATATTTTAGTATACTTTCAACAATTATCGATGGATCTTTTGTTAACTTATGAATTGTAAGAACATATTTTCTATATTTAAAATCTACTTACTCCCACAAATTAGTTCCTCTTCTTCTCCCTTCAATTTCTCTTGCAGTGGGTCCAAATTCGTCCACCTCGTTAGGTACAATTCCAATTTCTTGAGCCCCATCTTCCCATTCATCTTCATCTTCTACTTCATCATCTACCTCAGCTTCATCAATAATGAATCTAAATTTTATAAAAAAATTCAATGGGACAATCAATTATTCATGTAGAAAATTATTAAAGCGTACCCTCCATATCTATCTTTATTCTTTTTTCGTTTTTTAGCCCTTCCACCATCATCACTTTCATCTTCTTCACTATCATATTCATCGCCGGAATGCAAACTGTCTCCATCTGGTTCTTCTTCTTCTGCAACATCTTCAGGACCTGAAGCCTCTCGAGCTTCTGATCTGGAAATAAATAAGCTTGTATTAGTCATTAGTTCACAATATGTTAATAAGAATAGTCTAAAATAAAAAATAAGAGTAAAAACTACAATTCTTTTTGTACTTTTCACCTTTGATTCCAACTCTGGTTTCAGAATTTTTGGTACAACTTATAACAAACAATTCATTAATTTAGTTTTAGTTGACTGCCTCCTATACTTTGGAAAATGAACACCTTATTTTAAGATACAACAGGAGTTCTTCATAGGCTAGCGTTACTTTTATGTAACAATAAAGTGTCACCATCTAATCAGCTGTTTTGTTGACCACATCAAAAATTGGTGCTAGATAACCTGCCAGTTCACATCGAAAAGCATTTAAGAACAGACTTGTGCAGTTTTGGATATTATTTTAGTGTGATTTTTGAAATTTTGCTCTGTAAAAAGCGTTAAAAGGACAATACGCCAAAAATTTGGACTTGGTCAACAAAAAGTAAGTAACTTTACCCGTGCGAAGTTATCCACGGATTTTTTTATCCATCCACGAACATTTTTTTACAAAATTAACTGTATTTAGCAAAAAAATGTTAATATAGGAAACATATAATGACATTTTAATAGGCTACATACTTTTACTACTAAAAGTTAAAGATTAAGTGAATAAAAAGTTTTCAAATAGTTGTTCTTGTACAATTTCACAATTCTGAATGGAAGACCCAAAAAAAATAAACGGTTTTAAAGATTAAAATTAACTTTTCCGCATTTGTGGTCCTGAACAATATTCTATCATAAAATTGTTACTTGTATACACTTCGGGGAATGTATCGTGCTAACAAACCGAAATTTCTCCAAAAATGTCGTATATCTGGATTTACAGGACCCGCTGTACTTGCTCTAGTCAACTGAAAATCAATAGGGTACATCTGTGAGACACCTTGAACAATATTAAATCATAAAATTGATTAATCGTATACTCTCTGGAGGCTGTATCGTGCTAACAAACTGTAAATTTTCCTAAAATGACAAAAATTTGGTACCTCAAGTACCATAGCACCCGTTGTACTGGCTTTAGTGAGCTGTATATCGATAGGGTTCACCTTTGAGACGCCCTGAGTAATACCCAATCATGAAATTGGTCACTTCTATATACACCGGAGGCTGTGTCATGCTAACAAACTGAAATTTCTCCAAAAATGACAAAAATATCATACATAAAGTACTGTAGCACCTGTTGTATTGGCTCTGGTGAGCTGAATATCAATAGGGTTCATCTGTGAGATGTCCTGAATAATAATCAATCATAAAATTGGTGACTTGTTGAACTCCGGAGGCTGTATCGTGCTAACAAACTGAAATTTCTCAAAAAACGACTAAATGTCGTACTTCAAGTACTGTAGCACCTGTTGTATTGGCTCTGGTGAGCTGAATATCAATAGGGTTCATCTGTGAGTTGTCCTGACTAATATTCAATCATAAAATTGGTGACTTGTTGAACTCCGGAGGCTGTATCATGCTAACAAACTGAAATTTCTCCAAAAATGACAAAAATATCGTACATAAAGTACTGTAACACCTGTTGTATTGGCTCTGGTGAGCTGAAAATCAATAGGGTTTATCTGTGATATGTCCTTAACAATATTCAATTATAAAATTGGTGACTTATTGCACTCCGGAGGCTGTATCGTGTTAACAAACTGAAATTTCTCAAAAAATGACAAAAAGTCGTACTTCAAGTACCATAGCATCCGTTGTACTGGCTCTGGTGAGCTGAAAATCAATAGGGTTCATCTGTGATATGTCCTTAACAATATTCAATTATAAAATTGGTGACTTATTGTACTCCGGAGGCTGTATCATGCTAACAAGACATGTAAGAAAAAGTGGCCGACGACAACGACGACGACATACACACAGGATTTTTTTTCTAAAAACCGTTTTTTCGTGTTGTTGTTGATAGAAAACGTAAAAATAACTCAAAAAAAATTCAAAATTCCAATTTTTTTTGGGGTAAACCAATACTTTTCTCGCATATTAGATAGGTTGGGCGGAAAAGTAATAAAAAATTATTTAACTATTACAAAGAACATCTAATTAAAAACCAATTGACAAAAAATTGTGATTACCATTGTACGCTGACGCTCATCGTTCGTTATGAACTCGAAGCCCCAAAATGTCTTCTAATTTTCTTTAACTATTCCAAAGGACACTTAATTAGGAACCAATTAAAAAAAAATTGAGACGTAAGTATTTTTTATAATGTAAAAAAAAAATTCATATAGATTACGATTGGGCGCCGACGCGCATCGTCCGTTTTGAACTCGAAGCCACAAAATTTCTTCAAATTTCCTTTTACTATTTCAAAGGACACTTAATTAGGAACCTATTAACGAAAAATTATAATGTAAGTATTTTTTATAACGTCAAAAAAAATCATAAAGATTACGATTGTGCGCTGATGCCCATCGTTCGTTTTGAACTCGAAGCCCCAAATTTTTTTTCAAATATTCTTTAACTATTTCAATTAGGAAACTATTAACAAAAATTGTGATTTAAGTATTTTATATAACGTCAAAAAAATTCTTAGATTACGATTGTGCGCTGACGCCCATCGTTCGTTTTGAAGACATTTTGGGTCTCCGAGTTTTAAACGAACGATGCGCGTCGGCGCTCAATTGTAAACTGTATGAATTTTTTTTGACGTTATAGAAAATACTGACATCACAATTTTTTGTTAATAGGTTCCTAATTAAGCGTCCTTTGAAATTGTTAAAGAAAATTTGAAAAAATATTGGGGCTTCGAGTTCAAAACGAACGATGCGCGCCTGCGCTCAATCGTAATCTTTATGAATTTTTCTTGACGTTATAAAAATACTTACATCACAATGTTTTGTTAATAGGTTCCTAATTAAGTGTCCTTTGAAATTGTTAAAGAAAATTTGGCAAAATTTTGGGGCTTCGAGTTCAAAACGAATGATGCGCGTCGGCGCCCAATCGTAATCTTTATGAATTTTTCTTGACGTTATAAAAAATACTTACATCACAATGTTTTGTTAATAGTTTCCTAATTAAGTGTCCTTTGAAATTGTTAAAGAAAATTTGGTAAAATTTTGGGGCTTCGAGTTCAAAACGAACGATGCGCGTCGGCGCTCAATCGTAATCTTTATGAATTTTTCTTGACGTTATAAAAAAATACTTACATCACAATGTTTTGTTAATAGTTTCCTAATTAAGTGTACTTTGAAATAGTTAAAGGAAATTTGGGGTCTCCGAGTTCAAAACGTACGATGCGCGTCGGCGGTCAATCGTAATCTTTATGAATTTTTCTTGACGTTATAAAGAATACTTACATCACAATTTTTTGTTAATAGGTTATAATTAAGTGTCCTTTGAAAGAGTTAAAGGAAATTTGAAGACAGTTTGGGTCTCCGAATTCAAAACGAATGATGCGCGTCGGTCTCGATCGTAATCTTTTGATTTTTTTTGACGTTATAAAAATACTCAGATCACAATTTTTTGTTAATAGGTTCCTAATTAAGTGCCCTTTGAAATTGTTAAAGAAAATTTGAAAAAATGTTGGGGCTTCGAGTTCAAAACGAACGATCGCGTCGGCGCTCAATCGTAATCTTTATGAATTTTCCTTGACGTTATAAAAAATACTTACATCACAATTTTTTGTTAAAAGGTTCCTAATTAAGTGTCCTTTGAAATAGTTAAAGGAAATTTGAAGACAGTTTGGGACTCCGAGTTCAAAACGAACGATGCGCGTCGGCGCTCGATCGTAATCTTTATGAATTTTTTTGACGTTATAAAAATACTTACATCACAATTTTTTGTTAATAGGTTCCTAATTAAGTGTCCTTTGAAATAGTTAAAGGAAATTTGGTGTCTCCGAGTTCAAAACGTACGATGCGCGTCGGCGGTCAATCGTAATCTTTATGAATTTTTCTTGACGTTATAAAGAATACTTACATCACAATTTTTTGTTAATAGGTTCCTAATTAAGTATCCTTTGAAATTGTTAAAGAAAATTTGAAAAAATGTTGGGGCTTCGAGTTCAAAGCGAACGATCGCGTCGGCGCTCAATCGTAATCTTTATGAATTTTTCTTGACGTTATAAAAAATACTTACATCACAATGTTTTGTTAATAGGTTCCTAATTAAGTGTCCTTTGAAATAGTTAAAAGAAATTTGAAGACAGTTTGGGTCTCCGAATTCAAAACGAACGATGCGCGTCGGTCTCGATCGTAATCTTTATGATTTTTTTTGACGTTATAAAAATACTTAGATCACAATTGTTTGTTAATAGGTTCCTAATTAAGTGTCCTTTGAAATTGTTAAAGAAAATTTGAAAAAATGTTGGGGCTTCGAGTTCAAAACGAACGATCGCGTCGGCGCTCAATCGTAATCTTTATGAATTTTTCTTCACGTTATAAAAAATACTTATATCACAATTTTTTGTTAATAGGTTCCTAATTAAGTGCCCTTTGCAATTGTTAAAGAAAATTTGAGAAAATTTTGGGGCTTCGAGTTCAAAACGAACGATACGCGTCGGCGCACAATCATAATCTTCATGATTTTTTTGACGTTATAAAAAATACTTACACCACAATTTTTCTTTAATTGGTTCCTAATTAAGCGTCCTTTGGAATTGTTTTTGTCAATTGGTTTCTAATTAGATGTTCTTTGTAATAGTAATAGTAGTAATAATTTTAGTTTTATTGTTGGGTCTTCGATTCAGAATTGTGAAATATGTACAAGAACAACTATTTGAAAACTTTTTATTCACTTAATATTCAATTTTTGGTAGTAAATTTATGTAGCCTCTTAAAATGTCATTATATGTTTCCTATATTAACATTTTTTTTACAAAAGTACAGTTTGTTTTGTAAAAAAAATATTCTTAGATGGTTAAAAAACATCCGTAGATAACTTCACACGGGTCGAAAATTCAATTACAGCATCGGAGATGCTACAAAGACACTTGAATGATATCCAAACATGGCTACACAAGTGGAGAATAAAAATAAACGAGACAAAATCAGTCCAAGTGACTTTCACACTAAGAAAAGATTGATGTCCTCCAGTCTTTCTAAATAATATTCAAATACCACTATCCATAGGTATATCTAGGAATACATTTGGACTCAAGACTCACAAGGAAAGAACATATAGTCAAAAAACGCAAACAAATTGATTTGAGAAGAAAAGATCTATACTGGTTAATGCAGAAAATCCAAATTGGCACTGGAGAATAAACTTCTCCTATACAAAACGATCATAAAACCAATCTGGCATATGGCATTGAGCTATGGGGATGTGAGAGCAAATCAAACTTAGCTATAATCCAAAGAAGTCAATCTAAAAACCTCCAAATGATAACAGATGCACCATGGTATGTGTCTAATGCAACACTACATCCAGGATGAAATTGCAGAGCGAAGCACGAACCATGACGATAGACTAGAAAGCCATGTAAATGGACTACTACATCTACTACTAGAACCCCAAAATACAAGAAGACTGAAAAGGAACTGGCCAGCCAACCTAACAAATGATTGAAGAGGATTTGTCGTTGGAGAAAACCTCATCATGCTATAGTAGAGCATAACTCTGCCCTCAAGTCAGCACAATAGCTTATAGAACTATGTTTTGATTGCTAATAAATACAACAAAAAAAATTGAAGGACGGTGCACAGTGGTATCGAGGCTCCACTGAACATAAAAAATTTTGACATCCCATTCAGGGTTTTCTATTTCCTCACAATCTAAACTACTGGATAAAAAGTCAAAATAATTTTATTTAACTGCTCTATTTGACCGTTACCCCTCGGAGTACCTGCCGCTACTTTAACATGCATAATAAAGTATTGTTTGTAAAAGTTCTCAATTTCCGTGGAAGTGAAAGCAGTTACTCTGTCTCTAATTATTCTAAATGGTTTCCCATAGTGGAAAATAAATTCTTTAAGAAAGATCAAAGTTTCGTCTGTTGTCGTATCGCATACTGATTTTAAAACTGAATATTTCGAAAACCCATCAATTAACACTAAAATATAACTATTTTCGTTTTTCATCAAGGTAAAAGGTTCCAAATGGTCTAAATGAACAGTAAGAAAACATGTATTCCCCTTTTCTAATGGGTGTAAATACCCTGTGGCCCTAGTATTCGGAATCTTGTGATAAATACAACTTATACAGAGATTTATATATCTGTTAGTGAATTTTCGGAAAATAGTAAGTTTCGTTTAGTTGCTGCAAGGTTTTATCTATACCCAAATGATTGAAATGTGCTTCACTGAGAACATCAAATAGTAATTCATCAGGCACATATAGTCTCATTTGATGTTTTTCTTTTTGTAAGATCTAGCATTAATCAATGTAGACCTTTTATAGGTAGCAATATCTTCGTTTTCTAGCTTTTCATAAACTTCAATAATTTCCAGTGATGTTCTTTGCATCGCCGCAATCCAATCAGTAGAAACATTTATGTGTAGCATCGGAAATCCCACGAGTACCTTCTTCTGCTGGATATCAGCTTAAAGAGTCTGCAACTGCAAATACAGCCACCGAATGATATTCTATACCATAATCAAATTCAGATAATCATATGAACCAACGGCCTATTCGCGGATTTAAATCACGTTTGTTTTGCAAATATTTCACACTATTACAGTCAGTTCTAATAATAAAATGTTTACCTATAAGGTACACCCTAAACCGTTTCTACTGAGTTGACGATGGCTTCAGTTGTTTTTCTGCTAAAATAACTTATCTGATGTAATCTCCCATCAACCTGTTTTTGGTATAGAACCCTGCTCAAACTGGATTGACTTGCATATGTGTGCAACTCTGTGTTTGTGTCCGGATTATAAATTCCTGATATAGGTTGAGTGCTTAATAATTTTTTTACATCGTGAAATGACTTTTCTTGTATCTCCCCCCACAAGATTGAATTTTCTTTTTGTAATAAGTCAGTTAATGGCTTTACAAGGATTGTAAAATTCTTAATGAAACTCCGAAAATAACTAGCCATTCCTATAAAGCTCCTAATCCCACGTTGATCGGTAGGTTTTGGAAAATTTGAAATAGTGTTTAATTCTAATATCCCAGGCGCAATGCCCTTTCGACTGATTTCAAATCCTAAATAATTAATTTTGGTTTTAAAAAATAACATTTATCTTGCCTCAAAGTGAGGTCAGCTTCTCGTAAAGCACATAAGACTTCCGTCAGACTCCGCAATCCCTCTTCGACTATTTCCTAGGTTATAATGGTGTCATCCAAATATGACAAATCTGTCGAATATTTCAAGTCACTCAGGATCAAATTCATAAGATTCACAGACAGCACATTGCAAAGTCCAAATGGAACACGTTTGAACTGATAGGTGCCTTCTGGAGAAATAAATGCTGTTTTGTCTTTAGAATTCTCCTCCATGAGTACCTGATAAAATCCGTGATTAACAAATAACCACCTAAGAACAGTAAGAATAGTGAAAACATAACGAATTCGCTCAGGTACTGGTATCCGTTGATGCTTTGGCGTATCGGTATTGGTGTTCGTTTGTATTCGTCCTCATCCATATAAAATCTTTGTTCTCGAGAACTCAGTACTCAGATAAGTATTTGATTCCTAAAATGATTCTAACACCATGTATCCGATTCTTAAAAGTATTCGATTCTGCCCATCACTAATGTATACCAACAACATACCTACCCATCATAAATGATTAAATCGTCATATGTACACCTACAATACACAAGTTTATTACCTACTTTTGTCTAATTCAGGAGTCAAAGAACTATGATTTAATAATCAATATGTCTAAGACCAACTCCCTATTATTTGGAAATATAACTCCTAGTGATCTTATTATTAAAATAACGATAAGCTGTGTTGCTGAAAAAAGCAAAAATTTGGGAGTCATAATCAATTCAAAGTTAAGATTTTCAGATCCTGTTAGTTATATTTAACAAAAAGCTTATGCTAACCTAAAAAGTCCCTAACCAAACAGAAATAGCCAGAGTGTTGAATTAAAAAGAAATCTTTTTGGCACTATAATATTGTCTCGTACAAATCATTGTGATTATGTATACCGCTCGTGTTTAACATTTGTTGATAACAATAGATTACAAAAGCTTCAAAATTCGTGCCTGTGGTTTATATTTGGGATTAGAAAATATGACAGTTAACCCATTATCATTGGTTGTCTATGGCTAACAGGAGGAAACTACATTCATTATGCATCTTACATAAAGTTATATCCACAGGCATTCCCTGTACCTTTCAAATGATAATAGATATAGATTTTACGTTCACATAAATATTAGGCAGAAAGACATTATAACTACACCTCAACACAGAAGACTTATTTTTGAGACATCTTTTTAATTTCATTTGACAAATTATTATAATGCTTTAAATAAGGACATGAGACATTTAATATAAATAGATTTGGGAAGAAAATGTTTGTGCATTTATTCAATGAGCAAAGGAGTAGTAACTAAGTATAATATCTTATCAGGATTGTTTGGCTTACATTTTTTGTTTTTTTTTTCTTATTCAATGTGTAACCATTTACACAAATTAATATGACAATATAAGGCTCTTGAGGATGAGCAGCTCTGCTGATCTTGTGTCTTTTATCTGATTTTACTATAGTAGTATAATATTAATACATTATTACAATGGGTATTATATTTTTATGATCTTTGTAAATCATTGGTTAATAAATACATATTACTGATTATTATTAAACATTTTTAATATTGGGTGATATGAAAAAACTAAAAACAGATTATTCTAACTAAAACTACATATACCTGATATCGCGATATTGCTGAAAGTGCATTAGTACAGTCTTAGAAAAATCTAAAGATATGAAATCCCTGAACATCGAAAATGCTATTTACACAATCTCTGCATTATGAGATGAACTGAAACCTGACACACTGTAGAAACCATTGGGTAAGCTTTGGCCAGAAGTTATGACTGAATTTGACCAGACCAAAGACAAGCAAACGACAGACAGGAAATTGTTAAAGATCAAAATACAAACTCTATAAATGAACTTTACTGTCAATGCAGTTCAAAAATGGATTACCCAATGTGACAGACTGTACCTATGAAGAGCTCAATGATGACAATATTGTTGCCACTGTTATGGAAAACAAAGGCGAGGAAACTGTGAACAGGGACTTGGACAGTGAAGAAGACAAACCTCTTACCCGGATAACACACACCAATGCCAAGAACACTTTCAACATCACCCTTCAGTACATAGAGCTGAACCCCACCTCAAGAAATGGAGGGACACTGCAGCCATGTCCAGGATTTCATCTACTAAACAATAATCTGTAACTGACTTCTTTTCTAAGTAATTTGTTTGACGCTTTTAACATTCCGACCATGCCCCCAGTCTTGAAGGTGACAGATTAGAGGGGTTCTATTGCATACCCGATTAGCACTTGCTTGTAAACTATATAGAATAAAGTATTGCTTAAAACAAAGCTGATACTAATATACTTACTATCAAGTTAGTGTTTCTTACCCAGATTTAGCAGATCTGCTTCTTGAACGCGATCTTGATTTAGACCTGGATCTAGAACGTGATCTAGACCTAGATACGGATCGAGACGCTCTGGAGCCTCTTGATGGTGATCTAGATCTACTTTTTGAAAGTGATCTAGATCTTGATCTGGAAGGGGTCCTCGATCTACTTCTAGCACTACCCCTTGAACTTCGAGAACGAACAGAACCTGCCTCAGATGCGTTTTCGTTATCAGAAAAATTGCTACCCTCCGAATCAGACATTTTAGCAGAACTATGCTTAAATGCTGCTACTAGAAACTGATATATAGGTTATATATACGTGAATACATAGAGTAAACTTAATATAATTCTTGTAGGTTTTTAATTCCAAAAATTTTTATACTTTAAAAATATTCGATACTTCACTATTTTAATGTCACTCGTTTCATTAATTCGCACAGAGACTTCGCACCACAAACACAAACTTAACAGGTCAACACCACAGAAAACGGACATTCGTCCGTATTTTGTGGACAACAGATTGCAACAGATAACACTCGATGCCAGCTTCCGTCACAACAGAGTGTCAAATGGTTTTTTTTATTTTGACAATTGACGTATGACACTTTATGTATTGAAAGGCGATTTCATCCCGCTTTGTTTGGTAGGATCTTCGGTTAACCAAATGGTAGGTCCTACGTCCTACGTCACCGGTAAGACGTAAAGTACCAATTACAGGCGAAATCGTTTGGTTCTCAATTTGTACAGCTGATTGATGAAATTTACATTTACGTATTGTATTGCGATCGGAAAAGTTGTTTATTGAGTTTTACTATATTTTCTTGGAGTTTTGAGTTAAATATAATAGCAAAAACCCAAAAAAAGTTTTTTGCCATTTATAATAAAATCGACAGATTCCATTATTACTAGGCAAAAAAAGAAAAAAAACTACAAAACTTAAAGAATTTTAGAATATTGGTCAAAAATTCAATTCGTTTCAACGACTTTGTTTGCTTACTAATAAAAATCAAGACAAAAACTACTTTAGACAAGGATAGAAAGCTACTAATTTCAGTAACCGTGCTGCAGATCTCGGTATGTGAATTGACAGACCAAAAAGGGTACCAAAGTTAGCTTGACGTCATCGTTTTTCGAAATGAAATCGATTGGTATGTATTTGACAGACCAAAGTGGGGTACCAAAGCGGGACGAAATCACTAGGCATTTGTGCTTGTATCAGGATGTGAGCTGAAATATTCTGTGCTATGTTTATTTTAATCAATAGAGAGCTTATATTATTTGTCTATGTTTTAGGCGCCACATAACATTGGTACAGTTTCACTTCCGTCATCTATCTCAGCACCATAACCAAAATAAGGCGTTCTCATTGGTTGCATTGTATTGGATGAGTGGGTGCCGAGCACTGAACTGAATAGAATAAACATACTGGATCGCGCACATAAAGGTCGAATGTCTTTCAAATTTGAAGCCACACGTTGACAGAGAGAGATGCTGTGGGAGGGAATATTTTCTCTTTCTAATGTGTTTTGAGAAATTATTCGTCTTAAGTTTCGTTTATTTGGTTTATTGTTGATTACAAATCTCAGATTAACAAATAAAAAAATCATACTAATTTATGCAAATTTAATTAATAATACTTTAATTTTATTTAAAAAAGGCATATTCTTATATAAATTTTAAACAAGTGTAACTCATAACCTTAGATACCTTTGTGGTTATAACTAAAATTGGCAGCATTGCTCAAAATTTCAGTACCAGTTTTATGTGTCAATGGTAATATATTTAGTAGTTTTGTCCTTGTTTAATTACCATATAACGAGAGATGAAAACATCGTCAGAGTGTGCTCGACGATCATTTCGAATACGCCCTATTAGTATAGTAAATAATGTCAAACATGGTTTGTTTATACGAGCGCCATTACGACTAGAGAGTTGTTTTTCAAGACTTTTAGTGACAAAATAAACTAAGTTATTTAATTAAATATTTTTGGATTATCATGGTTCGTCGGTACCAAGTCTGTTAGAAAAACAGCAGAAATTACCAAGGCTATGAGTCTACAATACCATCCCCACTTTTTGTAATACATTCATTATTTTACTACGATAGTTTAGGATTCTGGCCGCAAAAATAAACGTGTTTATGAATGAAATGCCCTCTCCATTGTATATTATTACCCTAAGTTGAAAATATAGATGATGACAATCATTCCTTTCTTACAGTCTAGGTATTTTAAATAATTTCAATTAAGAAGCTTATTTAAATTTATTCATTGCACACTTTTGGAAACTTTCTAATGGTACAACATTTTAACAGCTTTAAATTGATTAAAATAATCACACTGAATGAAAACAAATAAATAATTAGGAAAAAAATGTATAATGAAACAAAGAGTGCTCACCGTATTACTCGTTTTTAATTTGTTTTAAATATTAAAGCATATTGAAAGTTGTACAAAATTGCTAGTTACCTTGTCTTGCATTTTCGTACATATAACTACCTAATAAAAGGAGATTTTAATGTATTAGGCATCATTAAAATTTTTTCATTTAAATTTAAAAATAATTATCACATTTCTACTATTTAACTGCACGAGTGTAACAAAGCTAGCCTTCCCTCCCACAGCAGTTGTTCTTGTCTAACTACATGGCTCCATTTTTAGAATGTGTCGTAGTTTTTCCAGTTTAGGTTATTAATTTCAGTGGCGCCGAGATCGCGGTCAGAAGTGATTGTGGACATAGAGCAGAGATCAAAGACGGAACTAAAGCAAGCTAAAAATCGCGATTTTCTGTGGTAAGGCACAGAACTACTTGACGTAACTTCGTGATTGCGACCAGCGTTGGTCTACAAACGGAATGTTGTCGGTTTTTCGTGCACACATCAAAGGATGGCCAATGCAGACTGAACAACTTCACGAACGTGTAATAATTGTTCTTATTGGGCGCAACTTATTGGCCAAACGTGTATTAGGCCCTTTTAGGTACCTATACCCTGTTTAACTAGGAGGACCATTTTAAGAAACCTGAATCACACTAATAGAAATCACTAAAAAAGTTACTAGATTGCTAGCGATGACATAAATACGAGTCATTCTAAAATTATACACTCTGGAAATAATGAACCACAAACTAAATAATAATCGAGCTAATAAACATTAAAGAGCGTATATATTGGGTGCGTTCCACTTAGAGCCCACAACTATTGCGACACCCACTTTATCGTTCCATTTAGGCCCGTGGTCGTCGCAAGCAGTTGCTAACGTCATAGATGACGTCACTGTTTGCGACCGCATCTTGCCCACTTCGCTCATACAAATTGGTGGGTCTGAGTGGGCTTTCATCAAAACTTGGCGGCAATTCAAACTTGGCGGAAATTCAAACATGGCGATAGTCTCTCATTCATTTTGTCAAAAAGGCAACCATACATTCACGGGAATACATGATGAATTAAATTTTACCCAAGCCTAAGCGAAATAATTACACCAAAATCATTCTATTTATTATTATACACACAAACTGCACATTTTCACCAAGCCGCCATATTGCCTACTCCGCTCAAATTCCATTCCACTTATAACTTTCGCCTACAACGACCGTGGTCTTTTTACGTAAGTGGAACGGGTATTTCAGCGGTCGCGGTAGTGGGTGTTGTGACACATGAAGAATAGCGTTTTCGATTTACCTGCACCCTGCAAGTTCAGTTTGTCCTGAAATGACGTCACGAAACTCAGCGAGGGCATGCTAGTTGACTTGATTGCACTAAAAAGTGCGTTTTAAATCGAACACCCGTTCAACTGCCAGTGCAGTGTTTCTAACCCAACTATCGGTCAAAAAGCCGAGAACAAACAGCAGGAAAGCAAGGAGCAAGACACCATATGAACAGCAACATTATATATATATATATATTATAATATATGAAACATACAAATTAACTCTTCAAGTAGATAGAAAACACACAGAAAAATGTTTTCCAAAGAAAAACGGTACAGTTACTTCTTCATGTGAATATTTCCTTATCACATTAGTAAAATCGAGTATCTTGATATTTTCTTTAGGATTTATAAGAAATATTTCTTCATCCCAACAACTATCTGAAGATGAAAGTTAATGCGGTTAGCCATGCTAATTCGATTTTTTTTTATATTTGGCGCCATATAAAACTAAACTGATAGCGTTTTCGATTTACCTGCACTCTGCGAGTTCAGTTTGCCTTGAAATGACGTCACAAAACTCAGCGAGGGCACGCTAGCTCACTTGATTGCACTAGAAAGTGCATTTTAAATCGAACACCTGTTCAACTGCCAGTGCAGAGTTTCTAACCCAACTTTCGGTCAAAAAGCGGAAAACAAACAAACAGCAGGAAAGCATATGAACAAGAAGAGCACCATGAGAAAATATATATTTTATCATAAATGAAACATACAAATTTGTGCGCACTCAGTTCAGTATTTGTGTTCGATTATGGTTTTCAGACTTGCACTCCTCCAGTTTCACGTGTTCGATTTACAAGCGGCACTGTCCGAGTGCGCCCTCAGTTCAATTTTATTTGCACTGAAACGAAAGACGGTGCAGTCTGTCCAGTTCAGTTTTAAATGGCGCCAAATACAAAAAAAATCGAATTAGCATCTTCAGATAGTTGTTCGGATGAGAAATATTTCTTACAAATCCTAAAGAAAATATCTCGATTTTACTAATGTGATAAGGAAATATTCACATGAAGAAGTAAGTGTACCGTTTTTTGTTGGAAAATATTTTTCTTAAAGTATTTCCTATCTACTTGAAGAGTAAATTTGTATGTTTCATTTATAATAAAATATATATTTTCTCATGGTGCTGTTCTTGTTCATATGATTTCCTGCTGCCGATAACGGTGTCGATCAAGAATTGGTCCGGAATATGTACCATTAAAGCCCTTTATTTTAAAAGTTTTTTAAAGCAGTAATCACCTCATTTCTGACCAACCCTTGTTTCATAATTAGCCCCGTCTTTTAATGACTAACAAATGGAGCAAACTTACGAAACTAGTCCAGCATACTATTCCTGATGTCCGTTCAACTGGTTTCCAGCCGAATGCAATCGTCAAACCATTTTTTTGCATTACCCCGATGACGGTTTGATTGAAATCAGTCGAACAACCGAGTGGTCGTCCCATTTTTATCGATTCGCCAAAGTTTCAACCTTTTGGACCCATTCTTCAGCTGTAATGTCATCACGCGTAGGGTTAAAAATTGGCACCAAACACTCATCACCATCAGTGCACACTTCACAAACAGTTTTGTTTGTAATTTCCCTTAGTTCTCTTTGCAAACATTTCACCTCACGTTTTAAGTTTATTGGTGATGACCCACTACTGCCCGAGCTCGAAGAACTTGAAGTAGTACTTGAACTCGAATTACTACTACTTTGTTGGCGGCGACACCTTTCCTCGCGCCCACAATTACGACTTTTCCGTTTTCCCATTTTATCAATACTATTTCAAAAAAAAAACAAATGCTCACAATCCCACCGCTGCTTGTAGGAAATAATAAAATCCTATTATATTCAATAACTATATTTATCATAAAACGTTGAACAATCTCTTATTATTCTATATATTCTATCGAATGGTTTGTCGAAGACTATACACCTGACTCTGGCATCCCCTGCGTTGTCCTTCCTCATTCTCATTACTCTATACCCAGACTACGTTTGTTTATATTATATTCCTATTTCGTTATTGTTGTCTCTCAAATAACTTGCATACAGGGTGGATCCAGATATATCTTATTACCATTTCGATCTTGCCAGTGAAATCACGTGCCTGTCACGGCACTGGCACGTCACTGCTGTGTGAATCGACCTTAAGAATATAATCAAGGAGTACACCAATGTAGAACAGGTCCATGTAGTGCCGCCATGTTTGTTTACTAATAATAACAAGTATGCTTTTTATTGGACTATATTTACATTTTTGTCTCTGCCTAATATAAATATTATATCAATGATGTATTGGAATTGTATCCAAACCTGTTTAGATATTATTGTTTTTACAAAAGTGTACAATATATAATATATCTAAAATATAATTTTAATAAAGTAGATTATTAAATATATTACAGTTTTAATCTAACAAAACTTATTCTGTGTTTATATTCATGAATTATTGACATGATATGTTTTCTCTCTCTTAAATTAAAATCTTTTACATAATGTATGTCCCCATATCGATTTTCCACACCCAATACTGCTTTAATTGTAATATATCAACAGGCTATAATGTTTGGTTAAAAAGTGTGTTGAGAATCCTCATTGTCTGCAAAAAACAAGTTTCTAGAGGGGAACTAAGAGAAAATAAAATACATTTTGAAAAGAAAAACCGTTGAAATTAGAAAAGGACAATGATTTGTTTATTTGTTGAAGAAATATTCTGATTGGAAGAATCGTTTTGGCGGGTAGAAGAAGCGACCTCATCGGAACGCTTTCGAACGATCGGCATAGCCAGCTAGTGTGTGTGTTTGGTAAGTCGATTTATTTTATCCCTTCAAGATTTAATTTAAAATTATAGGAATTTATTTGAATTTGTACAAAATTACTAGCAAATATTAGTTTTTTTACTGCAATTTACTGTGTTATTGTTTTTAAAATATCTATTGTAGTATTGGAGTAATTAATTTCAGACCGTAATAATAGGTATTTATTTTGCCTGGCATGGCCGACCAACATTCGCGAACCAAGCCAAGTAAACTCGTTTTCTTATTTTAAAAATTAATTTCTCTGAAAGTACGTAGAGTTATATCACGTCGATGGTCTCAAATGGTAGCTAATTTTTTCTTGTTTATTATTATATTATGTTTTAAATACAAAATGTAGTAATTTGCTCAAAAAATATTTGGGTGTAGTCGTAGAATTTTAATATCCTGTTTAAGCATTTGAGAATGGCGCGCGCGGTAGCTTTCGAAACGACGCCGTCTTCTAGAAATGTTTAATCAAAATTATTATTTATTTAATTATTGACAACTGATGTTTCACTTGTTTTTAATATATTATCCAGAAATAATTCAGTAAACATAAATATTTAGTTTAAATTTCCGGAAGTGTAATATTATTTTTGATAAGAAAACTGCTTGATTTTTATGAAGGCCATGGGGTTGTTGACTAGACGTTATTTTGAAGCGGCGGATCTTGTTTTTTTCTTTTAAATAAATATATCGTTTCTATCTTTCTAAAGGTTAATCCCATCGCATGGTAATTACACTTCTATAAAGAGTGGCTACTTATTTAGTTTAGGATTCAGTTATAATTTAGTCTAACTAGGTACGTTTGATGTTTACCAAAAAGTTTATGGATGCTGGTTATTTTTTAAACAAGATGGCGTTACTATTGTATGGACTATATTGATTTTCAGTTATAAGGTGGTCCCGTTATTTTTAAAGCTATAAAAAATAGAACACAATACTATTTATTTGATTTTTATTGTATTCTGTAATCTTGAAATTCATTTTTCACCATAAGAAAGATTATGAAGTTTTTACCATATGAGTAATTCATCTCAATAGGGTTTTTTGTATCAACTACTTTTATAAAAAAAATTATTTCATGGAACTGTTCGACTTGTTTTTAATAATTTTTACGAATTAGAATCTGAACACTTTGTGAAGCATGTGTCTTATCTGTTGGACTTGTGTACTTGTGTATATATTTGGTTGGTCCATTCGCGATAACTCTTAATGAAGCTTGATTAGAGGATGGATCTAACCTTTGTATGTGAGCATTTAAGAATTTCTCACGAGCAGGTTTATGGCAATTTCCATTGTCGATTTGGTCCTTCAGGAACTACCCACTTGCCCTTTGCATATTTTTTTCGCGAACTTTGGTGTAGTAAGTCAATTGTAGGTACCAATGACGTAGAAAAAGAATACAGCTAGACATCTCACTCATAATATCTGGATTGTTATGAAGCATTCATTAAACGCTGTAACAATGTGCTAGAAAAAGACAACAATACTTTCATTCTTCTGCTTTGGCAACGCTGCGTAAAAGATGTCATAAAATTTCCAGTGGCGTTCTGTTCTGGTTTTTTAACTTTTGAGGCTGGCTCCGTGGAGGACTTAAAACAGCTAATAAATAGGGTCATGGGTAAGGAATATGGAATAAGACTGAACACAAATAAAACCATATATATGGTAGTCAGCAAATATAACAACGCCAACATAATGCGAATGATGTACTGGAAAGAGTGGAGAGCATTACTTACCTGGGATGTTCGATAAATGATCAATGGGGCTGCAGTAGGGAAATAAAACAATGAATTCAAAAAGAGTGACATTCCTAAAAATGCGAGGTGTGCTCTCCAGCAACACCTTGAGTTTACAACTGTGCATGAGAATAGTGATGTTATATTTTCTCAGAAGCTACAAGCAAGAGAGTTGGAGCTTTTGAAATGTGGGTTTTCCAGCTAATTCTAAAAATCAGTTGGACCAAACATGTAACTAATAACGAGGCATCAAAAAGAATGGGAGTAAAGAGAGATTTGCTGAAGACTATTAAAGTAAGAATGCTTGTATATTTGGGGTACATCATGTGTAATGAAAAATATACCTTGCTTCAACTCATCCAAGGTAAAGTGAACAGCAAGAGAGGACAAGGCAGATGAAGAGTATCCTGGCTGAAAAACCTACGTCAATGTTATGGAAAAACATCCAGTGATTTTTTTCGAACAGCTGTTAATAGGGTCTCGATTGCCTTGATGATAGCCAACATTCGCGGAGCGGACAATTCACAGAGAACTTTTGAGGAAATTCTCAACTTAGAAATAGATGTTTGATAGAAACGCTGTAGAATTACATACTGTGTATAGATTGTATTGAATTGGAAATGATTGACTGGTCAGTAAAACAATAGTTATTTGTGTAACTAGTACAAAAAGAACATATTTGTTGCACCATGCATGAAGTGTAACCATGCTGAGCTCAACAAATATGCTCTTTGCACATGTTACACACATTTTTTCTACGATCGAAATAAATATGCTTTTAAATCAAATTTTATTAGACTATTTTACAACAGGTACAACAAATATTTTACTTTTTTGAATTGATTTCAATTTTTATATTGCAATTACAGCAATTCACGATTGTTACTGGCGGATAAACTTCATTTCCTCTTATTTTTTGAGTTTTGGTTTTAATTTTACTTGTGGATGTCTCATCATGTTCTTTACTTAAAACAGCTTTTTCGTATTGTGAAACTTCTGGTACTGGTACTTGGTTCACCTTCTAGACTTTGAGCAGCTATTTCCGTTTTTTTTTAGAAATTGACTGCTCAATGTAGCCCTCAGATATAGTTGCTATTGTTCATAAGGGCTGGCAATCAATTTTGTTTCCTATATCTGTGGTTACAAGCAAACTTTGTGTACAGTTGAATTTCTGAATAGATAGATCTCTTGCGGTTACATCGTTTTACAATCGTTTTTAAGTAGAAAAAACTTGTGTGAAACAGATTATCTTTATAAATAGACTATAGGCCAGGAGCACTACAGTTTGACATGGCTGTGTCGTGAGATTAGATATTGGTTGGAATTGCTCGGAAATCATCTAAGAAAACAAGATATGAAGGTCCGCCAGCTGAAAAAGTTGTGCTATTTGCAGGTAAAATCATAAACTGCAAAAAAAACGCAAAAATCGCTCATTTTTTCCGATATTTCTTAATATCTCTTTAAATATGCAAGATAGAGAAAAAAAGTATACTTACGAATTTGTTCTTTATGAAATTCTCTACAAGATAGAATTGGTTTAAAATCGATATATTCAATTTTTGCGTTGAGAAATGGCGATAAATGCAAAAAAAGTAGCTAAAAAACGAGGTTATTTTAAAGCATTTGTTTCGCAGATAATAAATCATCCAATCACGCTATAAGTTGAGATTTAAGAACCTTATTATAGTATAAAACAATATGCCAAAGGCCGATTAAATTGGCCTGATAGTTTTTACATGAATTAATTGTCAATTAATTTCCGCGAAAAAATTAACGTCATTTTTGCGTTCATGCCAGGCTTACATTTTTGAGTTGTAATAGGCGCCGATTTTTTTACAACTACTTAGACCTCTAAACTATAATACACAATAGTTATAATGAACAATTTTTAAGTTTTTATCATTTTTTTACGCGATTTTGAAAAATTTCGTCTTATAAATAATTAATTATTGAAGCGAATTGGGATACCAAAGAAAAATACTCCAAAGTACCTAAAAAAAGTTCTCGGAAATGCGCTCCTCCTATAAAAAAAATGCGTTTAATTTGGCCGAATAGGTGCCGAGATAATAATAATCAAAGATCGAGAGTGTGCCGTATAACTATTAATGTTGTAACAATAAAAAAAAATGCCAGCAGATAGATTTTTCCGAGAAGTTTTTGTATGTGCTTTGAGATATAACATCGCCCTTGTGCATGAAGTAGGAAAAATCAAAGAAAGTTGTAGCGGTAGCGTTCGGCGCGTCACATCTGAGGGGAGTGGGGATAGAGTCCGAAACTTGAAATCGAGCGCGGCGCAAAAAGTTGCTGTATGTCGGCTTCTATTGGGCCGATTTTCATATTTTTTTTAAATCGATGTAGCTAAATGAAAGAAACTCATTTTTCAGAATGGCATCTACCAATTATGACAATTTAAGCATCTACAGTAACTACTTTTATAATTTGACATTTTTTATGTTGATAATAATCATTGATTATAATTATGTCCATTGCAAATTTGTATAGTTAAAATAAAATAATATATTTATGTAAAAAAGTAGAATACAATAATGTTGTAACAAAAAAGCCAAATATCATTATCTATTGTATGTAGAACTTATAACGAAATAAAATATACCATTAATATACATAACAATTAATTGTACTACCTGTAATTTGGATTACTAATTATTTGAACTATATGAATTTGCAATTAACAACAATAATTATAATCAATGATTATTATCAACATAAAAAAATGCCAAATTATAAGTAGTTACTGTAGATGCTTAAATTGTCATAATTGGTAGATGCCATTTCTGAAAAATGAGTTTCTTTCATTTTGCTACATCGATTAAAAAAAAATCATCAAAATCGGCCCAATAGAAGCCGACATACAGCAACTTTTTGCGCCGCGCTCGATTTGAAGCGTCGATTTCAAGTATCGCACTCTATCCCCACTCACTTCAGATTTTACGCGCCGTACGCTACCGATACAACTTTCTTTGATTTTTCCTACTTCATGCACAAGGGCGATGTTATATCACAAAGCACATACAAAAACTTCTCGGAAAAATCTATCTGCTGGCATTTTTTTTATTGTTACAACATTAATAGTTATACAAACACTCTCGATCTTTGAGGTTTATTATCTCAGCACCTATTCGGCCAAATTAAACGCATTTTTTTATAGGAGGAGCGTCTTTCCGAGAACTTTTTTTAGGTACTTTGAGTATTTTTCTTCGGTATCCAAATTCGCTTCAAAAATTGATTATTTATAAGACGAAATTTTTCAACTTTTCAAAATCGCGTAAAAAAATGATGAAAGCTTAAATGACGTTAATTTTTTCGCGGAAATTAATTAAAAATTAAGTCATGTAAAAACTATCAGGCCAATTTAATCGGCCTTTGGCATATTGTTTTATACTATAATGAAGTTCTTAAATCCCAATTTATAGCGTGATTGGATGATTTCTTATCTGCGAAACAAATGATTTGAAATAACCTAGTTTTTTAGCTACTTTCTTTTGCATTTATCGCCATTTCTTAACGAAAGAAATAGAATATATCGGTCTTAAACCAATTCTATCTTGTAGAGAATTTCATAAAGAACAAATTCGTAAGTATACTTTCTTTCTCTATCTTGCATATTTAGAGTTATATTAAGAAATGTCGGAAAAAATGAGCGATTTTTGCGTTTATGATGCAAATAGCACAACTTTTTCAGCTGGCGGACCTTCATATTTTCATTTCTTAGATGATTTCCGAGCAATTCCAACCAATATCTAATCTACGTCACGACACAGCCATATTTCAAAGGTTTGAGTCTAATTCTCCTGGACTACTAAGATTATAAATGTATATTGAATAAAAATAAATATTTTGATGTTGTTATTTTAAACTTGGATGTTTTCGGTTTATTATGAGTGTATATGAAATAATGTTGGTATCATTCCTCTATAACAATTATTGGTTTACTTACCTCAAATCTTTTAATTTTTTAAATTGACTAAAATATCAATATTAATGTTGTATACCTCTCGCTAAAATTGATTTATTTTGTTTGGAACCCAGAACTAACTTTCTACATCACATTCGAATTGTAGTAAGAAGTTTCATTGAACCTTTTCGATTTTTTTTTCAGTATTTAAATTAGGTACTGTTTTGATTGGTATCCATAAAAAACGAAAGACCAGAAATCATGCTTTTTTATGTCTTTATTGCATAACTTAACTTATTACAAAAACATTTACTTCACTAAATAAAGTTGAATCTTAAATTTTATAAAACCGATTTTATGTTACACCCCAGGTACCAGAGTGTTGGTCTGTGCCCTGGGATTACTTTCTTACAATTTTTACTAAAACCTTGTTCTGAAATTTTGTACATTTCTTTCCCCCACATAATATATGATGCAGTGATATATTTATTTGACCATACCCAATATGTCACCTTGTTTTATGAAACCAGGTCCATTAACGCATTTGTGAAGAAATAAAATATTCTCTATTCTCGTGTCCAAAATATTACAAGTGGTGTCTGGGCAATTTCAAAAGTAGGCAAGTGGGTCGATCGTTTAGTTACCCTGGTGACACACATTACTGACTCAATTTATTTTGCGTAATGCAACAGGTACCTAATTTTCAATTTTCATCTCTTAAAATGTGTGACTAAATAATAATCCGCACTTACCATTTTAAAATAAATGTACTGTAGCGATAATTTTATTATGTATTTCAGTTTAATTTTTGCATATCTTACCACACAACAAAATGTCAGACGATGCCTCAACAGCACCTGCAAAAAGAGGGCGTAAGGCCAATGCCGAAAAAGCAGAAAAGGTAGAAAAAGTAGAAAAAGAAAAAGTTGAAAAGAACGACACAAAGAAGAGGGGGAAGAAAGTAAGTGTTATTTCAGTATCTTTATAAACCTGTTTTTTCATAAAATATCTTTAGTATAATGCCCTACATATAAAACAACAGGATCAACAAATCATCAGAAATTTCAGAGTGTAACTTAAGAAATGATTTATTTCAATTTTAGTGATCTCTTTTTAAATTAATCAAATTATTTAAACTACCTATTAATTAGGAATTGAAGTGTCTTGGGTAAGAAGGTCCTCTTTGCCACTTTTGTGAAAAAATATCATGTACGTCGTTTCTAGCACCAAAACGGACGGCGTTTGAAAGAGGGAACAGAATCCACGGGTTCCTTGAACAGACTTTTGATTTATTCAGAATTTGGAAAATGCGACTTTGGCCCTTCTTCCCGACGACTTTTCAAATGTCTTGTTATTTTTATATATGAATATAAAATGTGCCTGTTTAATATAGGAAGCTGAAGATGACGACGCGTCTCCCGCAAAAAGAGGCAGGGGAAGGCCCAAGGGTACCACAAAGAAGAAGGCTGTTGTCAAGCCCAAAGCAAAAGTTGCTGGTAAGCTTACATTATATATTTAGTAATTATTTGTAGATAGGTTTTAGAAAAATGAGAAAAACAGCCAATTTCACTTTTTAATTACCGTAATTTCGGGTGACTTCGACTCACTTCTGAAGTTTTAATATGGATATTGGTATTTTTAATAAGTGAAAATACATTTATTTTTTTACAGGTATTTGAGTCTAACTATTTTTTTTTAAAACAATATATAAACATATGAAATGGCAATTATTTTATTAAAAAATAAATAAAACTAAGGTGTGCAAAGTTACCCTCTAGTTTTGGGTGACTGTCCCACACTGCATTTTGCATGTATTCGTTATGTTTATTATTGTCTGAGCTAAAGTAACGCTACAGCATTTTTCAAAAACACGTAATCCACAATAAAAATTGCTTATTAAAATTTTAAACAAGAAAATCACAAAAAATACAAAAATCAACATGGCATCCTAAGCAACATCGATTTTTAACGAAAAATGAACAACAAAGAATAATAGAACTGTTTACAACGTGATAAAAGTTTTTCCTAGAGATCTGGAAAGAAATATTAATTCTGGCAAAGTTCCAATAGCTGCGTGCGATCAATATCAGCCAAGTGGTAGGATTTTCTTACAACTTCTTTGGGCCATTGCCACATACTTCTTTCACCCAGTACCATCACAAGCACCCAACCATAACAGTTATTACCCCTTAAATAGCCATAGAACTTCCCTGGAAAACTGTTTCACGTTGTCGGATACAATTATGAAGTCTCCTATGGAAAGTTGTTCGGTATCTGAATCATCTCTATAACTTGTTAGATTCAGAATCTGACGTATCTGCAATCTCCTCAAAACGTTTTATTATTTTTGGACATTTGGTTTTTTTACCGTCTTTAGCTTAGGCAGTTTACTACAACCAGCTACAGCACCATCCTCCTCCATGATCGTCTGTTCACATCCATTGTTACTGTCAGGTACAGCGTCATTATTAGTCATACTTGGTTGTACATTTTCTTTCTCCTCTTCGCAAATCTGATTATCATTGGCTTGATTAATAGTTTCACTATTCTCTTTTTCCTTTCTTGTCTTTTCATTTTTGATTTTAATAGCTGCCACTTTGGTTTGTGTTTTTGACTTCCTCTCAGTACCATTATTTTTTAGAGCTGGTTCCTTTTAAAAACTTAATGCAGCTGCATTATTTTTTGGCTTTAACTTCTTCAGTACTGACACGTTTTCCTCGAATTTCTATGTTTTTCCTTCTTTTACTAACTCCACCATTCGCGGACTGTACTCCCCTCTTTTCTGCGAGGTAATCATGTTCACTTACTCTCGAGGATACTTGTGCAGTATAAATTTTGTAATTGGGAATTCTGGTTAATACTTCCTCTGCATTCAGTGGAAAGATGCCACATTTTCTAAAGCCATTTTCCAAATTTTTACTGCCCTTTACATCAACTATTTCAACCAGTCTTAATAGGATGGTAAAGGTGCTTTTGGGGATTGAATTGGTGTTAACATTCTGTGTTTTGTATTCTACCAAAATATTTCGCCAAGCGATTTTCATCGGTCTGAAATAGGCCACATCCAACAGCTGCGTTAGGTGTGTAGAGTTGGGAGGAAGACAGACGAATTTAATATTTTCGGCTTCACATAACTGCAAAACCTTTAAGGATATATGGGATGACAAATTGTCCCCAATTAATACTTTAGTTCCAGGAATACGTTTAAGTGTTGGCAATAGCAGTGAAGTGAACTAGTCTTCGAAACAAGCTGTGTCGAAACATTCGCTTTTCGATCTATTGTAGCGTGCGCCAATTGGACCATTTTCTACCCAAGTCGACCACAATTTATCGGACTTATAAACAACGTATGGTGGTATCATTTTGCCAGCAGCATTTCCACAAAACATTATTGATGCTGCTGATTTACTAGAATTTATCATTCTTTCAGGATATTTCGTCCCACGTTTTGTTCAAATTTTTTTTTCTGCCGGGGTCATCACTTAAATTGGTCTCGTCGTAGTTCCAAATGTTGTTAGCTGGGACATTGATAAGTTCATTTTGTAAGTGATTAAAGTATTCTTTTATAGTGGCTTCACTGATATCTGCTCTCGACTGTTTTATGTTGCTTGCGAAACGTTGGGTTAATGTCTGATTTCATTTAAGGAAGGCATTTAACCAGTCTTTTCCTGGCAAGCTGTTTTTAAATTTAGTATCATGGCCCTCGCGATCTAAATAATGTTTCACTAAATTTCGTAAATCGCTCCGATCCAATGGTAATCCTACGAAGATAAGGGGGACATGAAGGCTATGATGTAGGCATTACGAAACAAAATATAAACTAAATAGTTATTAGAAGTCTAAACTAATGTGAAAATGAGTATTTACTCACCTCTATAGCGATATCAATATATACGGAACCCAAAACGACAAAAAATGAACTGGGTCAAAGTCGCTCGAAAACCGTTAAAAATGCTGGAGCACTATGAAAACAACACCCTAACTACTTCGTGTCCAAGTTTATACTGAAATAACAGAGGCAAACCGCTTAAGAAAAGGTAGGTTTCTATCATGTAAATACGCAACTTACATTACTTTCGATCGTATAATTGGTTGTCAATAAATATTCAAGTGAAATGACTCCCATACAGAAATTAATTTTTTTTAAAGAAGTTAAACGGTTATTACCGTCAATAACGGCAATTTTCCTAGTTTACATATGCCAAATGTGGCACCTAATTACATTTGTTGATAATGTTTGTAAGGTTCTCCCCTAAAAATAACTTTTTCCTGAAATGAGCCAAAATCACCCTGGCGGGACAAAGTCACCCGAAATTACGGTACTTAATTGATGTTACCAGCGTAATTAAAAAGTAATTTAAACTAATTGCCATAAATTAAGACAAGATTTGGTAACAAGCAATATTTTAAAATGAAATGATATTCATTATTAACGCATATTACATAATTGAGAAAAAACAAATTATAAATAAAAATGCCAATTTGTAAGGATGAATATCATGTCAAATCCAGCAATATATCTAATTATTTTTTTAAATTATCTTTTAAGAAATATTTGCATACTAATATATTTTCTAGTATTTAATAAGTAGTTATATAAGAAATTTTTATCCATGTGCAAGAAAATCTAGCAACAATGTAGCCAGCTATAGTAGAATAGCCATAGAAGCAATAAAATTGCAGGAGCTCGTAATTTCAGATGTGGGTGTTTTTTACAGGGTACAAACATACATATTATTTATTATAAACTAATCAAAAAGAAGAAAGAGCCACTTTTAAAAATGCCAATTATTATTTATGGAAACATCTTATTACATTTTTTTTAATATACCAGAGTGTTCAATAGAAATCTGGTATAACCTACTGTAACATTGCCTTGTGCTCCTTATTGGTTTACAAAACCGTGTTTTAAAGAAACATGTAAAATTAGTACCTTGTATGCCCCCATCTAGTTTTTAAAATTGCAGCGCAACGATGGGGCATACTTTCAATTAAATTCCGAATCACTTGAGAATCCAGTTGTTCCCATTCTTCTAGGACAATTTCTTATATGTGCTGAAGGCTCCGAATCGGCTGACGTTGCTATAAACACTTAAGTATGTCCCAAACATGCCCGATCGGATTGAGTTCTGGACTGCATAAGGATAATTCCAGACTCAATATTATAGTCGTTAAGGAAACGTTGCACTATCTTAACAATGTGTGGATAAGTATTATTTTGCTGAAGGATAAATCCCTGACCCATAGTCTCGGCAAATGGTACTACATGTGGTTCTAAAACCTCATCTAATCAAACCCATTGTCATCTATGCTTCACTGATATGGTGGCCAAAGATACAACAAACCTTAGCACAAGCCAGGTTGCAAAGAGTGCCCTACTGCGGTTCTAGAGGCAATGCTGAACCTTCCACCACTGCACCTATGCATAATGAAATAAGCAGCAATCAGTGCCTTTAGACTCAGCCAATCAGTAAAACTAGAAGTAGGAAATATGCTCGGATTCTAGAGAATATTCTCCAAAAGAGAATTTTACATCTCTAAGGGTTATGCTCAAAAGATCTTGTAGGTCGCCTGTGTGACCTCCCTCCCCTTACAATCTACAAAAACTCGTTTGTATACTTGAGGGCAGTGATAGATTCTTCACAAATCACTACAAGCTCTGTGCGCCCATTCAAATTTATTCCACCCCATATCATGATAGACCCTCCTTTAAAGGGAACCTTTTCTTCTACAGTACAGTCTAAATAACGTTCACCCCGACGTTTCCAAACTTGATCACGTCCGACAGTGTGTTTTACAGACATTACTCGTTAGTAAAGGGTACATTGCTCCAGTTTCCAATCAACGTGCTCTTCAGCAAACAATTTTTTGGCTCTATGATATTCACGAGTTGAAAGAAGTGCTTTCGCTGGTCGTTTTGCACGAAACTCAAGATTTTGAAGTCTAGTGTGTATTGTTGAGTACTTATTCTTGTACCTGTGGTGTTGACCAGTTGATTTTGGAGCATTGCAGCAGTGATTCTACGGTTCCTGGTAGCTCAGTCTTTCAAATGGTCTGCTCTTTCAGAAGTAGCTCTTGCATTGGGTGAGCGAGGTTATCTTCTAACAATACCATACATTTGATACTTCATCCAAGCTCTATTTATGGCAGCGCAATTAGCATTTAACCTTCGGATGCCGGAGGGTCGCGCATCTGCGAAGATGCCGGAGGGGGTACATCGTGTACCCCACATTTTTTTTGCTTTACAACTCTCAAAATATTAGATATATATTTTCATTATTACTTATATCTAAATAATAAAAAAGCAATATTTGTTTTTGAATATAATTTTAATAGCATATTCGATACAAATATAATCAAGAAATACAAAAAATAATATTTTACATGACGAAGTTGATTAGAAAATTCTGGATCCAATAAACTACATTTAGAACAAATTTTTGATTTCGTAGTTACATGATGATCAGAAACAAACCGAACATTCAAACAAAAATGGATGACAAGGGAGATTCTCGAGATGATGGATGAAAGAAGAACCTACAAAGGAATAGATATACATTCCTATAAAAATATAGATCGAAGAATAAAACGCAAGATAATTGAAGCGAAAGAGCAATATATGCAAGAGAGATGTCATGAAATAGAAGAGCTGGAGAAAAAATATGACAGTTTTGGGATTCACAAAAAGATCAAAGAAATCACAGGCACAGGTAAAAAGAAGAGCTACAGTCTCATCAAAGATAAGCAAGGGAATTTAATTATGGATGTTGCCCAAAAACTGCGAAGATGGGAAGAATACATTAGGGAACTGTTTGAAGACCAACGAGAAGAATTGCAAGTCCAAGAAATCAGAAAAGGCCCACCTATTAGCAGGAGGGAGGTAGAATATGCTATTCAATGCACCAAAACAGGAAAAGCACCTGGCCCTGATGGTATTCCGACAGAACTGCTAAAACTTATAGAATATGACCAGCTGCAAATACTAGTAGATCTATATAACACTATCTATCATACAGGGATCATCCCTACAGATTGGTTGAGATCAACCTTCGTAATGTTGCCAAAGAAAGTAAATGCAAAGGAATGCTCTGACCACCGCACAATTAGCCTAATGTCCCACACTTTAAAGACCTTCCTCAAGATCATACATAGTCGAATATATAAAAAGCTAGAAATCGATATTAGTGAAAATCAGTTTGGATTTCGAAATGGAATGGGCACACGTGAAGCCTTATTCGCAGTGAATGTAATAATACAAAAATGTTTGGATATGAATAAGGAAATATATATGGGATTTATCGACTACGAGAAAGCGTTCGACAGGGTGAGACACGAGAGGCTAATTAGTCTTTTACGAGAAAGCCAACTTGATGAGCAAGATGTTAGAATAATAAAGAATCTCTATTGGAATCAAGTTGCTGTGATCAGCTCCGAAGGAACGACATCAGAAGACATCAAAATACAACGAGGAGTGAGACAAGGATGTGTTTTATCGCCACTTCTGTTTAACTACTATTCAGAGGCCATTTTCAAAGAGGCTCTTGGGAACAGAAAAGAAGGCATAATTATAAATGGAAAGATCATTAACAACGTGCGCTACGCTGACGACACCCTAATCATAACTGACAGCACACATGACCTTCAAATAATACTTCAAGAAATCGATCGGGTCAGCAGGGAGTACGGTTTAAAAATGAACTATAAGAAAACGAAATACATGGTCATAAGTAAAAATCCATCATGCCATCCTAATACCAACATCAAAGTCAATTCATTGTTGATCGAAAGAGTTAAGCAGTATCAGTATCTTGGCATGTGGATCAACGACAAACATGATCAGACTATGGAGATTAAAGTTAGAATCGAAAAGGCGAGAAATGTTTTCTTCAAAATGAAACAACTATTCACTAATCCCCACTTAAATCTCCAACTCAGACTGAGAATGATTAAATGCTACGTAATCCCAGTGCTTCTGTATGGACTGGAATCATGGACAATCAACAAAATCGCAATGAAAAAGCTCCAGTCTTTTGAAATGTGGATCTTCCGGCGGGCACTAAGAATATCATGGACAAAAAAGATTGCCAATGAGGAAGTTCTACGCCGAGTAAAAAGAGAAAGAGAACTAGTGAACGTGATTAAAGCCCGAAAATTAGAATATCTCGGTCATATTATGCGTGGAGAGAGATACGGTATACTACGACTGATAATGGAGGGAAAGATCGCAGGAAAGAGATCGATAGGCAGAAGACGTATGTCCTGGCTAAGAAACCTCAGAGAATGGTTTGGATGCACATCCCTCCAACTCTTCAGAGCCGCGGTATCCAAAGTAAAAATAGCTGTAATGATAGCCAACCTCCATAAAGAGACGGCACCATAAGAAGAAGAATGATGATCAGGACAAACAAAGTTTCTGCATCTGTCACACTTCTGCTCTTCTTGTCATATTTTCTAGGGCAGAGTACACACCTTCCCATGGATTTTTGATTGCCCTCGATTGTACTAGGTCCAGGATCTTAGGTGCCTATAAAATCATACATTGCATTTAGTTTACGTTTGTGAAACGTCACACCCGATTGTAGTCGTCTTTCAACATAGGGTTTTATAAGTTGCTGTCCCATGTCTAGTAAAAAGTCTCTGCGTTTATGTGTAGCAGTTGTACTAAGCTGGGGTTTTTTTGTTATCCACAACACAAATGCATTTAGACAAGCAATGTCAATTGTATTTTGGAACAAAACAAATGGCCACCTTTTGGTCGATCTTTTCACAGAGTATTCATTTACCATTTTGTCTATGGTGTCAACCGAGCCTTTTGTGTCATTGTAATGTAGAATTATTTCTGGCTTATAATCGATCTCTTCTCCCGAAATTTTGTCATCATGGTGCTCAGTGCTGAGAAGAATGACGGCATTATTTTTAGCAGGAACATATGAAACTAAGGTATATTTATCATGAAATGCAAATACAGAAGACTTCTCGGTTTTTGAAGGATGTGGTAGAAGAACTGGAGGAATATCCTGTTTGTTCTTCCTCATGGTTCCACATAGGGTCAGATTTTTGTTCAAAAGCTCGTTAGCAAGAGGAATACTGGTGAAAAACTTGTTATTCCGTAACCACCTTCAAGACCTTCAACTAGGTCGAGAACCACTCTTTTTCCCTGGTCTCTTTCCGGTTTATTTCCTTCCAATCCCGTGTAAATTTGAAGGTTTAGAGCATATGTTGAGTCATTATCCACAAGAGCCCAAATTTTGATTCCGTATTTAGAGGGCTTCGATTTCATATAAACTCGGAAGGGACACTTTCCTCTAAAAGATACTAGTTGCTCGTCAACTGTAAGATGCGAGTTGGGCAAATAGTGTTCTTTTCGAAGACATTTCTAAAAGCAGCCAATTTATCAAGTTTTCTGCGCTCTGCTCTAGTTGTAAGATCATCAAATCGTATAAAACGTAAAATGTTGACAAATATATCACGCGCCATTGATGCAGGAAATATCGGCCTACTAAAAAGTGAATTTTTGGTCCAAAGGAAGTGAATAGGTTCTCTGTTTGCCTTTAGCACCCCAGCTATGATCAAAATACCAAATGCGGCATACATTTCAACAGGGTCTACAGGATGCCATTGACGTTGTTTGTTAGGGTTTTTAGTGTTCCATTCCTCGATAATGTTTATCAGCTTTTTGGTTAGTGCACTCAACAATAATTTGAACTATTTCATCGTCAGTAAACAATTTGAAGCAATCGGATAGGGATGAAATATTTTCTGTTGTCGAAGTGAGTCCTGGTTTTCTTGTGATTATATTTTGCATTGCCGTTCGTGCGGTCTAGGTGCCTTTCTGTTCCAAACATCCATTTTTTGATACATATGTAGGATCACTATCATCAATTTGATCATTTTCTTCATCAGTCTAAAAGTAGATATACTATGTACTTTTTTCAATAAAGTTGATATCAAAATAGCATACCTCACAAATCTCAGGTTCAACATCTTGAATTTCTATGCTGTCTTCTAACTCAGAACACTCAGAATCTGTTTCTAAAACGTTCTCACCCTCATCACTCTCATCAACCCACTGTAAGGCAGTTGCACGATCTGTTTCTGTAGATAAATCCAATTTACTTTTCTGCGACATATCGCAACACCGACTCACGAAACAAGAGTAACAGTCTCAACACGCGTATCAAATAATACTAACTAAAATAAATATGTGTGTACGTGCCGTATGACCGCCTCGGCAACGGTCGGTTTTGCCTACAACAAAAGGTGGATTTCCACAGATCCGTCATCCGACGATACGATCATCCGAAAGTTTTGCGATTGGTGGAAAAATTCGAAAGCCGCCAAATATTTGTCCGAAAGTTTTAACTTACGTCCGTCATCGGAAAAAGTTGAAAAATGTTTTATCCGTCATCGGATCTGATTTAACCTAACTTTTTCATGATCTGCTATTTCTGGTATAATATTTCAGAATGAATAATAATAATAATAATGAAAGACGATTAAAAGCAACGAACAGTTTGCTGTTAATTGCAATTGTGTTGAGAAATAGGAGGAAAAAAAGAAAACCATCAAGATTTTGGATAAGAGATATTTACAAAAAAAGAAAATCTCTAGGGACATTTTATAATTTGGTTGGAGAAATGCGATAATGTGATAATAAAAAATATGTGAATTATTTAAGAATGACCTGTAACACATTCAACAAATTACTAAGTATATTAGGACCATCACTTGCAAAAATGAATCATGTTAGAGAACCAATTGCTCCTGCAGAAATATTAGCATTGACTTTCAAGGTTTATATTTATTAAGCAGTAGTTGATGAAATTAACTAAAAAAATAACTGTCTCGGCCCTTACTTCGTGGAATCTACTCATTTTACTGTTTTAAATGAAACTTTTTCAAGATATTGTGGAATTACCTAGAAACAGTAAAAGTTTCATTTAAAATAGGAAAATAAGCAGTAGTCATCATCGATGAATGATTGTGAATCCATTTTTCTCAAATAAACAAATTTAATGGGAATGACCAAACACAAACTAGTTAAAATCATTAAAATAAAATTACAAAAAACTGTCGACCGACTTATATGCCTGTCACTTGTCATTCAAGTTACCAAACTTAAAAGAGTGATTTGTCACTATTTTTGTTACTAAATCTTACAATTGTTTCCAAGCAATGGAAATTGGCATTTAGATTCATCCGATACGACGTGATACGACTAACAATCGGACATCGGATGACGGATCTATGGAAATCCACCTTAATACGAGTCGTACGCAAAGTTACGTTGTCTGAAACAGCATTGCCAACCTTGCTTTCAAGATTAATAAAAAAATACATGGATGCCGAATGGGGTATAGGATGTACCCCACCTAATTTTTTTCACATTTATTTCAAAAAAATAAGAAAAAAACTGTTTTTTTGATATATGTACTGATAAATGAGGGTCCAACTGAGGATTACTCAGCAGCATTTTTTGATTCTAAGCAAGATGCAAACAACAGTATGTGGGGTACACCGGTACCCCCCTCCGGCATCCGAAGGTTAACATTCAGGCTACTTGTCGCCTCGAATGGCCTTCCTGAATTAAGCCATTTGAATTTCCTAACTTCAAGTACTTTTCTTATTTCGTTCTCTTTGTTTAATACTGATATTTAAATTATTTTTCTTTTCAGGAAGAGGTCGCGGCAGACCGAAAAAGAAAGAAGAAGCCAAGGATTCAGAAGATGAAGACAACGACGATAATGACGCCGTCGAAGAGGAAGAAGATGACGATTAAATATATTTTCAAGTATAATTTTTGATTTCGCCAAATCCGGTAAATCGGGCGCCAATCTCAAAAACCAATCGTTGAAACTATGTCCCATTTATCATTATATTTTCTTCATCATTGTACACAAAAAATATCATTCCCTATGTGTTCTCGTGCCATGAGTAGACGATGGTATCGTAAAATCACTTATAAATTTGACTACTTTGAATCTCATTATGTTACAGTTACTTTTGTGATTATATATTTATGAATATTAAGTTTTAGTTTAAAAAAGTGTGTTTTTAAGTATTTTTGTACTTATTTGATCTTTAAAAGACATGATAGTGTTGAAATCTCCACTATTTTAGCTTACGCGTACAACAAATTATTAAAAAGCGATTTTCACTTTTAATTGGAACATGGTTGATATTTCAAATTTATGTCTTTTTATCCCATAAGTATGTCTCAGGAAGAATTATTTATCGAATCTTGTAGATTTAGTTTTATTCATACTAGACTGGACAAGATCATTTGAATACATTTTTCTTACATAAAAATGTTGGGCAAATATCGAAGTCAAATTTATTTGTGATACACCATTGGTTGGCGTTGACTATTGACTTGTCGGTTTGTGTGTAGATTTTTTAATATAAGAGGTTATACGAGTTGGTGGGCGCACAATACTTTTAGTTTGTAACTTGTGTAATTTAATATCTTAGATTTTGAAATTAGTCTGTTTCTTTGGAATCTGCGTTTCAGTGTCATAGTCATTGTCAAAATAATTTAATAAATTTAAATTTTAAGTATTTGTTTTTCTTTTATTTATCATTTCCCGATCTAGTAAATGAAATGGGAAGATGGAAATGAATATGCAAATAAAAAATTGCATAATTTATACAAATAGGGATTGAGAGCAGGGTCCTCCAGAGATTTCTTTACATGCAAACCTTGTACCTGTACCTTTATATCCTTAGTAGATAGGTAACCAGCTTCCTGCTTATCAGATATATTTTTCTGGGAAGCGGGCCCTTATTGAAAACTACACAATGTGTTTTTGAAATCAGCTCCGAGAAATTCGTACATCACAGTGAAGTATCATAAATAATTTTCAAGAAAACGGTACACAAGTGATTATAACTACATAGTGAATGACACGGACTAACAAAGTAAGTCTAAATTTGCTTTTTTATTAATTGTGTTATATTTCAACCTAAACACATTCATTCAATAATTAAAACCGGTATCATACCATTTACCATCCTTATCAGTTGGGTCTGATGCGGCACAGAGCCGTATTCAGGCAAAACGAATCTTAGCGGAACATGGAAACCGACAGTATAACCCGCGACAACATCAATAATCAGTCACATTTATCCCAACATGTACCTTCAGCTCAACACTCGATTCCAACTCAACATTCAACGATACCAAAACAAGTCGCCTCAACCTTCATACTCCAAAGTAGCTAGCCAACCTCAACAACCTACCATACCTACTTTCAAATCAAAACTACAAGCCATCGTTTTTTGTTCTCTAAACAGTGTAAAATTAGAAGAATATCTCCTCGCTATTGGCTCCACGATCATAAGTTCGAAAAACATTCACATCTAGAATCTGAAACAATTGGATATGTATTTACCTCTCAAGTAAGGAAATCGTAGATGAATTTATCATTAAACATGATGGGCGCAAAAAGATTAATAACGAAGTGATACAAGCATGCAGACTTATCATACCAAACGAAAGACTACTTTTATCCAATGTATGTCCCACCATTCCACACGACGTACTACAGAGGGAACTGCAATTTCCTTTAATAATAGGCACCACCAACCCCGACTATAAACACATTCAGTTTCAGGAGGCAAGTATACATTGTACCTCCCACAATTCCAATACCAGACTCAGTTTTGATAAATTATGATGACACCACATACCGTATTTTTCTTGCTGTAGATAATTTGTGTTATCATTGCAAAAAACATGGTCACTTATCTAGCATTTGCACTTCAAAGTTGCCTCCCCAACCAACAGACGACACTTCTTCACCAAACTCAACAACTACAACCAGTCAATCTACTCTAAACTCAGCAAACGAGCAAAGCTCTGAGCCACTAACAGATATATCTTCAATTTCAACCACCATGCCCATCGAAGCAAATATAACAACAGCTACCACAGCTTCGAATATCACTCACCTTGCTGAAACACAGCATCAAAAGATCCCTAGGAAAAATATCAAATTCTCCACAAACATCGACGGCTACTGACATCGAAAACCCAAAAAATGAAGCAGCTTCGAAAAGAAATATTACCGAAATCATAACACCTCCTTCCGATAATACATCTTACACAAGCTTCAGTAAACCAGATGCAAAACTCAAAAAAGCGAAATCCACTTCTAAATCCACTATCATACTGGAAAATCAAATGGCACCTATCAAAGAATTATTCGACAATGAAACTCAAATAATATCTTTCGAACAAACAATCGACTTTTTTCAGAACGTACAAGGATCAGCGGACCCTTTCAGTACAGCAGAAGACTACACCTCTGATATACTAGAATTATTACAACTCTAACTAAAATACATTCATATACCTCTGACCGCGCCAAATAAAGACCAAATGCACTAAAACAAAAGAGAATTATGAAACAACTGAAGCTTTTAAAATCAAGAGAAGATGCCGAATCTGACGTTTCTCTTACCACATCTCTGGAATCCCTAACAGAACTTACATAATATTATCTTAAATTTATTGCAATGGAACATAAATGGGCTTTACACCCATTATGAAATGCTCAAATTATTTGCCTTCAAGAAACTAGATTGTAGATTACAAAGGGGTCGATTGGCCTATAGCTGGCCTTTCCACACTGCGACCTGAAAAGATCTTTTGTGTATACCCTCCATCTATTTTTTGTCCCAGAGATCAAGGCTTCTAAGGAAGAAAATAAAACATGCTGATTGGCCAAATTTCAGTAATTACATTGAAGAAAACGTTGCTCTACTACCCGTTAATCTAGAAAACGATAACACCGAAACATTTTTTGAACTCGTTCACAAAAATTATCACCGATGCAGCAGAAAAAATTATAGGAAAAACAAAAGCGCTAAAAAAACATACACCATTGCTAAGGTCACTGAATGCGATAATGCTATTAAACAATACAAAGCGTCATTTAATAAACTAAAACTAAATAAATCACTGGGGAACCTTGTAGACTATAAGAGAAGAAGAGGCCAAGCAAGATACATCACAAAAAGTGCAAGAAAAAACTCCTGTAAAGCGTTGGCATCCAACATAAACAGCTCTACTCATTTAAGTACCGTCTGGCAAAATCTAAGAAAAATATTAGGAAAAAACAACTTTACAAAAATTCCTTTTATAGCTCACAACAATAGCACAGTTTCAAATAACGAAGACATGACCGAATTATTTGCAACACATTTTGAGCACAACTCAAACTACTCAAGAATTTCTGGAATTTAAAATTACTAAAGAAGCCGAATTCTTAGATTACGATGACCGTGACAACAACATACTTAAATTTCCGTTAACTATAGATGAACTTAATTTCTCCTTAGACACAATCAAAAATTCTGCCCCAGAACCTGATTATATTTCATCAATATTTCTCCAAAAACTCCCTCATATTACCAAGTCATACCTTCTCCAAATATTCAACCTAATCTGGACAAAAAATAATTTCCCATCCACGTGGTCACAGGCAATCGTCATACCCATACCAAAGGCAAACTGCCCAAGAACTAAGTTAACTTCATACCGACCAATATCTCTTACCAACGTACTAAGCAAAATAATGGAAAAAATCATAAATAAAAGACTTTTGTGGACAGTAGAAGACAGAAACATTTTAATACAAGAACAAAGCGGTTTCCGTCAAAACAGGTCAACATTAGACGATCTCATTGATTTGGAATCCAAAATCCACGAATCTTTCGCAAATAAACAAGATTGCCTTGTAGTTTTCATCGATATCACAAAAGCCTTGGATACAGCGTGGCGTCATGGCATTATCAAAACTCTTCATTCATGGGGCATCAAAGGAAACATCCTAAAATTCATACAAATTTTTTTTAATAATCGTTTCTTTCGTGTCCGTACCAATAACACAACTTCAATTCTAAAACAACAAAATAACGGGACTCCCCAAGGATCAGTCATTAGTTCAACACTTTTCCTGATTGCGGTCAACTACATATTAAACCATCATTCCAAACTAGTCAAAGGCAGGTTATAAGCTGACGATTTGGTAATATTCTCCAAGGGTAAGAACATCGACTCAATTCAGAAACACATCCAAGAAACATTAAACAAACTACAAAACTGGTCTAAACTCACGGGACTGCAATTTTCAACAGAGAAGACCAAATGCATATTATTTTCTAGAAAACACAATCCTGTGTCTCCTGAACTTAAACTTAATAACATTTCCCTGAACCATGTCGATAACATCAGATTTCTTGGAATGATTGTTGACAAAAAACTCAGCTGGAAGAAGCAGATACTACATATTAAAAAAGCATGCCAAAACGGTATAAACTTTATGAAAACACTCTCAAGCAAATCCTGGGGATCTGACTATAATACCTGTCTAATCCACATATATAAAACACTAATTTTCGCTCAAAGATATACTACGGCTCTATAGTATACGCGACAGCTAAAAAAACTACTCGAAACCATTCAAAACACAGCACTAAGAATAGCAACAGGAGCATTCTGTTCAAGTCCAATAAAAAGCCTACAGTGCGAAACCGGGGAACCTTCTCTACAACTCCGGAGAAAATGCCTTGCCGCTTCATACGCACTATCCATCAACACAAACCAGCAGAATCCAGTTTACATTAACATACTGACCAATCACTACAAAACTTTACATTCGGCAAATATCAAAACAGACCCACCATTCTATGCAAGAGCTAGTCAAATTCGTACAGAACTCCAAATCAAACGTCCCCGCTTCCTTTCCAACAAAATTAAAACTCCCCCTCCATGGTCGATCAATATCCCTCCCACCGACAATTCACTATGCAAATTTATCAAATTAGAAACCCCCCGTACCCTAATTAGGAAAACATTTACCTCTATACTTGACAAATATCCACAATTTCACCTCGCATATACAGACGCATCCAAAACCTCTGATGGCGTAGGCGCGGCAGTGATCATGCAAAACAGTACACTACAATTCAAGTTACACGAAATAAGCAGCGTCTGCACTGGAGAACTATACTCCATTCTACAAGCACTTACTCACATAAAAACAAAAAATACTTCAAGATCATTCATAATAACAGACTCTCTTAACTCAATACATATTATCAATCAACTTTATCCCACACATCCAATAGCACTCCAAATTAAAGTCGAATTATCGCAGTTGCAACATTCCAATAGCTTTGTGTAAATACTTTGGGTTCCTTCTCATCATGGCCTTCAAAGAAACGAAGAAGCCGACCACAAAGCTCGACAAGCAGCTATTAGTGAAACCGTGAGTGAAGTGTAAACGGTAATGTGTATAACGACATAAAAACCGCTACTTAAATCAAAGTTCTAAAAATGTGGCAAACCGAGTGGCAAACGTCCCAATCGAAACTACGCGACGTGAAACCGGGAGTGAAACCTCGGGCGCAGACAATAAACAAAAGATCGCTTCAAGTTAAACTGACTAGGTTACGAATAGGCCACACCAAACTTACTCATAGTTACTTAATTAGTAAAAGTGAATCCCCAAAATGTGAATTATGCAAGATCCAGCTTACTGTCAAACATTTAATAACCGATTGCCCAAAATTTCAACAATAAAGACAAGATAACAACCTCAGCAACAATTTAGAACAAGTTCTTGGCGAAAACTGTAATACACAGAACCTTTTTAAATATCTAAGTGACATTAACATATTAACTAAACTATAAACAACACATATTTGTGTCGCTAATTACCCCAGTGGTAGATGCGACTTGCTTGTAAATAAAAAAAAGATATAGTTTTCTCCTTATTTTGTATTTAAAATTTTGACATAGGTAAACGGTCGCGTTTACCGGGCTACCGTTAAGAGGACAAGGGACCTCTGGACTAAAACTGCTCTAAATAGAAGCGATAGTAATTTTCGCAATTACTAAAGCTAAGAGCAGAATCCCGAGATCAAATCCTTATAGATCATTTAAGTTCTTGTGGTGGCAATGCCACGTATTTAAGTTGGGACATTCAGAATCAAATATTGGAAAATGCAATAAATTAATTGTTCGTGATCTTAGCTGATGAACCTGCCGATGTTTCAAATAAAGAACAGTTGATTTTATGTGCATGAATAAAATTATCAAATTTGTGAAAAGTTTCTACATTTCGTTGAAATTACTTCTGCTACTGGCGCTTATAGCCACTAGTATTTTGGATACTTTAGAAAAATGAAAGATCAACTGCAGGTATCTATGTGGACAAGGATATGACGGAGCCGCTGCTTTGTCAGGAAACTCTGAAGATGTTCAGATATTAATATATGAAAAATTTCAAGCATCTATTTTCAATAAATCGAATTAACTTTTTTTTACCTAAAAATCAAGAAAAAAGTAGAGAAATACTGAAACGAAGATATAAATTATTTGTGGTGATATTCTTCGTGGCAATCTCCTTGACAAAGACCTGCTGTACTGGACATGCTGGGCAGTGATATAGTATCTTTCCGCTTTTTTTTCTTATTGCAAGTACGACATTTTTTTCTAAGTATTTTGTTATTTTCGTTTCGAATTTCTATATTTTGGGTAAATGTTGCAAGTCCAATTCTGGTTTTATTCCTTGTAGATGTTCCGGTAACATTTTCTGTAGCACTTCTAGACGAAACTGATACAAAGATAATTTCCTACCAGAATACTTTTAAAAAGTACATAAGTATTTTGCAGGTATAACTGAATAATATGAATACTAATTTCTTATACCACCTTAAGGTTTTACGTGTCGTAGGATAATAAGCCGTCATCTGATCTAGGTTATCCCTCCCATATATTTGTTATATTGAACAACAGGCAATGGTTTTTCTACTTCTGCTCCTCTTCTGTTTTTTGTTTCTCATCTCGCCATTTACCCACCATAACATTTTCGAAGTAGGTACATATCTTTAGATTCATTTTTTTTTAAATTTTGCCTTGACGACTTCAGGTGGATTGCCTGTCATGTTCTGACGAAGAGTTCCTGCGCAAAACACATTGTTCAATAAAATTTTTGCGAGGTTAAAACTATTGTAAAAATTGTCTATATACACCGAATGTCCGTTATTTAAAAAGTTTCTCATCAAGAACATTACAAATTTTTCAGTATAATTTTTACCACTAAGAAGGGCATTGTTTGCGCCAGCATACATAGTAACATCTAAGACAGTCCCATCAGATTCGATTAGCATATACAATTTTACTCCGTATTTATACTTCTTTTTTGGAAGGTTTTGTTTACCAATGCTCTAACTTTATACATACGATTTGCTGGAGGTCAGTCAGTAACTGGTGAATTTTCACAAAAATGTAGACATCTCATTATAAGAAAGTACCGATCTCTACTCATAAACTTCGGAAAACAAGTTCCAAGTTAACCCATGCTTCTTCCAGTAATCCTCCATGCGAGGTAATTTTATGGTTCCGGTATGTAAAGTCAATCCTATAAAAATAAGTACATAATTCAGATATTGTCAAGTCCTTCCACGTAGCAATTCTTGAACGGTTCTGTCCACTACTAGTAGAAAGTACTTCAACTGCATAATTATTAGTATGTAATACTATTAAATTCAAAAGTTCATCATCCACTAAGAACCTAAACCAGTCATGGTTCTTCGCCAGGAGAATCTACCAATAATTTATTTATTTTTGTAAAAGGAGTTTGCCTCATACCTTCACAGTTTTCTGTCCAGGTACCACGAAAAATATTCTCCGAATCCTCTTGCACTGCAAAAGTATTCTCCATTTCATCTTGCATAACATCAATTGTGATCAAGTTCATCAAGTTTTTATAGGATTATTTAGTTACAATCATAATCCCTATCTACTTCATGATCACTTTCTGTATCTGAATAGTATAAAAATTTCATCATTTCCTCGACTGTGAGTTTGTTTGGATTTCTCATATGCATACGCTTACGCCTTTTTACACTTGAAGGGCCAGGTTCACTGAAATCAGCCATTAAAACAAAAATAAATAAATCACCACCTCTCTGAACAAGCTCCAAATCACAAATATATAACGTAAACGTACTAAATTCCGACAGTGTCCCAAAATTCGACATGTTATTCCTTTTTTAATTAAAATAAGAAATCGTTTAACAATAAAGGTATATAAAGACATCTAGAGGCATGTTTAAGTATTATATTTAAGTTTTAAAAAGGTAACTACTTTATCAACCAACAAAAAGTCTGACATCTTAACCTTCAATTTCACATGTTCACACCTCTTTCTGTTTGTGTAGAAGAACCTGTTGATTCCTTCTAAGGTAAGTGAGAAACATGCATTATTGAAACTCTTATAATATCTCTATTTTTAACAGAACTGTTATTATTTTTGTGTAGAATTGATTTGGATACTTCAATTCAACTTAAACTTTGTTTTTAACGTGTAATTTTTTTTGCATTTTTAAAAATTTTGAGTGTCTGATTTATGTACTGACAATATAAAGCTTACCCTAAATCCGACATGCAGTGTCGAATTTATGGTCACTGTGCGTTGTATTAAAGTTTGATGTTTTCTTTTTCTTTCTTAATAAAAATATGTTCTGTGTCACTTTCTTCAAATATAAGATCATTGTATACCTTGGGTCATAAATCCGACACGGGTGTCGAATTTAGGTACGATATGTGTCGGAATTATGTGGTTGACACATTAATGCAAATTAGTATTAAAAATTTTACTTGAATGTGGTTGATGTAAATAGTTACATATCATAACTAGTTGAGTTCTTAAGTAGACAAAATTTTTTCAGCAAATCAGGATGTCCACTGGAAAATACTATAAGTATACCAAAGATGACTTAAAGAATGCCCTAGAGGCCATTAAAAATGGAGTACCTTGTGCTACAGCTTCAAAGGAGTATAGGGTGCCAAGAACGACACTAATTGGTAAAATTAAGGGAAAATACCCAGAAGACTTTTGATAAATTGGATTATTACCTTGGGGAAAATGGGATTCCCAGTCTCGAAAACTCAGTTACTCAACAGTGTGGCACTCTTAGTGAAAAAACTCAATCGTCCAAACAATTTCACTGATGGACGTCCCGGGCGTCATTGGTTTGACGGCTTTCTGAAGCGGCATCCCAATATAACTCAACGACTGACACAAAATATAACTTCGTCAAGAGCAGCAGTTACAAAAACCAAAATCCAATTTTGGTTTGAAGAAATAAGTGAATACTTTAGGAGTTCCAATATTAACATTACCAATCCGAATAGAATCTTCAATACTAACGAAACTGCTATGTTTTTGTCTCCTAAAGGGAATAGAGTTCTCACAAAAAAAGGCACTAAGACAGTATACGATCGCGCTGGGGATGAAAAGGAATGCCTCACCGTTCTAGTTACAGGAAATGCATGTGGCCAATTGGCACCACCAATGATAATGTACGCGTATGAACGCATACCTAAACACTTAGTTTTACAAGTGCCCTGTGGATGGGGTATCGGAAAATCGGATAGCGGGTGGATGACCTCCGAGTCTTTTTTTGAATATATCACAAATATATTTTATCCATGGCTAATAACAAAGTCTATAGAATTTCCGGTCGTATTATATCTTGATGGGTATAAATCGCATGTGACAATGCCTTTGACAGGTTTTTGTAGGGAAAAAGGTATAATATTAATAAGCCTGCCACCAAATTCCACGCATGTTATGCAACCATTAGACGTGGGTTTCTTTAAGCCTCTTAAAAATAGTTGGAAAAAAGCAATTAATAAGTTTAAAACTGAGAATAACAGCAAAGCTCTCAATAAAGAAAATTTGGCCCCAGTATTAGAACAGGCTTTTAAGGGTATGTCAGGCTTAGAACGCATATTCCAAAACTCTTTTAGATCTTGTGGGCTTTTTCCCTTTGACTCTTCAAATGTGCACTACAATAAACTGATTTTGACTAATGAAAATGAGGAGGAAAAGGCGGTAACACAAACAGAAAACTCAGACATTGTGAATCACTTGAGGTTCTTAGAGACATATATTGAACCGAACCTGCTTTCAGAGTTTTATAATCGACAAGGAGATCTGTGGAATCGCAACGATGAAAATACGGGTCTTTATCAGACATGGCTCAAAATATTTAAAAATTCAGGATTACGCTTTAAGGAAAAAGAAAATGCTTCTGTGATAATAGAAATAGAAGACGGACTTATCCTAGAAGAAGGTTGGGAAAATACAATAATCACTGAGGACTTCGAAAATAAAGATAGCAATATATTGAATGAGATGAACAATAGATTAACAAATGAATTCAACGATAAAGAAACTCAACCGATAGAGAAGCTGCTTGAAGAAAATAGTGAAGAAACAGAACAGTGCAAGTTAATGAATTCCGAGGTATTTACTGAAAAATTCGAAAATAATAAAAGTCTTACAGAAGATCAACATGAACTAACCAGCTTATCAAAAAAAGAACAATGTGAAAAAGACAGTGTTAACACAAACTTGAATAACAATGAAGATAAAGAAAATGAAGTGCAAAGGCTTGTAGATACTAAAGAAAAAGTTGTTGAAATAAACAGTAGCACCAACATTTTAATAGAAAGAACTGAGAATGAGACTAAGTTAAATTAAAGATATGCTACACATACTGTTGAATATAATGAAACTTATTTGAAGCCAAAAGATGTTGCTAAACAGCTACCAGGAATTATAAAGATACCTGAAAACAAACTCAAAGAAAATATTTCACTAGAAACTACTGAAAGGAAGACAATTGAGGAAAGCACCGAATACAATATTACAAATTATAATAATAAACAGTTACCAAAAAATATAAAAACACCTGAAAACAAACTCATAGAAAATAATAAACCAGAAACTACAGAGAAAAAGACAGTGGATGAAAGTAGCGAATACAATAATACAAATCATAACAAACAGTTACCAGAAAATAATATTAAGACACCTGAAAATAAACACAAAGAAATTATTCCACCAGAAACAATTGAGAGGATAGAGCCGAATAAATATGAGAACGTTTTACCCGGTATTACAGTTCCATCTCCATTTAAGACCGCACTTTTTTGGCCTGGACCATCAAACGTCAAGAAAACCAAAAGAAAACTTTCTGACAAAATTCCTTCTGTGGGGACCTCTGATGAATGGAGGCAGTACTATTTGAAAAAAGAAAACCAAAAAAAGGAAATTGAAAGAGCCAAAGAAGAAAGAAAGCGAAAAAGAGAGGAAAAGGTGAAGCAAATAGAAAGACCAAATAAAAGAACCAGAACAGAATCAAAAGCAAATCAAAATAAAGACGATGTACCTGTAACCAAAGAAGACTTGCCAAATAAAAAGAAACTAACAAAGACTGATAAAAATATTAATGATTACGTTATTGTAAATTATCTCGATGATTACTATCCAGGAAGAATTGTTGAAATTGAAAATGATAAATATTTGATAAGCACCATGACAAGAAGTGGCTTGAATAAGTGGAAATGGCCTTCCCTAAAAGATGAAATATTCTACGACTTCAAAGAGATCCTACAAAAAATTGAAGCTCCATTGGAGATAAACAAAAGAGGGTTTTTTGAAATTAAAGACTTTGAGCGATACCAAAATTTTTTGTTAAATTAAGTTGTTTTCTCAGGACCTACATAAATAGTTTTGTATTTTATTTGCACTATAATGTATTTACTTTTTGTCCCTAATAACCTTTTTTTTATTCTTGGGAATCAAGTCAACAACTGTGGAAAAATTAAATATTTTAATGCAGACGAATTTGAGATCATCTTTGTGTCTGACTTACAGACACCTGTCGAATTTATGTTCAGTTCACTGTCGAATTATTGTACAACCTACAAAATTGGGTGACGAATTTGAGGTCACTGTCAGTTTTAATATGACATCATTTTCATGTTAGTTGCCATAATTATACATAAAAGATATACAAATACAACACTCTTCACATTCTATTTAAGCTATTGAAACAGTTACTTTCATCATCTATTGATACTATCTATTTTTTAACTTGTATAATTTGTCGTCCATATCTTAAAGTGTCGGATTTTGGGACAGTTACGTTAGGTTATAGTTTACAAATCCTATAATACGAACCTGTGGGAACCACCGAAAAACGGCTGCCATCTATCAACAAAATACATATCTCCGTATGTGCGAACATGTTTCGTACACTTCTGAAAACTGCGGCATTTTCAAAATATGCATTTAAAAACAATCTGTCGAGGCCGCGCTAGTGCGTCGTACGCATTTTCGGAAAAATCGAATGAAATCACTAGCGCGTCCTCCGCATTGAAAGGGTTATGGGTGCTTCACACAATTTAAACGTAGTTTGCCTAGGTACCATTGAAAGGGCTTTCGTGTTTTTTAACACTCCCAAAAGGAGGTATATATTTCATTAACAAAGTGACTTATGTCCGGAAACAAAAAGGCTTAAAAAAATTGTGTCCTTAACGATTGGTCGCTAAACACGATGCACTTTGTAGTGTTTGTAGAACTGTATAAACCGTTGGTGGTTGCTTTTGAGGCAATAGAGGAATGGACTGACAAGAATACTTCCACTGAGCATCTGGATACTGTCCATTGTTAAAGGGTTCCAAATTTGTGATGGCACTAATGTGCGCAGATAGAATATTATGTCCATACACCTTTAAGCAAGATTCAACAAACAATCGATTTAAACCTTTGTAAAGCGTTAAAGTTAGCTAATGACGTAACAGGAAAAGATAAAGACATAATAGGCCTGGCAGGTGATAATTTTCAAAATATTAATTTTTAAAGAAGCGCATTATCTACTTTCGGAATATGATATCTAAATCAGATTACCTAGACTACCATCAAGAAAAACTCAAAGAATGGTTATAAAAAGTGATTCTGCTGCTGAGTATTTTAAAATAACAATTTTTAATCCGTGTTTTTAGATGGCCTCAGAAAGTATCGAGGATCGGGTTTGAAAACATCGAGAAATCGTTCAAATTATTGAATGCCTCTTTTCACATGATAACCAAGATTTTGATAGTCAATTAACAAAACAATGTTAAAAGCTAAACTTGAGTAGTGGTATAAAAAATGAAAAAAATAGAAACTGAAGGAAGATTTGGACAAAGTGTATACCGAATATATTCCCCAATATAAAAAGACGTTTACAATGTTTTTTTACTTTGGCTACGGTTGGGCGGTTGTACCGCATCTGAAAGGTCATGTTCAAATTTAAAATATTTAAAAACATCTACGTAGCACCACGGGAGAGGATCAAATTGTTTGGTAGTTTTTTATGCGAACCATAATATTGATATTACCATGGAGGAAATGGCAAAAATAAAACGAAGAATTTTACTTTTATATTAGTGATTACTTACAACTTATTTTTTTTGTTTCTCGCATCAACCAAGTTGGTTATTAGCGATGGCTTTAATAATATAATCACAGCTTATAGAGTAGAGAGGTATTTGACAGATATTTATAAATATTGTAATGTATTTCTAATTTATTTAAAACGTAAACGGGTGGGATAAATTTTAAACACTCGGTATGGCTACTTACTGATTTATTTAAACACTAACTCACTAACCCTTAATTTACATAATAATAATAATAATAACGTTTATTCATACATTTACAAATACAGTGATAAAATACAAATAAAATTGAATAAACATCTAGACATCCACAGAAGTATTGTACATACTTGTATGTGGTGAATATAGGCAAGTGTGTCAAAATTTAAAAAAATTTTTTTAAAAAACAAAAAATGCAGTTAAAAACAATATAAATCCATTTTTACATGATTGTATTTCCGACATACATTTCGTATATGAGTTTACTCTTCTCTGTTTTTTTTTTTATTTATTATTCAGCATTCTATCATTTTGTGTATTTTTGTTTTGTCTGTTTCTTTAACAAATGTTACTAGTTGGGTTTTGAAGCGTTTAAAAGAAGTTTCATCGATAATTCTCTGTGGTAGTTGCCCGAATAATTTAGGTGCCAAGTAGGAGTAACCTTTTTGACCTATTGTTTTAAGAGCTGTTGGTATACAGTATTGATTATTCGATCTTGTCGCGTATCTATGATTTTGAGTGGTAAGTTTGTATTTATTTTTATATTGATGGCATCCTATCTGAATAATGTATAATTGTCTAACATCTAATATTTGTGTTTCAGTATAGAGTAGTGAGCTTGAATATCTTTTAGGTTTGTTGAGAATCATTCGGAGGAATCGCCTTTGAGACACTTCGAGGGCATTTAGATAGTTCCTTGAAACTCCTCCCCAGCCAATAATGCCATAATTGAGGTGTGACTCAACCAAACTGTGGTACAGTATTGTTTTACATTTAAAGCTCAAAAATTGGCTTACTTGCTTAAATCGAAATAGGATACTCCGAAGCTTTTTAGTTAAATATTCCATATGATGGTTCCAACGTAAGTGATTGTCAATGTAAATACCCAAGTATTTAATTCTTTTTGCAGGTTTAATTGAAAAATCTTGTTGGATATTAAGATTGTATTTTGGCAGAGACTTTTCATGACTACTGAAGGGTAAGTATACAGTTTTGTCAAAGTTTATTGAGAGTAATCTGCTGTCGAACCAGTCTTTGAGTTTTCCAAGATCATTTTCAATATTTATTTTGAGATTATACCAGTCATCATGTTTGTAATAAATCACAGTATCGTCCGCGAAGCTGATTATTTTTCCGATTGTTTCCTGTTCAAATAGATTATTTAAGTAAATTACGAATAGCACCGGCCCTGTTAAGACTCAAAGGCTTCTGTAGTAAATAATAAAAGTGGCAACGTCGTAATTATTTGATGTGCATGTGACAGGGACCCGAGGGGGAAGAAAAAGAATACAGTCGCAGTCGAAGAGAATAAGAGTGAGGGGACTCTAGACTTTATAATTAAGTTAACAATATTATTAAAATTTAAAAAGGCTAAATTCACTGTATAGTAGTATCGGTAGTGATTAAGTTTGATGTAAAAATAAAGTCATATAATACAGTCCACAGATTATTTATCGAAAAGGTAAATCAAACAAAGAAATTAACGCCGATACCTGAACATTTGGTCTTCGAACCGCATGAGTGGGATGATTTAATCCAGTATCCAGCAAATCTGAATTTCGCCGGTAAGCCGACGGACGTTACATACACAGTGAGTTTGTTCCTTTTTTTTAATAATTCCCATTAAAATTAAAAATATTGCCTTTATTTGGAGAGTAGAGTTTAATTCAGCCTCATGTTAATTTAGATAATTATTATTTGTATATGTATACGGGCGTGGTCTTGAGTTGATAAGTGGTTCACAAATTGCTATCGCCATATCATATTTCATTTACGTTTTACGAACCCTAATATTTATCTGTTGGGTTCTTAACATTCTGAGTGCAGCTGTTAAATATCTCTAGGGTCGTTTGTTTGAAGCTACACTGTTGCCAACAATTATTCAATTTCGCACTGATAGGAAATTAATTTAAGATTATAAGTTTACAAATTAATCATGACTGACGATTCATTTAAAACTTTAATTAAGAAACGGGGTGTTCTAAAAGGAAAAATTTCTATTTTTAGTAATAAAGTTTCAAAATTAAAAGAAAGTTTTGAGAATAAAGAAAATATTTCTGAACAAAATATTATCGAGCTTGAAGAAAGAATAAATAGTATTAGTGACATAAGTAATGAGTTTGATAGTGTTCAGAGCCAAATTGAAATGGAAATTTTAGACGACGAAGCCAAGTTTACTGAACAATTAGCTCAACGCGAACAGTTTTTACAAAATTTTTATGATTCGTTCTCTTCAGCAAAATACTTATTAAATCAACTAAAGCCACCCATTAATAACAATAATGATCATAATTCCGATCAAATTTCGATTATTTCAAGCAAAAACGGTTGCAGCTCTCCCGCAGTAAAATTGCCAGACATAAAATTACCTACATTTAGTGGGTCTTCAAATACCTGGCTTGAGTTTCGAGACACGTTTAACGCATTAATAAATGACAACCCTGACATCGACGATATAAATAAATTTCATTATTTAAGAGCTAGTCTAGAGGGTAGCGCGCGTCAGGTTATTCAATCTCTTGAAATTTCCGCAGGAACGTATATCGTTGCATGGGGTTTGTTATGCAAACGATATGACAATAAAAAGTTATTAATACATAATCACTTAGATGCATTATTCAATTTAGAAAAAATTGTTAAAGCGTCATCTTTTAAAATAAGAAATATGTCAGATACAGTCTCCAAACACTTGAGGGCTCTTAATAGTCTTGAACTACCAACGAGTCAGTGGGATATGTTAATTTTACATTTAATGGCCAAAAGTTTGGACGATGCGTCTGTCAGTAAATGGGAGGAATTCAAGTCCAAAAAGGATTTGCCTTCTCTTGAGGATATGTATGAATTTTTAAGAAGTAGAGCAGACTTGCTAGAGCGGTTAGAATTAAACAAACTTGAGCAGGGTCAAAAATCGGGAAAAACTAGGGGCTTATTTTCTGCCGATTCTGGGAATAATTCACAACAAAACAAAACATTTTCCCAAAATTTTAAGTGTGCCATATGCAGTGGTGAACATAGAGTTTTTCTGTGTGACAAATTTAAATCAATGTCCGTATTAAATCGCACTGAACAAGCCAAAAGGTTAAAATTATGTTTAAATTGCCTCCGAAGTGGTCACAAAACTAACCAATGCAGATTGTATGCTTCATGTAAAACATGTCAAGGTAAACACAATACTCTTCTACATATAGAAAATAAAAATCAAGCTGATCAAAACATAAATGAAGAAAATGTTTCTTTAACCACTAAATCAGAATATTCACAAATTTTATTATCTACAGCAATAGTAGATGTTTTAGACAGTAATGGTTTTTATGTACCAGTTCGAGCTATTTTAGATTCAGGTTCTATGTCTTCTTTTGTAACTGAGTCTCTTCATTCAAAACTAAATATTTCAAAGCAATCAGTCCATTTTGCTGTTTCCAGTTTAAATAGTACCGTCTCTAATGTTAACTCTAAATGTTGTTTGAAGTTAAAATCTCAACACAACAATTTTATAACTGATTTGTCTTGTTTTATACTACCAGAGATAACTGGAAACTTGCCTACATTTTCCATTGATAAGCAAAGTTTATTGATACCTAAAGATCTAATATTGGCCGATAAAAATTTTCATAAGCCCAGGCCAGTGGAGATGTTGATAGGTGCTGACATATTTTGGAATGTTTTATGTCCAAAACAATTAAAGTTAACTGAGAATGGTCCTGTTTTACAGGAAACTCAGCTTGGGTGGTTGGTTTCAGGTAAAGTACAAGGCATTCAAATTTCTAATAATACAGTTTGTAATTTTGTTAAAAATGAATCTGATTCATCTATCCAAGATCAGTTATTGAAATTTTTTGAAATAGAAAGTGTTAAAACTGCCAGTCCTTGGTCCAAAGAGGAAACTGACTGTGAATCTCATTTTAAAGATACAACCACAAGAACCCAAGAAGGTCGTTTTGTTGTATCGATTCCGTTAAAACAAAGTCCGGAAATATTAGGTGAATCGTTAGATCTAGCCAAAAAGAGATTCAAATCATTAGAGCAAAAATTTTCAAAACATTATCAATTTTCCAAAATGTATAAAGAATTTATCTTGGAATATGAAAATCTCAGCCATATGCAAAATATAGGTAATGTAGCTAAAGTAAATCATGAGGGTGCCTATTATCTACCGCACCATGGGATCCTACGTATGCATAGTGCGACAACAAAGTTAAGAACAGTTTTTGACGCCTCGGCTCGAACTACAAGTGGAGTTTCGTTTAACGAACTCCAGTTAAAGGGACCAGTCATTCAAGACGATTTAGTCTCAATATTATTACGCTTCAGACAATATAAATATGTTGTTACCGCGGACATTGAAAAAATGTACCGTCAGGTTTTAGTGTTAAAAGATCAGCATAAAATGCAAAGAATTCTTTGGCGAGAAAACGAAAATAAAGAACTAAGTGTCTTTGAACTTTCCACAGTGACGTACGGAACCACAAGTGCACCATTTTTAGCTATTAGGTGCCTAGTTGAGTTAGGCAACCTTTGTAATAACAAATTACCTATGATTTCAAATATAATTCTTCACGACTTTTATGTCGATGACCTTTTGACAGGTTTTGATGATATTCACCTAGCAAAAGAAAGTTGCCTTAGATTATGCGAGGTTCTTCGCTCAGGTTGCTTTCCACTTCGAAAGTGGAGATCAACCTTTCCGGGCATATTAAATGATTTAAAAGAATGTAAACTTGCTGAAGCTTCGGAAGGTCTAGTTATCGGCGAAGATGATGTTGCAAAAACTCTAGGCATATCTTGGATGAGTAAAACGGACAAATTAATATTTCACATTGACGTTGAACTAAAAGGTGAACACTTAACAAAAAGAGTAATGCTTTCATGCATATCCAGAATATTCGATCCAATGGGTTTACTTGGTCCTTGCATTATAATTGCCAAAGTAATGCTACAACAACTTTGGAAAGAAAATTTATCTTGGGACAGTCCTATTTCCTATGATCTGCAAATTAAATGGAATAATTTTATACAAGAACTTCCTTCTCTGAACCATTTAAAAATTGACCGACATGTAATTTGCGATAATCCTACACAAATAGATTTACATGCGTTTTCAGATGCTTCTGAGGTAGCATATGGCGCAGCTGTGTATGTCAGATCAGAAAATTGCCATGGAGAAATATTCTGTCATTTACTTATTTCTAAGGCTAAGGTTGCGCCAATTAAATCACTAACAATTCCTCGGTTAGAACTATGTGCAGCCCATCTTTTAGCCAAACTTGTTAATAAAGTTACTACTTCTCTGAGGCTTAATTTAAATTCTGTAACATTTTGGTCTGACTCGACAATAGTTCTTGGCTGGATTAAAACTTCAGTCCATTTATTAAAACCATTTGTACGCAATAGAATTGCTGAAATACAGGATTTAACTGATATAAGGTCATGGCGTTATGTTCCAAGTTTAGAAAATCCTGCAGATATTTTATCAAGAGGCTCCTATCCTAGTAGTTTAAATAATTCAAACATATGGTGGCACGGTCCATGTTGGCTCAGAGAGAGTCCAGAATTTTGGCCGAAAGATAATAAGGTGTCTGTCCCTCTTCCAGAAATAAAAACGACTTTGGTTGCTGTGTCTGAAAGTAAATTTCCCTTCGAAAGGTTTTCTAGTTTAAATCGATTAAAACGATGTATGGCGTATATCTTGAGATTCATAAAAAATTGTTTAAGTGCTAAAGAAAACCGAACATTTGGTGTTTTAACAGCTACTGAATTAGATTATTCATTGAAGTTACTTGTAAAAATATCCCAAATATCTTCGTTTACCAAGGAGTACAATGATCTGAAGGTTGGAAATGAAATTGACAAAAAGAGTAAACTTTTATCTTTAAATCCGTTCATGGACACTGATGGCATAATTAGAGTTGGTGGTCGTTTGCAAAATTCAAATTTTCACTTTAATAAAAAACATCCAATGATCTTGTCTTCAAAACATTATTTCACCAAACTTCTTTTCGAACAAGAACATAAAAACTTACTGCATGCTGGACCACTACAACTGTTATATAGTATAAGAGAAACATATTGGCCCATTGCAGCTCGCAATCTAGCTAGATCTGTTGCTCATAAATGTGTACGATGCTATAAATTGAAACCTAAACCGGTTCAACCTATGATGGGTAATTTGCCTAGTGATAGATTCCTATCAGGTTTTTCATTCCAAATTACAGGTATAGATTATGCTGGACCTTTTCTTGTCCTCAATAAAAAGGGACGTGGCTCGAAACTCATAAAGGGTTACGTTTGTCTATTCATATGTTTTGCCACAAAGGCCATTCATCTAGAGTTTGTAAATAGTCTTTCAACTGAAGATTTTCTTTTGGCTCTGAAACGCTTTATTAGTCGGCGAGGGAAACCATGTCAAATTTATTCAGACCACGGTACTAATTTCATTGGGGCAAACAGAAATTTAAAGGAATTATATGATTTCCTAAATAAAAATAAAATTTCAATAAGTGATTTTGTGAACAACCAAGGCATACGCTGGAATTTTAATCCTGTCCAAGCTCCACATTTTGGTGGATTGTGGGAGGCAGGGGTTAAGGCAATGAAGTGTCATTTAAAACGTGTGTCTGGTAATTCTAACTTTACAGCTGATGAATTCACAACTCTACTTTGCCAGGTAGAGGCCATATTAAATTCCCGTCCTCTTTCTCCACTATCTACCGACCCCTTAGATCCTTCTCCCCTAACTCCAGCTCACTTCATCATTGGTCGTCCACTAACTTCAATTCTTGAGCCAGATATGAGTTTAGAAAAGGAGAGCAGATTATCCAGATACCAGAAGATTGAAAATGCCCGACAACACTTCTGGAGAAGATGGTATAAGGAGTATATCTCTGACCTTCAGCAGCGAATCAAATGGAAGACAAGCAATGGAATGCTGGAAGAAGGCATATTAGTGCTGGTAAAAGACGACAAGCTACCACCTTTGAACTGGAGATTAGGACGTGTAATCAAATTAATTCGCGGAAGTGATAATATCTCGAGAGTTGCTGAGATTCTCACCAACAATGGAACTATTAAAAGAGACTTCTCCAAAATTTGCCCATTGCCGCTGGACAATTAGTCGTGTGTGTTCTTCTCTTAATGAACATTAAATATTTCGTTAAAAGCTGGTGCTTTCAAGGCCGCGGGTATGTTAAGACTCAAAGGCTTCTGTAGTAAATAATAAAAGTGGCAACGTCGTAATTATTTGATGTGCATGTGACAGGGACCCGAGGGGGAAGAAAAAGAATACAGTCGCAGTCGAAGAGAATAAGAGTGAGGGGACTCTAGACTTTATAATTAAGTTAACAATATTATTAAAATTTAAAAAGGCTAAATTCACTGTATAGTAGTATCGGTAGTGATTAAGTTTGATGTAAAAATAAAGTCATATAATACAGTCCACAGATTATTTATCGAAAAGGTAAATCAAACAAAGAAATTAACGCCGATACCTGAACAGGCCCCAATACTGTTCCTTGAGGTATACCACATTTGATGTTGATCTCTTCACTCACATGATTTTTGAATTTAGTTTTTTGTGTTCTGCTTGTTAGATAACTTTTGAATAAATTATGAGCTAAACCCCTTACACCCATATCTTCTAGTGTATCTAAAAGTATGGAGTGGTCGACAGTATCGAAGGCCTTTTTTAGATCCAAAAAAAACCCAATAGATGGAGTGCTTGAATCCAAGGATTCGTAGATGGTTTTTGTCAAGGAATGGATTGCGTCATTGGTAGATTTTTTTTCTCTAAAGCCATACTGGGATGGCGACAGCAGATTATAATTTGATAGGTATGTCGTAAGTCTCGTTTTTATAATTTTTTCAAAAACTTTGCTTATTGAAGATAGAAGTGAAATAGGCCTATAATTCGAAATATTTTCTGTATTCCCATTTTTGAAAATTGGAGTTATAAGAGATTTCTTTAGAATCGAAGGAAATATGCCTGATTCGAAGGATTTATTTATGATGTCCGTCAAAGGTTCACATATGAATTTTGCAATAATCTTTAGAGTTTCAGCTTTCATTCCATCAAGCCCGGGAGCCTTTTTATTTTTTAAGCTAATTATTGTATTTTCAACCTCAGTAGTATTCGTTGGTGTAAGAAAAAGTGAATTTTTATTTACATATATTTTACTTTTGTAATTGGGATTTTGTCGTATGTTCTTTGCCAAAGTTTCCCCCACATTCGCGAAGAAGTTGTTAAATATATCAGCAGCATCTTTTGGATCTGTGACGATCTCATTTTTTTCATTCCTAATATTATTTATTATTCTTCCTGTCTTTATATTCAAAATTTCATTAACAGTGTTCCAAAGTTTTTTACTTGCATTTTGTTCTTTTTCAACTAATTTTTTATAATAATTTTCTTTGGCAGTCTTTATTTTCTTTCCCGTTTCTTTTTTTTTCGTTAAATAGTCATTTTTCAAGTTTACATTATTTGGATTTTCTTTCCATAATAAAAATGAATGATTTTTTTGGTTGATGTGTTTTATCAATGATTTTGTTATCCAATTTTTCCTTTTACGTTGACTATTTTTTAATCTGAAGTATTGAGTTGATTTTTGTACACATGTGTTTATGATGTTGATGAATTTTTCTGTTGTCGATTCGATATCATGCATTGGGTACAATTCATTTTTCCAACTTAAACTATTAATTCCTTTTTGTAATAATTGTTCGTCTACTTTTTGAAAATATTTTTTGTTTATTGAATTGTCCTTAGTTTCATTCAGTACAATTTGTAACAACGTTATGTAGTGGTCCGTAATTGATGTTGATATAGTGAGAGGTAATATGTTATTGAAGTTTTGTTGTTTTGTTTTAATGAATATATGATCAAGACATGATTCAGATCCATTTCTCGCTCTTGTTGTAGTATTAATAGTTGATTGAAAGCCATGCTCACTCATCATATCGAGATAATTTCTTGAATCTTCAGTTATTTTCATCAAGTCGATATTTATGTCACCTACAAATAAGCTATAATAATGTTGATTACTTTCTTTATTAAGAATATCCCCAAGCTGGTCAAGAAAGTCGTCAATTCGACTTGCTGGAGATCTATAGAATGCTAAAATGCAAAAACTCAGCTTATCCATAACCATTACAATTTTCAATAATATACCTCCGTTTATCTGAATATGTTCATGCGAATGTTATGAGTTTGTTTTTGCAAAGACGATAACACCATCATTTTGGTTATAGCTACCTCCATTGTATAGGGTTGTGTAGTTGGCCATGTTGAGGAAGGACGTATCCGGGACCCGCCAAGTTTCTGTTAAAACTATGCACTCGAAGCATGTCTCAAGTTCCTCAAGATATATTTTTAATTCATCTATATTTTTTGAAACACTACAAATATTAGTATTAAGAATCTTGAAGTTATTCAATTTGTTATTTACAGACAAAACTTCTTTTGCTTCATTTGTATCATTTAGGGAATATGTTGTTATTTTTTCTAGCATAAAATTTCTTATATATTCATCCATGTGAATGCATAAACCAGTAAACAGTTTTAAATTATTTGACAGTAATTACAATATTTATTTGGTTTTTATATAATAACAAAGTATGATGACATTAATAAAATTTTTGAAGAAGTTATTTAAGACAGAAAGTAAAAATAGTAAATTAACATACATAAATTATTTGATGCTTTGCGTAGAACCTGTGCGTGCTCTAGTATTTATTTTTTTTCCTCCCACAAATGATTGTTCTTCTTTTTTTTTCCGGAACCGGTTGCTAATTCTTTGGCAATAAATGATGTTTGCCCAGCTGTTTTTTTTTGGGAATGTTTGCCCCTGCTTTATCTCGCTTCGGGGTCGCAGGTTCGCTATTTGATTTCGGTCTGTTTATTTCAGTAGTTTCTATATACTTGACCTTATTCTAAATGAAACACCATTAAGTTTCCATTCCTAGTGATATTAAGATCGAATTCCTGATCTTAAACTCTTAATTCTGTCTTTTTGTTGAGGAGGACCAGATGTCTTCGTTGCCTTCTTATCACTTTCAGATTTCGACGGAGTAATTTTATCTTCTTTTTCTTTCGGTGTCAAATCTTGTCCGATATTTTCTTCGGTTGGATTATTGGCTGTTTCTGATTGAAATACAGGATGGAGGCTTCGTGAATTTGGGGTCGACGGAGCACTGTTTGGTCTTCTTTCTGTAGTATCGGTATTCTCGTTTTCTTCAAGTTCCTCGACGGTGTAAGCTCTGTTGTTGATATACAACCTATTTCCCTTTATGTACGAATTATCAGAACTATGTTGTCTCGCTCTATTCAAGTGGTGCCTCAGTATTCTATTCTCGCAGAGTTGTTTATAAGTTAGATCGTTTGAGATTCCAACACTGGTACCTTTTAACTTTTTGCAGTTTTTAATAACTTCAAGCTTCTTCAAATATGATATGAACTCAACTTTGACAGGGTTTTTATTCTTATTTCCTAATCTGTACAAATTATTTATATCGGATACCTGGACATCAACTTCCAATAATTTCTTGAGTTCTTTGCAGACGGCTGGTGCAGATACTTCCTGAGAGTCTCCTAGTCCAAATATAACAATATTATTTTTCTTACAAGTTACCTCCAATGCCTCGATTTCATTATGTAGAATTTTATTTTCAATTTCTACGTTATTTACTCGATAGTTGAGTTCTTCTATTTTCAATAATAGTTTGGCTTCAGACGCCTCAATAGCAGATTTAAGTTCCTTTCGATTTTTTATAATTTCCTCCTTCAATACTTTTATTACTTTTTCCCATTCACTTGCCATTCTTTGAAATTCTAGATCGAATTCTAGCGAATATGGTCGCTTTTACTTTTACGCTTAAAACTTCTAGTGATTTATTTTTCACAATAATATAGTAAAGACAATTGGATATATGGTAGTAAATAGTTAATTCGCCGTTCATTGATGTTGGTACAAATTTGTTACAGTATTTTAACTCCCATACAATTTACATGTATAATGTATCAATCAACCGAAATAAGTCCAATTTACTGACATCCAAAACAACAAATTGGAAAAAAACTTGAATGATAACAATGTCAACAGCAAACAATCGCGTTCGGTAAGACTGATTATTCTCGTAAACAAGGAATGCAGAGACGTACCTCGATTTGTATAAGCTCCGGCGAGTGCTATGAGTCCGCTAAGTGGAATTTCAACAATTATTGCTCTTTGTAACTTGGTGATTTCACTAATAAACACAGAGACCAGAGAAAAGTAACTGGCACTCACAAATTCGTCTCACTCTCGACATATACTTAACTAATCACTTAATTATTAATTTATATTAACTGTATATTCACTCAGACTAATTTATATAAACACTTTATATTCACTCATTTACTTGTTTATTTCACGATGTCAAATTATCAACTAACTCAACTCTTCCTGATCAGTCCCTTATATATTAAAGCCGTTTTTACTAGTAAATTCTGGGCTGCGGCTTACACAGTCAAAAATAATTTTTCTGGCCTTTTCTAGATAACTCTAGTCACAAAAACAATATTTACATAAGATAGTCTTAAACTCGTAAACAGTTTTTTATAACTGCGTATCCGCCATAATTTTAACTTTTATACCTGGCTTAGACACAGAGTCGGTTTTAGGGACTATATCAGTGTGCTGTTTCGTAACAATATTATCCACATCGCAATCCTTTCCTAGCAAGGTATTCATGTCATTTGGAAAATTACATTGTTGTCTTTGCGATGTGTATAATGTACATTCTAATAGTATACATATTATACACATAGGTTTATCAGTTTTACGTATTAAATATTCATGCGTAAGTTTAGTGTGACCTATTCTTGGTCTGGTTATTACGACCTGTTTTAAGCGGTTACTGCACATTCGCGGCCACTGTTTGACTTTCCTTTATTTGTCTTAATTTTTGGAGTGATCCTTGCCACTCCGATTGCCACCGAGAATTAATTTTCATTTTGATGTAGGTTTTCACGTCACTATAAACCGCACTGTTCACTATATGTACATCTCTGCATACTGTAGCGTCTTTTGCATGTTTGTCAGCATCTTCGTTTCCTTCTATTCCTTGATGAGAGGGACCCATAAGAATCTGACATCCAAGTTGCTGTTTTGTAGTAGATGCAGTTGAGTCTTGATTTGTAGTTCAATAGGGTTGTTAGTGTAAATATTTTTCAAGGTACTTAGGGCACTTAAGGAGTCTGTTATTATTACAGTTTTTTGTAGGTTTGACGATTGAATTTCGATTAAAGCTTGTAGGATAGCATATATTTCTCCTGTATACACAGAGCTTACGTCGGGTAATTTATATTTCAAAGGTGGTTTATAGGAAGTGATAACAGCAGCTCCAACTCCATTTGGGGTTTTGGATGGATCAGTATATATTGTTACGAACTCACACACCGAAGCAGATACTAAGTACGGTCCTGTAACCTTATGTTAACGGAGTTAAAAAAATGGCGAGCGCGCCGAATTCTGAGAAGGTCTATTGGGATGTATTGTGACAGTTTTTATAGACATGTTCTCGGAAGGTCTTTTAAGGATTGAGCCGACAATCGAGAAATATCGCGAAAGGCATTTTTTGTGTAAGCCGCAGTCCAGAATTCTCTAGTAAAAAAGGCACTAGTATATAAAAAGGACCGATCAGCGGACCAGGCAGTGGATAATTTGACATCGTGAGATAAACAAGTAAATAAGTGAATATAAAGTGTTTATATAAATTAGTTTGAGTGAATATACAGTTAATATAAATTAATAATTAAGTGATTAGTTAAGTATATATAAATTAAGTGTTAGTGAGTTAGTGTTTAAATAAATTAGTAAGTAATTTATCCCACCCGCTTATTGTTTAAATAAATAACAAAAACATTACATTGGGGTCAGAAGTGGGATAATATAAATAAATTTCTACGTAAAAATGGCCAAGAGAGTATGTGACCTCAAAGTGGCGGAACTAAGAGCAGAATTGGAAGATCGTGAGTTGGAAACGTCTGGTAAGAAAAGTGAATTAACAGAAAGACTCAAAATGGCACTGGAAAGTGAAGGCTTGGATCCAGAAACATTCTTATTCAAAGACGAGGCTTCCACCTTAATCTCGTCAATTTATGATATGAGGAATGATTTTTCTGTAATAAAGAACGATTTTTCTGCCATGGACGAGAAGATTTCAACCATGAAGAACGATATTTCTGCTAACATGGACAAGGTTTCTACTAATATGGATGAGAAGAGTTCTGCTATGAAGAACGATATTTCTACCATGAAGAATTATATTTCTGCTATGAAGAATGATATATCTGCAGATATCTTATCATTGAAAAATGACATTGCTGCTAAGTTGAGAATAAAATTTCGTCTCTAAAATCAGACATGGAGAATGAGATGACAACGATGGAAAATCAGATGGGCGAGAAAATCAAGGAGTTAGAGACAAAGATTGCCGATTTAAAAACACAAGACACTTCAGCAGAAGAAAAGAAGATCGAGATCTGCAAGTCAGAAACACAACACAAGACATATGATATTGGCAGTTTTATCCGAGTCAAGGCCCCAACGTTCGACGGAAAGATGTCGTGGACCAATTATGTGAAACAATTTGAAGCAGCCGCTAGAGTGAATAATTGGTCCGATAGAGACAAGGCAGTGAACTTAACTATCGCGCTTCGGGGAGATTTCTTAGATGTACTTCAGACGATACCTCTGGAAGAAACGGATGATTTCGAGCAGCTGAAGAAGGGGTTGGACATGCGATATGGTCACGAACATCTAGAACAATTGTACCAATCCCAGCTGAAGAAGGGAAGGCAGAAACGTGATGAAACACTTCAAGAATATGAAGTGGATATTGCCCGACTCGTTCGATTTGCTTATCCATCAGCAGCAGAGAACATGATGGAATGGCTGGGCATCCAGGCCTTTATTGATGGCTTACGTGACCCCGATATGCAGAGGACGCTTCGCTTAGCCCATCCCAAAACATTAGTTGACGCATTGACAGCTGCCCTTGAATATGAAGCAGCAACGAAGGCTTCAGGATATAACAAAATTAGGACCATCCAAGAAGAAGGTGACGAAGACAGATTTGACCAGTTTGTCAGTTTAATGAAAAGTATGATTGACAAGAAGCCGAGAAAGATCAGATGCTGGAATTGTGGCGAGCTAGGGCATGTACGTAGTTCGTGTAAGCGCCCCAAGACTCCTGCAAACAAAGAACCCCAGTCACAGAAAAACTAGAACGGGTCGGCTACGAGGGGGCAGCACCGACCCAAGACCGTTCCAAAGACCCTCTCATACTGATAGCTTCTCTCAGATGTCGCAACGACAGTGTATATGTGGATGGCGAAGTAAATGGCAAGAAATATGCTCTGCTGGTTGACACTGGGGCAACTAGAACCATTATACGACCAGAGATAATAAACCCCAAGAAGAAGCTTCTACCAACGAGACTGCGGACCGCCACAGGCCACAGTGCCAACGTTCACGGGGAAACACAAATCCAATTGGGAATCGGCGCAGAAAAGTTCACGCAGACGGTAATCGTAGCTGACATTGAAGAAGTCGTGATTCTGGGAATGGACGTAATGAATGTACATGGTTTCCAATTAGACTTTAGAAACAGAACCATTAAAGTGGGTTCCGAGGAGGTATTCCTGCATCCATATGAAGGCAGCGCGGTGTTGGCAGCTGTACAGGAAGATACCGTTCTACCTGCACGAAGCGAAACCATGATAGTAGCACGGGTACAGGGAATCATGGAAGAAGGTACACCGGTTATGATGGAACCAAGGAACCACGACGAGGAGGTTGGCAAAGTAGTACTAATTGGGAAAGGATTGGTTACGTCGGCGAAGGAGATCCCTGTACGATTGATAAACGTGAACGATTACCCAATTACCATCAAGAAGGAAACCAAGATTGGATCCTGCGTACCAGTGACGTCTATAGTTCGTCAGACAACGAATGTTATCAGTAGCTGGTCAATCTTTATATCGAGCTGAAAAAAAGAGAATGAGAGAATTTCTCTTGCAGTATCGAGACTTATTCGTACCAAAAGGAAGAAATACTGGCAGAACATCAGCCGTCAAATACAAAATCGATACTGGTAATGCTAAACCAATTAGGCAATCAGCTCGAAGACTTCCACGAGCGAAGAGAGAGGAAGCTGAAAGAATAATTCATGGGTGTCTCCAGTAGTTCTCGTCAAGAAAAAGGATGGAACTACGAGATTCTGCTTGGATTATCGCCAGCTTAACAACGTGACGAAGAAGGACAGCTATCCTCTGCCTCGAATTGACGATACGCTAGATACTTTGGCCGGCAGCAAACTGTTTTCCACCTTGGACCTGAAGTCTGGCTATTGGCAAGTGGAAATGGACCCAGAAGACAAAGAAAAGACTGGTTTTACCACCGGATCTGGATTATGGCAATTCAACGTCATGCCATTCGGGCTCTGCGACATTTGAAAGACTCATGGAAAATGTCTTGAGAGGGTTGTCTTGGAAGACATGCCTGGTCTATTTGGACGACATCGTAGTACTGGGGAAGACATTTGACGAACACCTGAAGAATTTGGAAGACGTATTCAAACGACTCCAAGCTGCCCAGCTCATGTTAAACCCGAAGAAATGTCAGCTGTTCCAAAACCGTGTCAACTATCTAGGCCATATAGTGAGCAATGAAGGAGTGGCGGTGGATCCAGAAAAAATTGCTTCCATTCAGCAATGGCCGCAACCAACGGATAAACATCAAATCAGGAGTTTCCTTGGACTTTGCACATATTATAGAAGATTTATCAGGAAGTTTGGAGATATTGCTAAGCCTCTAACTCGACTTACAGAAGAAGCAAGAGCTTTCCAATGGGACGAAGATTGTCAAACGGCTTTTGATACCTTGAAGAGGCATCTAACCACGGCGCCGATATTAGGATACCCTTTACCAGAGGGAGACTTTATTCTGGACACTGACGCAAGCAACGTAGGAATTGGTGGAGTGCTCTTACAGATCCAAGGAGGACAAGAAAGAGTGCTGGGATATTTTAGTAAAGTCCTCTCCAAACCAGAATGAAATTACTGCGTCACAAGAGAACTTTTGGCCGTAGTGAAGTCCGTGGAACACTTTTACCAGTATCTCTATGGTAGGAAGTTTTTAACCCGGACTGATCATGCAGCACTCAAGTGGTTGATGCAGTTCAAGAATCCCGAGGGCCAGATCGCTAGATGGATTGAACGACTTCAAGAATACGATTTCAACATCGAACATCGAGCGAACATCGAGTGAAATGAGGCTCCCACTGCAACAAGGTGGAATCTAGGGAAGCTGCAGTTTCAAGAACTACTGTAGTCAACGAGGAATGGTCACCCACCAGGATCAGAGAAGATCAGGAGAATGATCCTCACCTGAAGATGATCCGGCAATGGAAGAAAGAAAACCGGCGACCTACCTGGCAAGAAGTGTCAAGATTTTCACCGAAACTCAAGGCGTATTGGGCTCAGTGGTACTCCCTTGTCCTGGAAGAAGGGCTGTTGAAAAGAGTCCTTGGAAACGATAATGGTTCTGAGATGAGGAGACAGCTAGTTATCCCGAGAACAAGAGTAGCTGAGGTACTGAAGAAGTTACACGACAGTCCATCGGGAGGTCATCTGGGAGTGAAGAAAACCCTTCAGCGAGTTCGTGAAAGATTTTATTGGATGAACAGCTCCGACGATGTTAAGGACTGGTGTAAGAAATGTACGACTTGTGCTACGAGTAATGGACCACATCGCAAGAGAAAGGCACCCATGAAACAGTACAATGTTGGAAGCCCTTTCGAAAGGATTGCTTTAGATATCGCTGGACCATTTCCAACGACAGAAAATAGTGACAAATACATATTGGTTGTAATGGATTATTTCACAAAGTGGGTGGAAATTTACGCTATCCCAAACCAAGAGGCCACAACTGTTGCGGATGTATTGGTGAAAGAATTTATCAGCCGATACGGAGTGCCCTTGGATGTCCACAGCGACCAGGGAAGAAATTTCGAAAGTCATCTATTCCAGGAGATTTGCGAGAAGCTGGAAATGAAGAAGACCAGAACAACAGCATTAAATCCACAGTCAGATGGAATGGTCGAGGGAATGAACAGGACTATTGGAAAATACCTGTCCAAAGTAGTATCCAGCCATCAGAGAGATTGGGACCAGTATCTTTCCCTATTCGCATTGGCTTATCGATCTGCCGTCAATGAGTCCACGGGTGAAACACCTGCGAAAATCCTGTTCGGACGTGAAATGAGGCTTCCTTGTGACCTGGAATTTGGCTGTCGGCCTGGAGAAGATCTAGCAGGCGAAGACTACGTGATCCAATTGAGAAGAAGGCTGGACGATATTCATGAAATAGTTCGAACAAATCTTCAAGTTGCCAGCTACAGAATGAAAAGTCGGTTCGACACGCAGGCCACAGAGGGCGGTTTCAAAGTATGGTTACACAACCCGACGAGGAGAAAAGGATTTTCTCCAAAATTACAAAAATCCTGGGAAGGTCCATACTTAATCAAGAAAATGATCAATGATGTTATATATCGCATAAGCATGATCCCCAACGGAAAACCAAAAGTAGTTCACCAAAACCGACTAGCGCCATTCGAAGGAGACCATGACCTAGTGGAAGGAGTAAACCTTATTCAAGATGTGTCTGACCCTACCTTCGATGAATTTATGGGCGCGTATGGAGGTACCGGGAAAGCTAGATATGGAGTCACTTCGGAACAACAACAAGCTTTATTGACTCTCCCGGAAGATTATTCACTGGCATACAACATCCCCGCCCGTATCAAGAATGCACGAGGGTTGGCAACCGTCTTTCGAAAGAAGTTCGGGCAATTAGAAAAACTTGAAGACCAGATTCCAGCCCCTGGCAAGACACTGAAACTGAAACATAATTCGCGGTACGTCTTCTATGTGGTAACTAAAAATGACTTTCAAGATCGATCTACCTACCGCGATGTATGGGAAGCACTTTGAAACCTACGAGACCATGTGTTAGAATCCAGCGTGAAGAAACTGGCTATGCCTAAGATAGCGAGTAACCAGTTGGATTGGCGAGTCATCAGGAACATGGTAGAGGTTATCTTCCAAGATACCGGTGTCCAGATATTAATTTGCAGCTACAACCCCCGTTATCAGTATCCGATGAAGACGGTGCCCTGTTATTTCCATAAGATCGGAAAGTGTAGAAATGGAGTCAGTTGCCGATTCAAACATCCAGTCTCGGCTACACAAAAGTTCCAGGAGGAACTTTCATTTAAGGAGGGGGTAATGTTACGAACTCACACACCGAAGCAGATACTAAGTACGGTCCTGTAGCCTTATGTTAACGGAGTTAAAAAAATGGCGAGCGCGCCGAATTCTGAGAAGGTCTATTGGGATTTATTGTGACAGTTTTTATAGACATGTTCTCGGAAGGTCTTTTAAGGATTGAGCCGGCAATCGAGAAATATCGCGAAAGGCATTTTTTGTGTAAGCCGCAGTCCAGAATTCTCTAGTAAAAAGGCACTAGTATATAAAAAGGACCGATCAGCCGACCAGGCAGTGGATAATTTGACATCGTGAGATAAACAAGTAAATAAGTGAATATAAAGTGTTTATATAAATTAGTTTGAGTGAATATACAGTTAATATAAATTAATAATTAAGTGATTAGTTAAGTATATATAAATTAAGTGTTAGTGAGTTAGTGTTTAAATAAATTAGTAAGTAGCCATACCGAGTGTTTAAATTTTATCCCACCCGTTTATTGTTTAAATAAATAACAAAAACATTACAATATTTTATGAAAGTTAGAATACTTGGAAAGTTTCGTGTGAAACTTCTGATATACTATGGAGGCTGGAGTTTCTGCCTTGTTAAAGTTGGTTAAGCTGGTGTCTATGCTCGGAATTTTAATAAGCCATGGTGGTGGTATATCAACATTTGCTTCTAGTATGGAAGGTATCTGCATGTCTAGTTGTATGATATATTTGGAAACTCTCTGATAGAAGGGGTAGTCGACTCTTTTCCTGAATTCGTAGGTGTTTTGATATCTATTTGCAACTGTGTTATTGTAGTTTGGATGTTCTTGGTTACCTATTATAGTACTGGCATATGACAGTGTCAGGTATTGCCTTCTTTTATCTCTCTCCTAGCTCTATTTGTAAGCTTTCGATAGGGAATGTTCTATAAGATCCAGAAATAATGCGCAATGCTTGGTTTACTATGACATCTAAACGTTTTAATATGCGCTTTTTAGCGGAGGCGTAGGCGATGGATCAATAATCGATCTTGGATCTAATATAAGATGCCTGTAGATTAGGAGTAAAGTTTCTCGATCAGATCCCCACTCTCTGTTTGCGAGGACTTTTAATCGATTTAGTCCATTCTGACATTTAACGACTAGATTCTCAATATGTTCATCCCAATTTAATTGAGTTGAAGATTAATTTAGTTGAAGATCATTCCCAGAAATGTGATTTTTGACACATACCCGAGGGGACTACCATTTAGTTCAAGTAGTGGCTTTTGGCCTACTTCTCTCCTGGAGAACATTATACATTTGGGTTTCTCTGCAGAGAAATGAAAACCGGAGTCCTTAGACCATTTTTCAAGTATGTTTATATGTGATTGTAGAATCGATTTCATTGTTTTTAGATTTTTACTTTTTATGTACATTACCAGATCATCCGCATACAGTCGGACTTTTATTGGTTTCTGTATATTAGTGGTGATGTTATTTATAGCTATAAGGATTGTTGGGCTGATTACTGGTCCCTGTGGTGTTCTATGTTGTTGTGTTTTTAGATCGGAGATCGAGCCGTTTATTCTAACTTGGAAACTCCACTCTGTTCCGGCATTATCAATTTTCTTCGTTCTAACTCCCAAACAAGTCTGTTATTGATTATTTTTTCTAGTAATTTGCACATGGTGCAAGTTAGGGATATGGGTCTATAAGAATCGACTAATAATTTATTTTTCCCTGTCTTCTGAATCGGTATAATTATTCCTTGTGACCATTTTTTTAGGAACGTATGTTTTGTCCATATTTGATTAAATATTTTTAGCAGTGTTGCTTTAGCTGTTTCTGGGAAGTGTTGCAGAAAGCTAATAGGCACGTTGTCTGGCCCTGGGCTGCAATAATCAAAAGAAGTAATTGCTTCGTCAAACTCGCTCTTTAGGAGGGGCTTGTTGATGTCTGTGTCTATATTGTTAATGTGAAAGTTGCGTAGACTGGTTTCATTATTTTCCAGGAAATTTTCTTCGAAAGCAGCATCGCTAGATTGTTTCTCGTAATTGCTGGCTAGTAAATCAGCAATTTGTTTTGGATTGCTAATGATTTGTCCGTTATCTTTTAAGGCAGCAATTTTCTGATATGATTTGTGTCCCGATATTTGCCTAATTTTTTTCCAGATAGTGCTAGTATTAGTTGAACTATTTATATTTTGTACGTAAGTCTTCCAGCACTCTTTTCTACTTTTTTTTAGCGTATATCTTGTCTTAGCTCTAAGGTTCTTAAAACTTGCTAGATTTTCAGGAGTCTTGTATTTTTTGTAGCGATTAAATGCTGCTTTACTTGCTTTTATTTCCAGACGACATTCGTCATTCCACCAGGGTACCGGATTGTGGCTTCTGATAGTTTCTGTCATCCCAATACTGTCTTTGGCGGCTTGTTCAATTATTTTGGTAAATTCGTTAACTTCGTTTCGTCGATATCCTCTGTTATTTTGTATTGAGAAAGTAATGTTTCCATATTTAGGGAAAATTGATTCCAGTTTGCATTGTTAAGACGCCATTTTTGTAAAGGTTTACTATTTTCTGCGCCGGTTCTAATGTCAGAGATTATTATTGGGAAGTGATCGCTGTCATAGAGATATGGCATTACCTCCCAGTTTAAGAGAGGAGTAATAGCGACATCACATATTGCCAAGTCTATAGCAGACGATGTCCCATTGTATGAGTTGAATCTTGTGCTAGATCCATTATTAAGCAATGTGAGGTTGTAGTCATTCATAATTTCCTCAATAAGATTACCTCTATCGTCTTGTTTCTCCGATCCCCACAATAAATTGTGACCGTTGAAGTCTCCGACAATTATACGAGGTTGAGGTATTTGTTCAATCAAGTTCACCAAATCATTTTTGTTGAGAATAATATTGGAAGGAATGTAAATATTACAAATATTTATTTTAGATGGATAGAAAACAGTAACCGCAACAGCTTCTAGATCTGAGATTATGCCAATTTTATTTGATTGGATATTATTTTTAACGTATGTGGCAACACCCCCCAGCTCCTTTCTCCAGTGGGTCTGTTTTTATAGTATATGTTATAGCTTTTCAAGTTATGTACATTACTGTCTTTAAAATGTGTTTCCTGTAAACAAATAGAATTTGGTTTGTACTTAGACAATAGTTGTTTCAACATTTCATAGTGTACGTAATAACCATTTAAATTCCATTGAAGTATGTCCATTTCTAATATGATGATTGTGTCCACGACTCACTTCCAGAGTCAATGGGGCCTTCTGATATGTATCGTCGTAATCATTTTTTATCTTGGTTAAGCGGATTTTTAGGGATTTGTTCGTGATTTGGGGGTACACTTTTTCCAGTATATTAATGAGAGATTCAAAATCTGAGGTATAATTTCTTATGGTACTGATTGGATCACTAGAACCATGAATATTGGTAATCAAATCTGTCAGTTGATCATAATTTAATATTAGTTCGTCTGCGTGTTCCTCAATGAAATTTTTGGCCGGTTCCATCATTTTCATTATTTCGTCAAGCCCAACTTTCTTAGGTTTTTTTTCTTTAGGTGTTTTGAAAGTTGTTTCCTCTTCAGTGGTGTTATCTGGTATTGGGGGACTTTCAATTTCGTTGATTTTTATTTTATTGGTTTCTGTGTGATCATTATTTATTATGTCTATTTGGTTTGTTTCAAGTTCGGGTGAGTTGTTGATGGATTTAAGTTGGAGTGTAGGAGGAGTAATATTGATTTTCTCTGGTGGTGTAGGAGTAGTAACGTTAGCTTGAACTTGGGGTGTAGACGTAGTGGTGTTGCTGCCGCTTATATTTGATTGGGAGTGTAGTGGCATGTTAGGAGTATTATTAACTTGGCTGGAAGAGGTACAGTTGTATGCAGTGTGACCTGGTTGTTTGCATTTATAACAACCTTGCCCATCCATGTTGAGAAAACTACGATAACTGGTTGTTTCGAATTGTATAAGGAGACTGTCTGGTACTGTAAGGTTATTTGGTGGATCAATATATACTTGACGTCGGAAACTGCGTATATGGCTGTACGCGGGATCAGTTACACCAATTCTTAGGAATGTTATATTTGACATTAGTTTTAGTCCAATATTTTCTAAGGCTTCTTGGATAATTTCGTTAGGGATTGAAGGGCAAACATTTGAAATAACAAGTCTTTCTGCTGGAGTAATCATCCTACGAGCTTTGATTTGTTGGCCATTAATAGTAATTTCTCCTCCATGCTCTTTCAAAAATTTGTCTACAATCTGTTTCGATGATAAATATATACATATTCTGTCATTAGCCATGCGTGAAGCATATAGTATATTTTTATGTGAGATAAGTGGACCGACTTGATACAAGTATTCTTGGCATTTGATTCCTGTTATTGACGGAAAAATAATAGCTTGTTCTTTTGGCGGGTACTTTGGTTGTTGACTTTGTCCCAATACACTTGAATATGACATTCCGGGTTGTTGTGAATTGCTTTTAGAGTTATTATTCATGATATAATTTTGAAATTAAGTAACTTTTAAAACTATTTTCTGCTTCTGCACTATCATTTGCAGGTCCGACCCTGTCTACTGAGACAGAGTCAGAAGTAAAAAGTTGATAATGGAATTCCTTTTGATAAGCGGCTGGTTTGTTGATGAAATTTCGTCTTATTACTTCTATATACTATTCTAATTTAGTTGTAAATAGTACTTACGTATTTTATTTGTTGTAATTAACTAAGGTAGATTATGACTTTGGATTGAATTTATTCGATTGTATACTCGCACAATTCGCTATGCACTTAGGAGCTGATCGCTTTCAGGTAGTAACCCAATAACGGTCAGGACCGTCGGTCACTTACAACTTATTGTATAAGGCTTTTGTTTCTTATGTAGTATAAGTATACGCGTAGTATGATATATGCGTTACTTATTTTAAAATAGATTTTTGGTAAATGATATGTCTAATTTTTTTTTCATTCATATTTAGTTAGCCCCCCGAACACAATTTCTAGCCGGCTCACTAAATGGAAGGATCGAAATGTGTCTGTGTTAAGTATACACTCAATACTAAATTTGCAGTTTAATTATTGGTCGCGTTCAGCCAAGCTAACGCTAGGCAAGCGCTGAGTACGCGGAGGGCGAATTTGACCGCGCTAGCTCTAGCGATCGCCATTTTTTTCCAGCGAATTTATTTTCCGCTAAGTGGTCAGCGGTTGGTTATGTAAACAACAACAATTCTATCATCTAAGTTAACAATTCTGCGTTATTTAGTTTTTATTAGTGTTTATAAGGTTTAATAATTATGGCGGAAAATATTGAAACGTATACAACTGTAGAATTTAATGTTGATGGAAAAATATTGCGTTGAAATATACAAACGAATATGGTAGAATCGTATGAAGGTAAGCTACAATAACTAGTCTTGCAGTGGATATCTTGGAATTGCTTCCTCGAAATAATTTAAATTTTTTACAGGATTTTCTGCTACTCTTGATGCTAATATTTCTACATATTCCACAATATTATTTTCATCCGCAAGTTCTTCCAAGATTAAGTAATTTATAAGGTTTTCCATCGAAGGTGCTTTGCACTTAGAAAATAAATTCAATTGTTATGTGATGTGTTTATCTGTTTGTCCCACTGAACTAAAACCAGTTCAGTGGTTTGTCCCAGAGCATCAAAGCATAATTTGCGCTAGCGTGGCTGAACGTGCCCATTCAAATTTAAGTAAGGGAAAGGCGGGTAAGATGACGAATTGGGAATGTCTTCTACGGGAATATAGATGCCGCGATCCGCGCAATCTTTGTA